>BMAV01007244.1:0-79617 GCA_019973955.1 Trichonephila inaurata madagascariensis
TGCAAGTAGTATCTTTGTCTTAAGAACAAGGGATTGAATATAAAGTTTATGGGGTCATGATTGTGTGGTAGGTGTTGAGGCATCCACTCCTTGTGCCATTTTCTACTTCAGAAGTCTGACTCCTGAAGCAATTTTTCTGTGTGATAGCATTTTGCCTTAATTTGGTTATTTATTTTTAAAACCACTATCTGCATAATTTTTATTTTGGGAATAATATTTTTAAATTGTTGTTCCTTCAGAGTAATTGTTTTCCTATAGTTTATGTTCGCTAAGTCCCTTTATTACATGAAGTCATCATAGTACATTCTGGTGTCTTTCATGCAACCCAAGCTCAAAATATTCTAATATTTTGAATTGTCTTTAGGAATATTTCAATTATTTGTATAATTTTAGTTATTTTTGTACCCTTTTTTTTTAATTCTTTAGATTAAAAGGAACAAACAATGTATGTCAACTAATTATGAACACATTTATTTATTCATTTATTTTGTCTTCATTATTTATTTTTAGATACATTTTGTAATATAATGCAATGCCTTTTTTGTGTGTGTTAGTCTAATATTTTGAATTGGAGTTATATTTAGATGGAAGTGTTAATTATGTTATAATAAATTTGTACTTTTTTAAACTTTGTTTTAATCAAACATGAATTTATGTTACATTTAAACTGCTAATCTAAAATATTTTATTTATAATTGCAGGTACAAAGGTCTTACTGCTTCCTAATGGCACAGTACCATCAAATAGTCATATAGTTGCAGTTGTTGATTTAGTAAAACCACGTATTCAACAGCTTGTAGAAGATGCTAATGTTGTGAGTATAAGTTTAAATTCTATAACTTATATATATATATATATATATATAAATCGACATTTGTGTATTTGTTCAACTAAATTTGTGATGTTCTTAATTTAAATTGTCACAACCTTTGAGTAAATTAGGAAAGAATAGGCATTTGGTAATTGTTTAGCAAACATTTCCAAAATTATATCACTCCAACTCTTATTTGAAATAATTAATTCAAAATTATATCTAAAGTGTTTTGTCAATTTTTATTTTATATTGAAGAAAGTATTTTGTGGAATTGCTTATACAATACAAAAATCAATTGTGTATCCAGTTATAGGTATAATAGAAATTTTTAAAAGTTGACATTTAAAACTGTCATTTATACTCAATTGTTTTTAATGAGCATTATGTGTAAACCATTAAGAATCATATGATGGGGGGTAATGTCGTAGTTGAAGCTTTGCAGTTTTTTCAGAACTAAACAGCCATTCAAATCTAGAGTAATTCATGTGTATTTGTACTTACCATATATTTCCATGTATAAGCTAAGAATTTTTGGAATGTTACAAGCTGAAATACAAGGGCCAGCTTTAAAAAAAATGCTTGCTCCTATACTTACAGCTTATATACAAAAAAAATACTCAAGAAAACGTTGGTGGGGATTTACATTTTCCATTAGCCATGTGCAAACGGTTTTCATTTCACTTTTCTGGTGTTTTGAAAGGAACCAAATTTTCGAGTAGTTCATAAAATTCATTCACTGATCTGGGTGTTTAAATGCATATGACATGCTAACCTCTGTGTTTTGTGTGTAAAATCGATTGCTTTCATCTGCTGACAATATTCTCCTTACAGTTCTTATTTTATATTCACCTCTAAAACACTTATTACAATCAGGTTTCAAAAAATTGGTGAATTGGTTCCTTCTGCATATTCTCATTTCATATTTGCTATTGATTACTGAGTAGATGTGGTTTTGTTTAGCAAAATATTTTTTATATCTTTTTCCTCCTATTTTATTTTATATTCCTTCTTTTCTTCTTTGTCTAGAATTCAACTCATTTTGTGCTACGCATGTGTCCGTATTCTTTACACTTTGTGGCCAATTTGTTTTCTTCAATTGCATAATATACTTTCAAATATCATAAAGAATATAATAAGGAATTAGTGTCATTGCACCCAAAAAGGGTGGAAAATATGCATTTCCCACTGTGGCTAATTTGATAGTATGTTACAAAGAAATTGAGAAGCAGTTGCTCAAAATTGGATTGTTTCTTCAAGAACTTTTTAGTCAAATGTAATGAGGGCTGAAATACTGATTATTTCTTCTTGTAGTCTATGCTACTGAGCAGTGTTGTGGGAAAGGACTAAAATATTTGCTGTGATTAGTGAATTAACTTTTAGACAAATAGTATGTAATTCAATGCAGAAAACAAGTTTCATATTCTCAGAGTCTGATAGCAATAAAGATACAAACTACTAATTACTTTGATTTTGCTAAATTTTTAATTGAATTTCTACTGGAAAAATTTCCAAATTTAATGGAGATTTATGGTGAAAATATTGAATTGCTACTCTATATATATAATGAAGGAAAAGGGATTTTTATATATTTAAAAGTTTAGAAAGAGTTTGCATCTTCACCTTTAATAACTGATGAAATGCTCATAGATATATTCTATTAAGTTTGCAAAATAGAGAAGCATTCATATACTTAGTTATCACTTGGTAGTAGTCATGGCATCAACTTCTTACTTGATCTTTTACTTTGTATATGTGATTTTTGCTTTATAAGTATAATCTAAAAGTTAAATTACTTTTTCATAAAAACATCTTTATTTTAAAGTCATTGCTTGTATGTTACTATGCTTGCTTTTCAATTTACTTGAATGTGAGTTTTTATAAATCAAGTCTTTTCTGAGTAAATTTTTATCAAAATATCTGTATATTGTGTTATACTGTGTTGTACTAATGCCACCTACCTGACGAAGTCAGATCGAGGCCCACGCAGTTCATTGTGGCTAAGGGCTAGAATTTTTACGTCATTTTTAGCCTTAGCTTTGAGCACCAAAATATTTGTATATTATGTGATACTAAAAATTGTTATGCAATAGTTTTAAGAATTTGTTTGAAATTTCAATCATGTGTTATTTTATGCTTTGTCTATTTCAAAGAGTATATTATTTTAATGAGTAAAAGTAATAATTTTTTCCTCCTTTTTTAGCTAAAAATGTGGATTCAATTTCTAATACCTAGAATTGAAGATGGCAACAATTTTGGTGTGTCTATACAGGTAATTTGATTCTTATAAAAAGTTATAGTTAATAGCATTGTATATTAATATACAAAAGATGCTCTGAAAACAAGTTTTGTCCATTTGTTTTCCTCGCAAAAACTTTATTGCCAAAAGAATACACCGGGACATCTTGCATTATTTTTCGGCATTGAGACATTTGTCATGGCATGCAATCAGTTTAAAGAAGCCACTTTTAAAAAATCTGTGCCCTGCAATGTGCAAGGAATTGTTGCACAGCTTGCTCCACCTCAGCATTGTTTTGAAAGTGATGTTCTGAGAGTGCGACTTTCAATGCAAGGAGCAAGTAATAATCTGATAAGAGCAAGATCATTGCTCTAGGCTGGATGATGCAATATCTTCCATCCGAAGAGATGTCTTATTTTTTGGAGTTTTGCTGTGTGTGGTTATGTGTTGTCATCAGGAGTAAGACAACTTCACTCAAGAGACCTGTTCTCTTCTCTGAATGTGGGCCTGAGTTTGAAGATGTTGCAGTAGCGTGCCTCATTGATGTTCCTTTCATGGAGGAAATAAAGGAGAATCACGTCATTTGCATCTCAGTTACTGTAAAGGTTGACATTTTGAATTTTTCCTTTCTGTTGAACTAATGTGCTACGACCTAGATTACTAGGGTAAGTTGGTGCACCCATGTCTCATTGCCTGTGATGATTCTGAACAGGAACTGCCGTGAGTATCTCATCGAGTACTGAAGGCTCATTCCCACTCTTGTAGTCTGGGATCAGATTTCTCAGCACTGGTAGCACAACCAATACATAAAAGTAGACACCATGTCTGATTCCTTTATGCACCTGTCTGTTAACGCCATGTCCTGTACTTAAGCAATGCTGCTTTTATATGTGGATGCGGAAGGATATCCGCTTTGTCTTTAATCTTCCATGGTATGCCTCCCTTCGCTGAACATGCAACACTTGCGATCAACCATTTTACAAGTCAAGAATTCTTTTCCATACATGGTCGGTAGGCATTCATGAATAATGGGCGTGCTCATTCAGACCAGATAAAAGTGCCCACTTCTGTTAGTGACTTCCTTTTCAGTATGTATCAGACTTTTGTGATTTGTTCTCAAATAACCTTGGTTATGCAAGTTCTGCTGCTACTTTTCTTCCCTTATTTGCAAAACCTTCCACCTTACCCATTCCTTTTAATTGGTAAAACATTGTGAATTGATATAAAGTATAGCTAATTTAGACCAATATATTTTTTCTTGTTTTATCACTGAAAGTTATTGTGATATATATATTCATATGTATTGCACATTTAGCAAGGAGGATGCTTCTAAATTGAATGAGAATAGGGAAAATGTTCTGAGGTTTTTAAAAATAAGTATGTAATCAAATGGAGATAGGTGTAATGCTCTTCACTGGGTATTTCATGATGTTGTATGATTATATGTATTACTCTAAGAGGGAGGAGTTGATTTCCTCAGAGCCTGTTCTTTGTATATTTATGCTCAACAAAACTTGTCAAATTTCAAGTCTGTAAGTCTAAATAGTTCAGAAGATCTTGTGATGAGAGAGTGAGTCGCTTTTCTCCTATATATATTTAGATTAATGTCCTAACTATATTAAATTGTAAATATACAACATGGATTATTGTAGTTCTAGCAACGAAAAACTAAAATACGATACTTGTTTCAAATTTCCTTCTGAAACTGGGGGAGGGTATTCAAAATTGAAGTGAATTTTGGCAGTCTTTTTAGTAGTTCCAAGTTGTGCTGCCTGGAAGGGCTTATTTTTTTCAAAGAGAAATGTAGATTTTAGTGGGAATTCTCTTGGATCCCTTACACAGGAAAGAGCTTGTCAATGGAATCCATCTAGTTTTAGAATCATCAACCATGCTCCTTTGAATTAGTTATTAATTGTAATTGTTGTGAGTGTTTTCAACAATATTTTAAAGTACTTTAAAGAATGCAGATGGTTAAAATAAACTTGCATTACAAAGTACTTACTTAATAGTGGCTTGGATTATGAATGTGAGAATAGTTTTTTTAACTCAAGAAAAAATATTTTGGGCAATTTTAAGTTAATTTTACTAATAAAGGATTTTTATTAGTTTTTAATTTATATCTAGTTTTATGAAATGAAGAGTATACATTCTCTTGTGTGGCTCACCTTTAAAAAAAATGGCAGTAACAATAAATATTTTAGTTTATATGAATGGGGTACTAACTTCTGGAAAAACCATATCAACCTCTTTAAAAGAAATTGACACTTTTGTAGGAGGAGGTGAAATGGGTAAAAATCAAACTTTGTGTCATGCATGATTGTTGATGTTCTATAAGTGTTGATAATTTCATAGGCAGTATCCAAGACAGGTTAGAAGTCAAAGTGCAGTTAGTCTAAAGTTATTTGAGGAAGAGGGATGCTCATTAAAAACAAAATCAATATTTTAGTTTTCTTTTAAAACTATTAAATGACTTAACACCTCAATATTTTATAAGGATTTTTTTTATATATAAATGACAATTTATAATAAATTTTTAGTAGAATATTATGCTACTTGTGTATGAAGTTTAATTTTCTTTAAAATTAAGAGATTAAAAATGTCATATTGCTTTAAACAGAAAAAAATGTAATATGGGAAAACTTTTTCATGCATATTACTTCTGAATAAATTGACTAAGTGTTGAGTAAATATTCATTTACAAAGTGTATTTAATTTTATAAAGAATTTCAGCAATAGATTCCATTCTAAATTATGCCTTATGTTTTGTGAAATACTTTAGGAAGATACTTTGGGAGAAATTCGCACTGTTGAAAGTGAAGCAGCTGCTTATTTTGATCAGATATCCCGGTATTTCTTAACAAGAGGGAAAATAGTGTCTAAAGTTGCCAAGTATCCTCATGTAGTAAGTATTTTTAACACAAATAACAAACTTGTTAGTCTCGATTATTATATTTGTATACATTCAGATTTGATGGTTCTTGACCAAACTTTGTTTTTTAGGATGATTTCCGAAGAACTGTTAGCGAACTTGATGAAAAAGAATTTCTTAGTATGCGCCTCATTATCTGTGAATTAAGAAACCATTATGTAAGTTTTATGTGTGCCACTTTTTGTCTTATATAGGTACTTGAAAATCAATTAACATTTTAAGTTTAGAAAACTTGGCAAAATTAATGAATGGAAATTTGCCTAATTGTGTTTTTACATAACTTGTTTTTAATAAACGGTTTAATCAAAAAATGTGTTGCATACCTTATAGTTAAATATACCTTATCCTTGGTCCTCATGTGAAATGGAAATTTTGAAAGTAAGATGTAGTCCATTTGTAATCTTCCATTTAGCTGTAAAGCAATGAAAAACATTGCTATTCTTTTAGAAGAAATTAAACGGAACCTGCCAAGAAAGTCTACCATAAATGTACAAAGAATAAAATTTTGTACTAAAACTAGCATATATGTACAATATGCACTAAAATATTACAAGCTGAACACATTAAAGCTAAGAATTATTTATTAAATTTGACCATAATTATATAGATGTTGCCTATGGATAATTAAGTATAACTTTGAATCAAATTCTGTGAGGGAATTTGGAGGCTTGTTTTGACATTTGGCTCTTTTCTGCATTTTTATCTGTTAAGTTTGTAAATAGATTTTCTAATTAAGTCCTTGGCAATTTTATCGATGAAAATATGGCCCAGAAATACAGGGTGAACCAAAAGTTTTGTCCTGATAATTATTGTGCTTGAAGTATTATCTGTATCTGTTCGAATATACTGCAAGTACTGTTATTAATTTTCTTTATAAGACCATTTACCTCGGTAAATTTCAATGTGTGTGCCCCCTTGGTTGCTCGGAGAATGTGAAAGCAGTGTTCTTTATCCTGTCTTACACTTTATAAGCATGCAACCTTTGCCTTTTTAAGAATTCTTACTGAACTTGCTTTCGACATTTGAAATTCACATGCTTTACAAGTTGAATTAGTGGGACTCTGTTGAAAGGATTGCTGAATGTGTTCAACTGTTCTTCTCCCACACTAAACCCGCAACTTCTGGGAAAATCCTTAAATATTGCTTGTTTCTTTAAAGATTTCACACTATTGCTTTTGCACCAGGAGGGCTGCTCCCATAACAACTAAGTTTTGCCTGAAAGTTAATGAGTGATTTTGTTTTACGAAACCAAAGCACACATTGGGCTTTCTCTTTGAATCAATAGCATTTTAGCAAAAATTTATATCTTCCTTAAAATGTTTCCCCAAGTCGTTCTTGAAAGATCATTTGCGTAATCTGCTGCACAAAAAAAATTTAAAACTGACCTATTTAGTGCTACAAAAGTTATATTATTACAGATTATTTTGTAATGAATTTTTATAATCAAGGCAAGACTTTTGGTTCACACCCTGTATATTTGTAATGTAAAGTTGCTTGAAAACTTCAGGCAAATATAATATTGTATGAAATTGTTATGTGATGTATGCCGTAAATCGGTGCTCTGCAACCTATTTATTGCTGCGGACCTGTCAACATTTGATAATTTTACCGCGGCCCGCTGAGGGTGGGATACGTTGATTGTTTATATTTTAGATTGTCTTGATTTTTCAATTTTAATTTAGTTGCATTTATATATATATATATATGCCTTCAGAGTAAATTATAGTTACACCAAAAATGAATAAAAGGGATTTATAAAGTGGAATGAATATAAATTGATTTCCGTGGAAAGGTGCGCAAATCGGAGAGAAATGCACCACTTCAAATAAAATGGCAATAGTTTAATGTTCTTTAGGCAGCCCGGTACCAATTGATCCACGGACTGGGGTTGCGAATCACTGCCGTAAATGTTGACAAAAATGGAAATTTAGAAGTATGCTTTTAAAGTTGGCTTTTGTCTCAAGTTGCAATTTTGAAAAGAATGTATAATGGTGTATTATTATTTTTCTGAGTAATTATCTAGTATATCTATTCTGTTAGGTAATGAAATTTTTCACCTTTGCTTTGATTTAATCAACTGTATTGGATGTTTATTTTAGTGTGGTTGATTTTGGTATATATTTTTCATTTGCTTTTTATTTATTTTGCAGGCCACATTACACGATTTAATCACCAAGAATCTGGAAAAAATAAAGAAGCCTAGGACATCGAATGCGGATACTATGTATTGAAGTTTTAGAGAAATATCAGAAGAAAGTTATTTTTGTCTCAAACAATTGTTTGTGTAATGCTTGGAACTCCTCATTGTTCATTTTTATTTCCCAAAAATTGTTCATTTGCTGCTTTTTTTGGGGTATAATTTATATCGCATAATGTGGTTGTAAATAACGTTTTAAATTTCGGCTATTGAGGAGTACTTGCTTTTACCATTTGACTTGTTTGAGACTGAAATGTTTTTGCTTCTGTTTCAATAAAGCATTTTATAAAAAAAGATGAAAATGTTGCATTGTTTACTTTTATATTTTTTTATATCGAATCTCGCAATACTATCCCAGATTTTTTTCCCCTTTGTGTATATTAAATAACTTCTGTCGTTTAGTATATAGTTATGTAGTTCAGCTAGAAATATATACTTGTCTGAAAATAGTATTCTTGAAATTCTCATCACAACTAGACAAACTCATGGAAACTAAATTGCAATTTTAATGTTATAAACTTTCTTAAAGATCTTGAAAAATTTAATTTTCATAAATACAAGGGTTTTTTTTTTTTTCCTGCATACTGCTGCCTTTGTGTCAAAAGATTTGAAATTTTAACTGTGTTGAAAAAAATGGATCTAGTATTGAGTGCTTCAAGCTTATAGCAATAAAACATTTTTACTGTATACTCTTCAAAAAAATCTTTGTACCAAACAATAGATGAGGATATTCATAATTTTAAAAATAGAAGAAAAGGTTATGTTGCAGCTAGATCACTTTGAATCCCAGATGCAACTAAAATTGCAAAATCTGTTAATGTTTTGTTTGTCTACCATTCCTGCACATTGATTATTTTAATTAATTTGAATTCTGCTCAGTTATTACTTATCCCAAAACTTTAATTTGTGATAAAATGATTTATCCAAAAGAAATGAGAAATTTTGTGTGTATATATTGTGGGAAAGTTATTTTTACTTTGGCCAATTATACTTCAGGTAATCTCTGATGAATAAAACTGAATTTTTTACTAGAAGGAATACCGAGATTTCAGGTGTACATTTTACATTGAAATAAATGTTGCGATAGTTACTTATTTACACCAGGGGTCAATCAACTGCAGTTATTGACACTTCTGTCTCTATGTATTAAAAGTAATGTCAACTAAAAACAGTTTTCCTGTATAATTATCGATTGAAAATAATTACATATAAATTTAAACATTAAGAGTGGCTGAAGCTAGTGGGGAAAGTATTACTATTATTTCTAAAGCTTTAAAAGTAATTTATTGGTAAAAATGCCAAATACCATGGGAAAAAATCCCTTCTCAAAGTGGTTTAATTATTAGTATTAATGTGTTCAAAAGCACTTATGAATGGACAAGAAATACTTTCCAACAGAAGTGACAAAAACACGTGTTTTATAATGTGATCTAGGTTTAATACAAAACGATAGTTGAAATTATGTGCAAGTGCAAAATTCTGCGAAGTACTTACGGAATTAAGGGTACGAAATAAATTGTAATTTGTTTACCATTTCTTGGATTGGGTCACAGAAATAAAAATGTCTTCTGTAGTTTAAGTATTGATTGCGACCGCTACTAGAAACTTGATGTGATTATGATGCCTGGTTAAGTTACACCAAATATTTGCTTAATATGTAGTGAACGATTTAATATATAAACAGTTTGGTAAAAACAGTATAAATTATAAATA
This sequence comes from Trichonephila inaurata madagascariensis, assembly GCA_019973955.1. Taxonomy (NCBI): domain Eukaryota; kingdom Metazoa; phylum Arthropoda; class Arachnida; order Araneae; family Nephilidae; genus Trichonephila; species Trichonephila inaurata. The sequence goes on from BMAV01007244.1 coordinate 9,890, forward strand.
AAATTTTAACTATATTTTTGGTGAGGATGATTATAAAAACTCTGTGTGTGCGCGCGATCAGTCAAGGTATGGCATACGAGACTGTATGAGGAACACTCGAGAGGATTTTCACAGAATGTTTTTGTGAAAAGTCGATTTGATATCAGCTCTTAAGCTTTGGAATGGCAGGTCACGCTCGAATGGCATGTACGGAATGCAATTTGTTTAATTGGGTTAACCGATTCTTGCTATGTCGTTTGGATATGATTTAAGATGAAAGTTCTTGCTACAGAGTGGAACTAGTAGCGGCAACGAGATAATTACCAATGGGGCCGTACAATTCACTCGCTTGTTTTCATCTGCATTACTTGGAGTCAAGCATTTTATATTAAAACTTGCAACACCGTTGTCATTAGCAGGGACGTCTTAAGGTATGGGCCAACTCAGCCTCAATAAAAACTGGGAGTTTGAACTATAAAGGCTCATTCACACCAAGGCGTACAGACGTCGAGTGTTAAGCATTTAGCCAATCAGAGACTTCTCGGGCTTCTGATTGGCTAGACGCTTAACACTCGACGTTTGTACGCCTTGGTGTGAATGCGGCTTAAGACAGCCGGCAGCAGTAGAAAGAATGCATTATTGTCCTGTCTGTCTCTACCACAATGCATCATTACTCATTTAGTCGAAAGGCTGCTGTTAGTCAAGTTGGTTTGTGAGATTGAGTCACACACATTTATTTGTTATGGTCAATTGCTTGTACGATTATTTGACAAAGCATACTATGTACGGTCAACATAAAAGTCACAATATCAAAACGAAGATGATTCAAATCTTATAGTAGAAGAGCACGGTAACTGATGACGGCTTCAGTAGTATTAATAGAGCAAGAAATCTCTAGTCGGTCACCGCACATACGTAGTAACTTTAACGATAACTCCTTAGAGCCAACGTAACTTGTTTGTTTCGATCCAGAAGTGTAAGTAGAAGAGGGTATTCTTATTAATTTTTTAAAGCAACACGAAAGCTAATGGAGTTGGACCTCGTAATTTTGAGCCTCGGTCAAGTGATGAGGACGATATCTGAGCTGGCACCCGCTTTTCCTAACTACCACACCACACAATGGGAGAGTGAGGTGAGTGAATATTAACTCGCACTGTTCAGTTACACGAGGGATTTTGTCGACGGGCCTCGTAATTTTGAACCATGGTCGAGTGAGTGAATATTAACGTCGCACTATTCAGCTACACCAGGGCTTATGGCAATTAAATTTTGAACCATGGTCAAGTGACGAGGATGACACCTGAGCTCACATAATGGGAGGACACTAAACCTTGGCAGATTTAACATGCATCGGTGATCTCTACATCGTGGGTGTAAGGCCGCATTCACACCAAGGCGTACAAACGTCGAGTGTCAAGCGTCTAGCCAATCAGATTTCATCTCGGCCGAAATGAAGTCTCTGATTGGCTAGACGCTGACACTCGTTGTTTTACCTGTAATTCAACTAAATGGGCAAGTAATTAGCGTAGTGATAGCTATGAAAGGCAAAGATATGTTCATCAAAAGAATTGAATTCCAAAGCACAGTGAAATTTTTAATGCACTTTGAATTTCATTCCTCCTGTTTCTTATTTAAAGTTCAGCAACTTTTCATAGAATTTTTTGAACACTGAATGCTATTTCTAAGCACTCGCATCTTTTTTTTTTTATTTCATTGCCTTTTCTTTTTATCTCGTTTTAACCGTAACTGTATTTACATATGACATGAATTCAGAAGTTTTGTGGTGAAATATGTATGTTTTTTACAGAAGGAATTATCAAAACATGAATTTATAAGAGATGTTTGAAAATGGTTATCATATAACGTACAAATTGTTTCTTCAAAAATTTTAGAATTTCACTTAACAATATGGCTAATAAATTAGGGTTGTCCAATGAAGTGAAAGAGATGAAGCTGGGTAAAAGTTTTGGACGAGGTGATCATCCAAGCTTTCATACATTTAGATGTAAGTATTTTTATGTTTGAAAATTAGCCTATAAATTCATTTCTTCGACAGTTGTTTATTGACGTGATTAAAATTATTATTCAATAACTCCATTAATGGAATGGAAAGTCCATCTGGAAAGTAGTCAAATTTTAATTAATGTGCATCAAGTCAATTGTTATCTTATATGGTATAATCAGATTATTTTCAGCTCTGATATGATATAGTATTTGGTTTCATTGCCTTCCTGAGTAAATCATAAATGAATATAATTGTTATTTAATCATTTTAATGTAAAGGATAATATATTACTTCTGTGATCAGCAAAAATTTTGCCAAATAGGAAAGGTAGATTAACCAAAACTACTTTGAAATATACTGTTTGAAATTCATATCTGTAGGATTTGTGTGTGTTTTACAGTTCATTTAAAAGAATGCTAAAAAGTATTGTAAGATATGCAGCTTTAAATTGTGTATTTATTTTTTTTTTAAATCGCAGAACATTTAAATGATTTCCCTTTCTGGGCCATACTTGTTACCTTCTTGTATGTATAAAGAAAAAAAATTATTATTTTACTTATTGAATATTTAAAAAGTTTTTTCTTTGAAGTTCATATGCTAAGCATTGAGAAATTTTTAGGAACAGATTCTTTACCTTAAAAATATATGATACTATAACATTTATACATTAATTTTCTAGCTGTAATTTATATTGTATTGATGTAGGTAGTATCATTTGTTTTGGTGTTATGTTTTTCAACATATGTTTTTGTGTTGGAAAAATAAAGCCAATGAAAACTGAGAAAATAGAGATGTTATTTGTAAAATTTAAAAAATAATATAAACGGTTAAAAAGATTGTGTTGAATTTCTTCTAACGTTTTCAAAGCATGTTAAATTCTTATTTATTTTTAGGGAATAAATATATATCAAATTTTTATGAATAATGTATATATATTTTCTACTTTAAAATTACTAGTACTTAAGTAAGGCATTGAAAGAAATAGGACAATTTGTGTAGAAGTGAAAAAAAATTACATTGTCAGAGTTCATATTATTATTTTAAAAGACATAAAACAATATGAAATGTTTGTTTTGCATAAATATATGTAAAATATTTGAACTATTGGTTCAAGTGTAGTATAGGGGGGCCACTTCGGATTTGGCTATTTTTCTTTGGATTTGGCGATTTTTATCTTCATGTTTTGGTGAGATATCGAATTCATTATAAAATAAATAATAAATAATTCCGAAAAAAGTACCTTGGCGACCACTTTTATTCGCCAAAAAAATGGACTGCGCCAAGTGGCCCCCCTATACTACACTTGAACCGAACTATTCTGTACTTTTATGCTATTAGCAGAGTAGTTGCCAAAGAATTGTAGCTAACATTATTTCATGTAACCATTCTAAATATGATTATTAATTTTCTAATGTAAAAGCAGATCTTATCAAATTCTGAACTATTTTGTTGTAATAAAATATATAATAATGTGAGTTTGGTATGTATTAGCGTCACTGCAGCCAAATTTGCTGTTATGATATGGCGTGCTTCGCCTGGTACATATTTTGCTAGGGTAATGCTAATATGCAAGAACCACGGATTTTTTATATTTTACCAGCTGCATGGCCTGGTGTTGCCAAGCATTCTCTGCTTTTATAAGTTTTCCCTTTCCTTCACAAAATCAGCACTTCTAATACTCTTTTTCAAAATGACTTCCACCCCCTCCTCTGCTTAGCCCTGAGTTGCTCAGACTTTTTTCAAGTGTATAACTTAAAAATTCCCTGTTTCGAATTTTCTTCGCTCCTTTTCTGTCAAACAGGTTTATTTCCCCCTGGCGCTGCACAAACATTTTTAAATGCATAACATATTGTCATGGAAATTTCCCTCTTGCTATCAGAACTCGAGTAAGTGAATAGTGGGACTTTAATATTCACTCACTCACTTTGTAACTTTTTAGGGACCGAAAAAGAAAATGTACCTTTTTAGAAATAGTTGTATGTTGAAAAAAGTAGAAATTTTTATAATTACAAAATTTCACAACTGTATTAAATGTTGAATTAAAATTATGAGCATTTTTTGAAATGTTCGATACATGGAAAAAAGTTTCATACAATTATTTTTATAAATGAAGAAGTTATACAAACTTTGAATTTGATAAGAAGTTATTTAAAATTTGAGTATTTTTTAAAAATTGTAAAAAAAGTTTTCTGTGATTTATTTTTTAAATCGCTAACTAAAAGATCAAAGTATGAGTTTTTTAGAAATCATTTTCATACAAACACATTGATATAGATTCATTTTAGAAACAATCATAAAATATGTAAAGTATCGTGACAAAGTAAATTATCTTTCCAATTCATGCAATTATTTTTATAAATGAAGTTATAAAAAATTTGAATTTGATAAGTAGTTATTAGATATTTAAAATTTGAGTACTTTTTAAAAATTTGTAAAAAAAAGTACAAAAATTAATTTAGTAATGAAATAATATAAATAATCCTTTAAAAAAACATACATATATGTATTAAAATCAAATTTCTATAAGTAATAAATAAAAGAAAAATTTATAGATAGCTATTGAAATGATTTCTTTTTTCTGAATGTTTGATAAACATAAATATATATGTTATAAAAATGACAGTATGGGGGAAAATTCTAGATATATATACATGTTCTGAAAAAAACATTCAAAAAGAAAGAAAAAAGCAATCTGATAAAAATATTTTGATATTTTATTTTAATTTTAATGTTTTTCATTCCACTTTGTTTTGTAAATTTTATTATTAAATTGTGTTTATTTAAACACGTATCTGACAAAAAAAGTATGTCATACAAAACTAACATATAAGGAAGAAAACAATTGGTTGCCTTGCACTCTTTAAAACATTTATCTGTAATGTGTAATGAATTGAATACTGCTATAAACATCAATTAACGTTAGTGATGAAAGCAGCGAAATTTGCCTTTCAAAACTTGAAAGAATGACCTTTTCTGTTGCGCATGCGCAAAACTTTCACCTGTATCCTCAGAGTTGAAGCGAATAACCTTGGCTCAAAACAGAGCTTTTCATGAAATATTTCAAAGAATTTTTTAAGAGCATGATTTTTAAGTTAATGCTTTCAAATTTAACACATCGATTGCAAACAACGGTAATTTTCAAACAAAAATTGCTAAAATATTTCTCAAAAAGGAAAAAAATGAAAAACACATTTTTTTAAAAAACCCATAATTTGGTAAAATCCTAGGAGAGCCCACACCCTTGGCGACAAACCGAAAAAAGTGCCAAGCCAGAACAAGATGGTGACAATCGAAACCGACAATGGTGGCAAGTGAATATAGCGGCATAAGGTGGATGTGTAATGAAAATATATGTGAACAATAAAGAAATTAAACATTTAAAATATAAAAACAGCACATACTTTCTTACTGCTGATCTTTTCCGATTGGAGGGTACAGCGTAACAACAGATTTTAAAAAAGCCTTAAAGGTCTCATCGCTAAGCAAATGATCATGTGAGCGCCGCCATATTTATTCTGCGAGGTAATAGTCGAACATACCTTCGACCTGGCTGGTACAATTTCGAAGAAAGCGTTTTATTGCCGACCATGTTACATCATGCCAATCATTACATTTAAGACATTCATAACTCGAAGCAATCAATCCTTCCTTCATACACCATTCAATCAATTTTTTCTTACCTTTCGCATTCAACAAAGTAAAAAATTCTAAAGTATATTAACTTCGACCGCAGCCATACTTCCAGCCGGGTCCAACAACAAAATGAAATTCGAAATGCCCGCCGACAAAATACAAAAATTCCAGAAATAGTTAGGTTTACCTTATCTAGTGTATCAAAGTAGGGTTACCAAGATGGCACAATTATCCCCAACCAAAATAATTAGCGCCAAGGGTGTGGGCTCTCCTAGGACTGAACCATCAAAGTCTGTAATAAATGTAGTTAAAAATAATTTCCAATGTATTCATATTATGGTTGTAGTTCTTTTGTTGAATTATAGAAATATTATGTAAATGGTGATTTAAAAACAAGGATATTTTAGAATAATAAGTTTGTTTTTCACTACAAGAAAAAATAGGCTTTTCTAAGCATTTTATAGTTTTGAAAAATTTCCTTCTTTTGAAGCTGTTTCAGAAGTTGTTGTTTTTTTTATCGAATACATTCATACATTTAAAGTGTAGTAAGTTTGAAATCGATTACTTAAAAGTATATCTAAAAGAATATGAAAGCAATATCTATACTTATACAATAAATTTGACTAATTTAGCTTTGAAAATTTAAGACATCGTTATATGTCAACTAACATTACCAAATAATCAGCTGTTAAAAATTTTTTTAATTAAATTTTTACAATGGCTACACTTTTTCTATTGTGCAAATAATACAAACAAATGTATAAAGGAGAGATTTTATAAACGATTTTATTTTTAGTTTTAATAACATGAATTTAAATGCACTTTGAACTGTGCCACATCATAAGCATTGGAAATGCCAAAATGGTTCTTATATCTGAATGACAATTTGAATTTATTTATTTTTTGTTGTTGTTGATTATAATCAAATATTATTTTACCTGATATATGAAAAGTTATATAGAAATATATTAAAAAAGGATTATGCTTTACAAAATTATAAATCATGTAACCACACCTCATATGACTCTGAAGATATAGGCTCTTTAATGTGCAGCATGTATACCATTTTTTGTTAAAATAACTGTTTGATTGCTTTAATTTGTTTCTTTCATAATAAATAATTTTTTGTATTTTTAACATTTTGATCAGTTGGAAAAAAAGATGTATGCTTTATTTTGTCTGTATTATATTATTTTAGCATATTGAAAGAAATTGGAATTTTATGTCGCTTTTTGTTGTACTCTCTTATTATTATTATTGTCTGTTACTAAAATCAAATTTGTTTGTAATCTGCATTATTTTCAACAGTTATCTTAATTTCTTTTAATAAGGTTTTTATTAAAATTTAATTTATAATTTATGGTAGGAAACAGTTGATAAATTTTTTATCCCTATTAGTATGATTTGATTTTTGTATTACTAAATCAGTGAAGTTCACAAGGTATGAAATAAACACAAATACCATCCATCATAAAAGCATGGGAATAATAATCAATATTTATGAAGGAATTGGAACCCCATTCTTTAAAATTAGTGTTTATGCATTTAATACTTTCTTATTGTAATGAACCTGAAAATATTTTTATATACAGCCAGGGTTTATTTAAGTAAGGTCTTGACTTGCTTTTTGGATCTTAGCTAATATCCCATGTGTCTTATGGCCAGTTTTGTCAAGTCACAGGTTGGAAATCTAGTGCTGCTGAAAACCTATTGTGTAGAGGGGTTATGGCGTCTTATGGAAATTTGGAGAGGAAGCTAACTCGATTGCCATGTTTGTTACTCGACCTTCTTTCAAAATTACGCAGTTGATTGCCTGTCTCTCACCCCCCTCCCCCTTTGGAGTTAAGCCAATATAGATGGACAATTAAAAGTATGATTAGGAGAAAATTGAATGTCAGGACAAGTATTGTAACTTCTTTGGCAATTAAGGGATATTTATTCAGGGAATCACTTGTACGCAGTTTGGATATGATGGTTGAAATTACAATTAGTTACAATTAAGTTCTGGAATGAAGTGCTTTTGAACTGGATGGGAGATGAGTTTATGCCTGGCTATTGTATCAGCATCATATAATGATAAATCAACAAATTCAGATTGACTAAATTTGGCCTTCTCTATAAAGGGCCTTAGATCTTGGAAGAATGATCTTATTTTATAGTGTAATTTTAGATATACATGATGCGTTGAATTTTTTTCTAGATAGTAAAATATTTTTCTCATTCAAAGCATTCTTCATAATTAATACTTATTGGATCTGGCAATAGCTGGGAATAATTAAATGTTCTTTTATTAAGATGTTAAATTTTCTTCTGGATGGAAACAAAGTAAAACATTATCAATGTTCATTTCATTTTTGTGATTATATTTTTCTAGAAAATAATATATTTTTTTTAAAAAAATTGGTTTATTTTTGTTATTACTTTCAGAGAACTTATTAGAGCTGTCTCATACCCTAACTTAATTGAAGTCAGACAACATCTGTTGTAATGAATGGAGGCATGGCTCTAGCCATATTTGCATCAGAATTCATTGTTTGTATTCTCCTAAATGGCATTAACAATTTCCAATGGTTTTTTTTTTAATACTTTTTATTGATCACATCTTACTAATTTTAAATTGCTTAATTAGTTTTAATTTGAAATTGTTATTTACTAATTAATTGACATTATATTAGTAATATCAATTTCAAAACTTTTTAAATACTGTGATTTTGACCCAATTAAAATTAAATATGAATTAAATATTTTTTTCCATCCTTTGCAGAATATAATGTGAAAAATTTCAAATCAGAGAAGCGTTCATATTAATTAACAAGTGATAAAGCTTCTTAAAAGGAAAAGGTTGTAAAATTAGTAAGATTAACTTGGTTAAAACATCAGGAATACCATTCCATAAAATGTTGAAATCTTATAACCCTTTTTTATTTAACTTAAGCGTATATATAATTAGTATTTTTTTGTAAATACATGTCGATGCTTTATAAATCTGAAAATTAATTGCTGTTTCTTCTGTGTTAATTTGATCTGCATTTGGTATTTTGATTAATAATTTTTTAAAAAGTTAAAATTATTTAAAAATTTGTTTTAAGTATCATTTATTTTTAATGCATATCCGTATAGTAGAATTTTTACTTCGTCTTTTTAAAAACAGGTTCTGTGGGAATTTAAAAAAATAATTGTATTGGGTTCAAGTGTAAGATTAAAACATGTATATTTTTTCTGGACCTTTTTCGAGTAGTCAAGCGTCGTGGTGGTGAACTTTTTTTTACCCGGTATTGTTTCCGTTGAGAAATAGGTTCGAATCCTTGTTACTCTATGCCCGATACAGGTGTTATGATCACGAACTCAAAGCCTGCTTTGTTTTTGTTGTATCATGGGTTTGAGTCCTGGTGCCACCAAAGTCCCGCCACATAGAGAGGCTTATGCACATGATATCTGTCGAAGTTCAAAGTCTTCACATTGGCGCCGTGTGGAAATTTAGAAAATGAGGTGCCTGTCATCCTCAGCTCTTGACGATGGTTCAGAATTCCTTTGCCTGATGTTGCTCCTTAGTGCAACATTAATAATCAAGCAGTTAAATGTTGGTGCGACTTATCATCAAATAAATGCAGTGATAACCGAAGAAAATTTATGCATGCACAAAAAAGCCAAAGTTTGCACTTTTTATTGTAGCATTTGGCAAAGATTGGAATTCATGAAAATTAGTGTTTATACCAATCCAAAATTTACTGTATCTTGATGGGGGTTGGGGAGGGGGGACATCTCCGCTATTTTCACTTTGTTGTGGTGGTTTTTTGGTATAAGCTGAAAAAGGAATATTACTAATTTTAGAAAACGTATGGAAATTTTATCTGGCCATATTATTTCATATCAAAGTCTTAAAAAAGTTACATGTAACTTTTTTTTACATGGTGGACATGCTTCTCAAAAACCATGCAAAAAAAAGTGCCTCGTGTTGTAAAAAAGAGGTTGAGTTTAAGGCTATTTTTGGTAAAAGCACGAGAGCTTGAACTAAACACGAAACAAATTTTCAGACAGAAAAATGCCTCAATTTCCATGGAAATTTGCAATATTATAACTCATACCTCTGTTAACAATATAGTGTTTTTAAAAATATCAATGTTTCATGAATACTTTCTTTTCATTTTAATACGTGAAGGCATAACCCATTTAACATTACGGTATAGGAAAAAAATCGTGAAACACATTTTATACCAGAAAAAATGAATACACTCGGTTAAAAATGGGATATATGATAAAAAATGCTGCTCTCTAAAGGATAGTGAAGCTAGAATACCATATCAGGTTGGGGGGAAAGTTCTGTTGTATTTTAAAGAAAATATTTGAATGCATTTATAAAAATATGTGTTTAATATTAATCAAATATATATGCTCCATTATTTGTTACAACTTGTTGCCATCTTTCAGGTAACATATAAATTCCTATTTTGTAGAAGTTCTCGTGCTTGGAGTTAAAATAGTCAGCAACTGCCTTAGAAACCCTTTCAAAAGACTTGAATTTTTTTCCGTTAGATAATTTTGCAGAGATCTGAACAGGTAATAATCAGATGGTGTAATGTCAGGTGAATACGGTGGGTGACCAAGGACTTCCCATCCTAACACATTCAGTTTTTGTTGTGTCACCATTGCAGTACGCGGTCGAGCATTATCGTGGTGGAACAGTATTTCTTTTCTGGACGCTAATGGTGGCCTTTTTTCTTTGATAGCTGCATTCAATTTATCCAGTTGATTGCAGTACAGATCCGCGTTGCAACAAAGCAGTACTTTTCGTTGATGGATACTTGGTTTTGGAACTGTTGCTGATGATGTTCCTGGTTTGCAGTAAGATTTTTTTCTCTTAATATTCTCGTAAAGAATCCACTTTTCATCTCCAGTAATCAGCTTGTCCAAAAACGACTCCACATTGTGTCTAATCAGATGTGATAAACACATTCTTACACGATCAGAGAAATTCTTTTCCGTTAATTCATGTGGAACCCAAACACTTCGCTTTAACACAAACCCAAGAGATTTAATGTGTTTTCAACAGTTATATGATGAATGCCAAACTCTTCTGCAATTTCTTGACTTGTTAAATGTGGATTATTTTCCAACATGGATCGCAAAACATCATTATCGATCTTGGATGGTCGTCCAGATCGATCACTTTCTTGGAGGCTCAGATCCCCGGAACGAAATTTGCTAAACCATCTTTGACACGTATGAACATTTACAATATCTTTTCCGAATACCGCACATAAAATCTTACATGCAACCGATGCGTTGCTTCCTTTTTGGAATTCATACAAAATACAGTGTCGTAAATGCATTTTATCTACTGACATGTTTTTCACTTTAAATATTACAAGTAAATGATGATCGGTAAAAAAGACTACTTTTATATTATACAGTAGCTAAAGAAAAAGAAAAAAAATAAGAATGACTCACTAACCAGATGTTTTTTTTATTTTTTTTATTTACAACAAAAATCACCTGCCTATTTAAAATACGACAGAACTTTCCCTCCAACCCAATAATTTTTCATTTCTTTTATATCTGAAAAAATTTTCCGAATTCGGGTCCTATTCTGTAACATTAACCGAAAACAGCCTTAATGATATCTAAAAATCGTGTAAGATTAAATAAAGAACTTTTATTTTTATTTTAAGTGCCCTGAAAAAGTAATGATGTAAATTCAACTATATAAATTTTTCGATGTGCATACGTTTCAGATTAATATTAAATTCATACATGTTTAAAAGGATAATTAATCTTAAATTTTTAGCAATACATACAAATTACTCGGGTGAGAATAAAACTTCGAAAATAAACTATGTAAAGAAATACAAAAAAGTGATATTGTTGCGAATTTTGTGTCATGAATGCTTAAAATAGTGTAAATAATTTATATGTGGATCTGTAATACGTTAATATTACTTTCTGTTGTATTTATTTTATATTAAAATTGTAATATTCGCAAGCAATGCCGTTCCTTACATTATAATGGCGATTCAATGGTAACTTGGCGATAGAGCCGAAGTGGCATAATTTTAGGTGAGTGGACGACCTTACGGATGCTTCTGGAAATTACTGGAGAAATCTATTAATATCACGATCTATGTCGTATTGTATTTTTAGACATTGATAGTTGTGTCTGAGCGCTGTAGGAGGTGTAATCTTCGAGATTTATTAAGCGAATTCTAGTATTGTATTTCAAGATTGTTTTTCGACAATCAATTTTCATCGCTCCTGGAGAACTGCTTTGTTCTTTGAGACTGATAGCATAAAATCCTCGAATCCCGATCTACGTGACAATATTAATTCGTTATTGTGCCACTTTTTATAATAAACGCAGGTGCTTGTCCCAAGATAAGTCAAAATCGCTATTGTTACGTAGATCCCGAGTTCGAGGATTTTATGCAAATCAGTCGCAATGAACAAGACAGTTCTTAAGAGCGATGAGAATTTATTATCGAGAAAACAATCCTTTAAATGCAGGATTCAACAGCAATATTTGCAGAATGAATCTCACAGAAGGTCTTCACACCTTCAACAGCACTCAGAGTTTAAAATACACGTATGTAAAAGATTATTCACAAGCACAGCCGAGCTTATCAGTTATCACGGGCAAGGCAAGTTTACTAATCGCTAGTCAAAACAATACTCACTGATCTCTGGTTAAAACAAGACTGACTCGTTTCGGCGAGCATCGCTTTATTTATAAACCCGGCGAAAATTTGGAGGAAGACCCGCTTGCGTCATAGATCGTGAAATTAGTGTATTTCTCCACCATGAGGTCCCAAACTCGCCAACTTGGTCGCCTAAAATGATGCTAACTTGGCTCTGTCGCCAAGTTCCCATTGAATCACCATTATAACGTAAGGGATGGCGTTGCTTGTGAATACTACAATTTTAACATAAAATAAATATAACATAGAGTAATATAAATGCTTTGCACATCCAAATACAAATTATTTACACTGTTTTGCACAAAATTCGTAACACTAACTTTCACGTTTATTTTGCTTGAATCCTATAAGAGTTTCGACAATGATGCTTATAGTAGTTAAATTGTGGTATTGATTTTTTTATGTAAGGAAATCTATTTCCCCATCTCTTAGTTTTGCATTTTTTTTTTTTTTTTCCCTTTGTACAAATCCAACTGAACAGATCGGCAGATCTCTGAAACTGTCAAGGCCCTTAAAAATTTGATTAGCAGTTGAATGAGAGAGAGAGAATTTTCGTCCTCATCCTCATTGCGGGCATTATTGTCATTCTCATGTAGAAGATTGGGAGAATTTATGGATGTCTTCACACAATTTGTATATATCCTCAAAGCTTTCTAAAGTATAATCTGTGACTGTAACAATTAAAGATCCTAAAGAGAGCGTACTAGAATAAATAAGAATTCTTAAAAAAAAAAAAAGTAGTAGTTTTTCCTGGATTTTTGTTGTTTCAAATTTCAAAATCTTTTTAAAAAAATTCGATGGCGTATATTGGTTACTTGTTTGGGTTTATGATTAAAAAAACGTACGCGGAAGCACCGAGATGCAATCTTTATGTTCAAAATTAAAATTCTGTTTAGTTTAGTGATGTTTTACTTTTGATGCTTTTTGACTGTGTTCAATTGTTCTTTTATATCACCTCGATTTTGCTATATATATATATATATATATATTATGCTAAAACTGTTAGGTAATATTTAGGGTGTTTGTCAGAAAATTCTATAACCTTATTTTATTTATTTAATAAAAGTTGCAGATGTCGGAATCATAGCAATGATGAGAATTTAAAAGAATCTGAATAGAGGAAAATTATTTAGAAATTTCAAATTTGTTGTAGCTTTTGAAACTTCGTATTCAGACTTTTCGGTCGTTTTTTTCTAAGCCCTTGATACTCAAAACTATTTAATTAGTGAGTTCGTTATTAAAGTAATTTTAAAAGATGTCAAAAAAATTATAAATTTAATAAATCAATAAAAAAAAGTTTTGGTGTTAGATTAAAATTTGTGGTATCAAAAATAGATCTGTGTTCACTTTTAAAATGAAAAAAATAAGGACCATGTGCACAAAAATATATTAGCAAATGGATCTTATCTCGATCCACTTCTTGGCAACAAAAACTATTTGGTACCAGAAGTGACGGTAAGTTTGCCAAAATACCAAACATAATTTTTGGTAACCTTATTAATAAAAAGTTATTATATTGTTGCTATATAACAATACACGAAATTTAACCACATTTTTTTTTCACGTGCGGAAACAGTATCTAACGTTCATTTCGTCCGTTTTTTACAGTAAACCAAAATTTTTGTTTGAAAAAAAAGAAGAAAAAATCTACATATGTTCTGTATAAAGACGATTTCGTTCTGTTGTTTAAACTGGAATTATCTGAAAGAGAAGATAATCTTTGATATTTGCTATAAGTTTCGCAGTGGACGAAAATTCTAGTTCGTTCTTTTAAAAGCTAAATCTGGAGTTATCAGATAGAAGAAAACCTGTTTGATAATAAGATTAATGTTTTTTGGTCCTTCTTATTGTACTTTTTTGCAAAATTCGACTTTTACTGCTTGTTTTGCTTTACATCAGCAACAATGCTGTCATTGATTTCCAAACATATGACGCCATCTTGTTTCATGTTGCAACGATTTCAAATTTGAAAGCCGTGCTTTGGTGCCATATTGGCGCAATTTTAAAATCGTCTCTATAGGGTGCGCCTTAACCCGCGGTCACTTGCGCCTGTTTTTGCTACCGTCGTTACTCGCGGGGTGTAGAGAACACCCCAAACTTTTAACACGTGTATTTAATCATGAAAATAAAATTAAGTCCTCTTGATACATATTTATAAAGTACAAGATGATTTTTGTATTATACAAATAAAATTATTACATTTATTGCATACAAATGAGACTAACATTAATTTAAACTAAACATACAAAATTTTCATTTTAAAACATTTAATTTTATATTTTTCATAAACCATTAAAACGTATATACCAGTAATAAATATACTTTATAATTAATGAGATAATGATAGTAGAAAGTATATATAGAAAAATAAAGTTTTAATCATTTTCCAAACATTCAGAGCAGACTGTATACATGCGTTCAACTTCTTGCGGGAGTTCTCAGCCCCAGATAAACTTCTGAATGTCATTAAAGAGGGATTGCATCAGGCCTGAAGGTTCAATGGCCTAAAATGTGCAGCTACAGAAAAAATCGTGGTTCTGCGCATTCTTTTTAGAATCCTGGGAGGAATTTCTTGTTGCTGGGGTGTACAGAACACCCCGCGCGAGTGATCGCGGGTTAATAGGATTTAGCTCAGGGATGGGCATTAAGTCGATTGCGATCGGCCGGTGAACAGCCTTTACTAAGACCTAAGACGCGTATACTAAAAGAAACATATTTGTAGAACACCAACGCCAGCTATAATAGAGAGATCGGCTTTTCACAATAGATGCAACTGATTTTATAAATATGTAGACGACAGATGTACCTTCATTGGAAGCGAAGGATGACCCCGATTTCCACGGGCAACGTAAATGCAACAAAATTTGCGCAACCTGCGATTTCCACGGGTATGCATTTTTTCCGACTCTTTAGGTGTGTAACCTGTGCTGCTTTTGTTTATATTTTCATTTATGTTTTTATGCTCATATTTTGTAGATCTAATTGTATATTTTAAAATAAAAACTCTTACAAAAATTTTTTTGTATATTTTAACTCTAAAATTTAGATTTATTATGTAGATTTGAAATACGTAATAAAACAATACGCAATTTTTGAATCTACTTTGATAAAATAACTACACAGAGCCAGAGGGTCAATCCATTCATTGCCGTTGTAGGAGGAAAAAGCGATCACTGCAATCCCAGCAGTATATATGAATTTTTCCCTACACGCCGACTGAAGGGGAGAATAAATGCTGAAGGCCATTTCTTCTCGTGATAGCACGGAATTGGCTATTAAGATATGACCCACACCCCGCGCTTCCAAGGGATTATGTTCTTGTGTTAATAACATGACTCAGCAGCGAATAAATTAAGTACATACACGTCAGATTCACCGGTTCACATATGTTCTCCGCTCACTGCATTGAATACGTTCACGGTCTAGTAGTCGATCGTAGCTGTTCAAGTGTTCAACTTGACAATTTCGTGTTACTTGTGTTATCGTAGTAAAAATAGTAATCTGTCATATTTTAAAAGAGGGGTACAATGACGAAAACAAGTGTTAAGGAAGGAAAACATGCAATTATAAGACAGAATGGTCACACCTGCGCCACTGGGTGGACCGCAACACCTTAAAAGTATTAGAAGCAGCCCGTACCCTGGGAAAGTACTTCTATCCCTGATCCAACCGAATAAAAAAAAATGAGTAATTTCGAAATAATGGATATTTTGATGTTTAAGGGGGTGCTAATATTGTTGAATTATAATGGCTAAACAAATAGCTATAAAACATTAATACCAAACCATTAACTGTTTTATTCAGTAAATGATCATGGATATTTCCATACAAAAAGTATTACACTTTCTAAATCTATTATTCTGTTTTTTTTTTAAAAAAATGAATTTTCAAAGCTTTTATTTCTTTTTTCCCCTACAGCATTATTTTAATTGGACGATTTTCTAACTTCGACTTTTATCATCTCAACAAAGTTTAGTTACGGAAATCTTATACAATGAAAATTATATTTATTCCGTAATTTAAGTCATTTCATAATTACTGTTCTAGCAGTTTCATACGTAGTAAATTAATTTTAGTACGTGAAATAAGAGAACTAAAATTCGAAATATCACGGGGTGTCGCTCTTTCTATTGATCTTGGAATGTTTTAAGGATGTCTTCGGTTAATGTTAAAGAATAAGACCCGACTTTGGAATATTTTTTCAGATATAAAAGAAATGAAAAGTTAATATGATATTCTGGCTTCACTATCCTTTAGAGAGCAGCATATTTATTTTATTTTTTTATCATACTTCCCATTTTTAACCTAATTGATTGGTTTTTTCTGGTATAAAATGTCTTACTCGTTTTTTTCTCCTATACCGTAATGTTAAATGAGCTATATGCCCTCACGTACCAAAACGAAAAAGAAAGTATTCATGGGAATATTTTGAAATTTAAAAAAACAAACAAAACTATAGTATCAACAGAGGTGTGAGTTATAATATTGCAAATTTTCATGGAAATTGAGGCATTTTTCGGTCTGAAAATGTACTTCTCGCGTTTAATTCAAGCTCTCGTACTTTTACTGAAGACAGCCTTAAAGCTCTTAGCTCATTTTAGTTCTGTGCACAGTCAGGGACGTCTTAAGGCATGGGCCTCGCCCTTGGTGGGGGGCCTTGTTTTGCTCTCTACTCTTGTCTTATTAAGATCATAATCCAGATAATTTTAATGGACAAATATTATCCAGGTACATTCTCTAGAAAACAGGGAATTTCAAACTGCATGTCAACTGGCAGAAGTTCAAGACTGTTATGTGATGACCGTTGTCCACGTCTAGTCCTAGGCCTAATGCCATAAACAATCATTCAACTCATTTAGTCGAAATGTGTTCATCGGTCGAGCCGGTTTGTACCTAGTTCTGTGAGATTGTGAGTCGTGCACATTTATTTGTTTCAAATTACCGTTTGAACGAGTATTTGACTCAGGGTTGTAGCTATCGCTATATCAGTCATATCAGTGATGCAGGGCGCCCAAGCCACAAGGGCCCCAGCTTCGGAAAAAATCGGAAGGGGCCTCCAAAAATGCCTCCAAGGAATTTTGATATAGGGCCCTTTCAGGACTACTACGCCAATTATTTGACAATATATGCTAACTGTTCATTTCTAAAGATCTCAGGTAGGGCCTACCTTTTGCATAAAGGTCCAGGGCCTCAAAAAATTTTAAGATTTCTCTGGGCCCAGGGCCTTTTTTAAATGGGAGATGGAATTTTACTTTAAAAGTTTAATAACCTGATCAGCTTTTTACAGGGCACCGCCTTCGAAATAATGAGAAATCAGGAACAATACTGCTAAGTTCTTATCTCTATTCGCGACATTACTTTAAAAGACACGCAAGAGAAAGGGTTGACCTTTTTCTTAATAATTCTTTCTACCCTAGGGCTTTACTTCCGCGTAGCAATAGACCGCATTTGCTTATTTGATTGAATTAGAGCCTAGCGGGTCTTAAGTTCGAAGCTCGTTTCCTCCAAAAACCGTTGAGCAGATTAATGAAAGCTTTTCTGAGATACAGCACTAATAGTTCTTAACTAGCCTTTTTCCAAATCCTAACTTAATTTGAAGAGAGGTACTCAGATTTCTCGTCACTTAACTAAGTTTCGTATATAGCTATTTAAACTGTTCTAGTACAACGTAAATCAAAATAAACCAATTTCGCTGAGAATTTGAAATTTTACGAATATTTACAACGTTAGAAATATACATTTTTTTTTTTTCTAAATGCCTTCTATTACGAAGGGGGCATAGAAGAAACTGACCACCTCTCAAGCTCTTCCACGAATTTTAATCATTATTGAATTGATACCTTTTTAAATGCTTGCAATAACCTAATTACAGTGAATGAATTCTTTTTCAAACCGCCAGGCATGATTTAAGGCTTTCTGTGGTATCGCATTGTGTATCTGTTGTTGCGACATTAATTCGATTAAGACATAATAGACAGAGTATCTCGAATGTTGCTTCTAATTTAGATGTATTTTAATGATTTCCTGAATTCTTCCAGCTTTGACATTCATCAATGACTTTGTGCCCTTATGTGTTTTTAAAATTTTATTCTCACTTATAGTTACGCAAAAAGCTGTCATTAACTGTAATTGATTGTAAGCAGGAATTAGGTAATTTCACACATTGCCTTTTTAGAAAGAGAAAACATAACTTTCATCAATTGTTGCAAAACAACTTTGAAATCAGTAGTCACTAATAAAAGCCAGCCATTGTTTGTCGTAAATTAACGTAATCTTAAATGATTATTCTCAGAATAATCTTGGTGGCCGCTAAAGCCTTGTGGCCATGGTCATGAGCTCGTGTTTGACATTTCATGAGTTAGAGCACGTGTGCCACTAAAGACCCGTCATGTAGCATATTAAAACTGGAGTGTTGGTGTGGAGGTGTAGAGAATGGATGCCAGCTCAGTGTCGTCCTCGTCATTTGACCGTGGTCCATCGCCTATAGGTCTCGTGTTGCTTTAAAGTACTACATTAAGGAACACTCACTCACACATAATAACCGCGTTTTATGTAAATTAAGCAACAAACGACTGACACCGTTTGAAATATTTCAGTTTAACTCCTCAACTGCCGATTAAAAGTTACGGAATTCGCTCCCCAGTGCCACCGGTTTTCACATATGCGGGTATGGGGGCAAATAAGCAAATTTTCTCTGAAATAAGTAAATCCTCCGCAAACACTTTCAAGGTCATTTTAATGCATTCCAAAGCCTTCGAAATAGTTTTACTGATAACAGTTACAAAAAAAAATCGTATTTCGCAAGGACGGATATATACGTCCAGAGTACGTAATGCATGTGTTGCGAAAGACGGGATTAAAATGACGGCGGCACGTAAGGGGTTAATATAAACTACTCAGTGGCGCAACAGTTCAAAAGGCCGACTGTGCCCTTCTCAATTGTCATGACCTTGAACACTGAGTTGCATGAGAAGATGTTCCTGTCAAGTCGTCAGTCTAACGTGAAAATTCCCAGTGTTTAGTTCCCAAGCAAGCTTAGTACTCTTTTATCGACCCACTGAAGGGATGAAAGGTTTAGTCAACCTTGCCTTCGTTTGAACCCCGGACCTGTGACGTGGAAGCGCGGTACACTACCAGCCACTGAGCTTCAAGGGGTTAATATCCTTACTAATATTATAAACGTGAAAGTTTGTATGGATGTTTGTTACTCTTTCAAGCAAAAACAACTGAATGGATTTTAATGAAACTTTACAATAATATAGCTTATACATCAGAATAACACATAGGTTATAATTTATAAATATATTGCGCGAAATGTCCAAAATATAACGATAATTGTCAAGAAAGTAGAAAAAAATTCGGCCATCTGCAAAAAAGTCCTACGCCAGGCTCCAGGAACTGCGAAAGCTTGAACAAGCGGAGTATGAGGCTGATTACAATTATAACATAAAATATAAATACAAGAAAAAGTAATATTAACGTATTACACTTCCAGATATAAATTATTTATACTATTTTAAGCGTACATTACACAAAATTTGTAACAATGTGTTACTTTTGCTGAGCAGAGCTCAGCTTGGGAAGGTGTTTTCAAAGATCGTCCCACAAGAGAGTTACGGGGAGTTATAGATAAACAAAAAAAAACCCTTTTAACAGCTATTAGATCTACAGACTTAAAATTTAACAAATGTGGTTTTTTTGTTTTGTTCAGCTGAGATATGCAAAACGCTTTTTTTGTGTGTGTTTAATTTGCAATTTACGTAAAATTAATTCATTAAAAACTTCTTCATCCTTCAATCTGTATTGTTTAATTTTTTAATTCACCCGTGCGAAGTATACGGGTATAACAACTTGTATCATATAAAAATTTTAGACCTTCAGAAAAATGTTAGATTTTGATAGATGATTTAGTTCTAAAATAACTGATTCAAGACATTTTCTGTAAGTTCAAGGCATGCGTACATTAATAGTCATAATCACAAAAGATCCTCGCTTTCGTAAAATACATAGATTTATGTATAGTTAAGTCATTAGATATATGTGATAAAATATAATTTACTATTTCCTTAAAAATTGCATATAGAAGCATAAAATTGGTAAAAAATACATTATGCAAATCTCAAATGCTCAAACTAATATTTTATAATCAGAACCTTGAGGAATATCCTGTAGCTTGAATAATTGCTATGGGTTTTCTTTGCATGTTTAACCAAATTTCGTGTCACTGACCTAGAAATGGAGTCCCATTCTTGTTTAAAAGCGTTATTGTCATATTTATTGGAAATTTGTCTGGCTTGTACATTCCGATCAAGAATTTCCCATAAATGTTCATTGGAATTTACTCTGGTGACTCAGGAGGAAATTCCCGTGCAACACGAAGATGGAAACCTTTTTGTCTGTTTGCATTTCGTGCTGTACCTATAGACACGACTATTTCTCTGTGTATTTAAATTTTGCTGTAAGCTTTCGATCTGTTCTTTTCAGATCTTTAACGAACGGGCGTGGCTACATTGTGCAGTACTTATAAGAAACCTGAAACATGTGTGAGAGAATAAATTACACCTTTTAACGTATAACACTTACAAAAATGTGCATTTGTTTTAGCTCACGAATACTTTTATACGTCTCAATATCACTAAGCTTTAGTTTTTTATATATTTGAAAAAAACAATTCAAAATGAATTCAGTTTTTACCCCGCATTTGTATTTGTAAAACAGTGTTTTACTAAATGCTAATTTTTGAATTAGTTTTATTCTACTTAGCATTACTAAACTCGCAAAAAAAAAGACGCTCTGGTACAAATATTTTCTACATTCACTGCATGTTTATTGTTCTGAGATTCGTAGTAAATGTTGTTCGGGTTGGGTGCATTAAATCAGTCTTACCCAAACCCCGGGCCACCCTAGAAACGTTCAATAATTTTCATTTTATTTACTGTGGTGTATTTTTTTCTCGGGTTTGCGTGACTTTCCGTGGAAATCACTTTATATCCAATGTTAAATCACTTTATTTTTTGTGTAAGTGTATTTTATTCTAAAGACATATTTAAATATAAACGATCAACTCCCTCTCCCCTCCACAGGCCGCGGTAAAATTATCAAGCATTGACCCGTTCGTGGCGATAAAAAGGCTAGAGCACTGCATTAAATTCATTAATAAGACTTCATTTTGCTTTCACGTGAAATGTGATAATGTTATGCTTAAACACAATGGTTTATCATTTTAAGCATTGTAAAACATATGACAATATTTCCGTTTGTAATTCATGTTATTTTTCTCGTTTTTAAAATATTCTTATTTTTTAATTATATTATAAAATTAGATACTATGGGATATTTTCATACTAATCTGAGATATTGTAAAAGATTTGAGTTTGTTAGCTTGTAACATTTATTTGGAAAGTAGTAGTTATCAAGCTGAGCATTTTGATTACGTAAAACATATATACTACAACCCTTATTATTATCCCCCCCCCTTTCCCCTTCTCTTTTTTTACAAAAAGGATAAAAGAATTTACTCTCTTGTGTCTTTCGTTCAAAATTGTATTATTTTTCTTCTTGTGCTTGAAATCTTTTCGTATTATTATTCACCTTGAAATATATTTGCATTCTCCATTTGTTGACTACCTCGTAGATAGCTTTAAAAAAGCCTTATGCAATATTAACAGCTGGTAATGATTCTTCTGATTGCAACATCTGCCATGTTTTCTCTGAATGTGGAAATTTTTTAATGATCGATATTTTAAAAAAAATTATTACAAAAAGTTGCTTACGAATAATGAACTATTTATCCAATCAAGATACATGTCTACGTGAATTGAATTGTATTGTTCAAATTTTAATTATTTATAGTCTGGTGAACCTTCTAAAAATCTGTTAACTAAAGACTGAAACAAATTCGATTTCAAAGTTGTCATGAGAATTATTTTGTTCTTTTCATTCAATATCCAATAGACTTTTCTATCAAGAAAAGGCGAACCCATTTTTTAAAAATTGTATATTTCTTAATTATATTTGTTTTCTGCTGTACTAATTTTGTTTCGTGTTATTTTTTAAGTTACGAGTAATATTTTTAAATGAAATATTTGTATTTAATGGCATCATTGGTTTCTAAACTTTTAAAAAAAAAAAAAACATGCTTTTTGCTATAATCGTAATGAAATAGCAGTTATTCGATTCATTATTTACTGAAACAGAATAGAATAATTTTTATATTCATATTTAAATTAAAAAATACTGATAAGTTATTCGAAAACTTACAAACAGTACGAAGTACTAAATATATTCAAACTTAAGTTTTTATTATTATTATTGAGATAATTATGTATTCTATGTGTGTGGGATGAATTCATTGAAGTTATAGTTATCTTAGATGCTGCCATTCGAATAGCACAATAGTAAGCTTATTCAAAACCTTTTTTGAAAATAAGTGATATTATTTTACAAGCCTTGAAAAAATTTCTGGAAGGCAGAATTTTTCCCCCCGCTAATGTAACTAAAGTACTTCAAGGTAAGTTGATGAAAAGCTGTTTCGTCCACCTGTGACGCATATAATCATAGTAGCTGTAATGGTTTGGATGAAGAGAAAGAAAAAAATGTTGGGAAAGCAGGTCGTTTAGTGACGGAACTAGCTCTGCTCCATTTAACTCGGGTTTTCTTTCGAGTCTTGTAACTCTTCGTTTTCGTTACAGCAGTTCTGATTCGCGTTCTATCTCTATCTACCCTTTCACTTTTTCGGGTTTTTTTTATTGTTTGGTTTGAAAGTGAATTGGAATATTTCGTCAGAAAGTTTTAGAAGATAACTTTTCAGGCGTGAAATAATAAGTTCTCTTTCTTTAATTTTCTTTTTTTTATTCTGATGTTTTCATATTAATTTAAATCATGAGTGTAGTATGTAACAAAACACTTACATGTTTGTAATCAGAAAGTGTTTATATTTAAATACATTTGTAGTATAATCGTATTGGATCAATTTTGTTCGATGACTTTTTAGTTTTTTTAAACCATTTGTTGATGTTCAAAAAGAATTTTTCTGTGGAATTGATGTTTAGTTATTTTCACATTATTTGGTTTGAAAAAAATCGTTTGACTGTTCTCACTAAAATGAGAGAAACCAAGATATGTTACCAAATGTTACATTTATTTATTTTCTGATTTTTCTTCTTTTTTCTGAATCAGGACTGCAGGTTATTTTCTTCGGAATTGGTCAGCGTAGTTGAATTGTCATGCGATAATGGATTTGTACAAAAAAAAAAAATAATAATAATTAAATATGCTGTCAAAATTTTAATTTCAAGAATTTGTTATTCTATTTTTAAATGAACTACTTGGTGATTTCAACAAGAAAGGGAAATGGAGAAATAATCCTTGCCACTCATTTTCTCGTAGATTCAAACAATCATTTGAATGAAATATTAGGAATGACTAATGACTTTCTGCTGTATATTACATCGATATAATGCTACACAAATGGCTCTCGACATGGCGATTTTTCTTATCTGATTTGTTCCTAAAATATATTTCGTCGCTTAACCGAGGTTCAAAATAAATATGTCCATAGCTGGTGGCCCTCGTCTATCAACCTAAAATATGTAATTAAGTTAAAGCGTAGTGCAGAGAGTGAGTGCAAAAGTCATAAAATAGTTGGGAAAATAAATATTTTAAAATGAGGTATACCAAATGTAAAAAATTAATACATTATTGATTAGTATTTTAAAATTTCATATGGGTATAAATTTAAATCAAGAAGCTATTTAATTGTATTCTTATTTTCTTTTTTCTTGATAATGAAATTCTGCCATTTACTTCTTTTCTTGGCCACTAGGGGACTATTGTTTTATCGAAATATGTTATAACAACGAAATATTTCTCTTAAAATTCATATTATTGAGTTAAAGTAAACCTCTTACAAAAATTATTCAATATTTTATCAAATAATTGATGTATTGTAATTTATTCGTAAGGAAGAATTCAAGGAAATTTGAAAGATAATCGAATTTTTATAACTGTCACGAGGCTGCCATGTTTACCTGGATAATTGTTTCTTCGTAATTTGGCCTTTGCATATTTCTGCGTCAAATGATTTTTGCCTTTAAAATATTTTAATAAGACTACAGACTTGGCGAAAATTATTTGCTGAAGTCGCTAAAACAAGCGTATACTGGAGAGATACTCGTAGCGAGTTGCTATGTGTAATTAAAGCTAAAGGAAATAAATTCTATATTCATAACTTTTGGACATAAAATATGGATACTACAATATCTATACTACAGCACATTGAAGTCTGTTTCGTGGAGCTTGAACCTGTTTTGAGATTAACCAACCTTCTTTATTATTCTGTTAATAGTTCTGAGCGAAATCCTAAGGAATATAATGGAGTAGCGTTCTGAATCCATTATTAATAAAAAAAAAAAAAATTTAAAAAAGATTTCAAACGGAGAAAAGCACCCGAAATACTTAAATCACTGCTCGAATAAAAAACATGAAATCCGTTATTGCCAGATTCAGTGATCCTGCTATAAGTTAAAAGTTTGACAAGGAAAGGCCTATTAGTAGAGCAAAATCGGTTCCATGAACTATAGTATCGTGCTATCTGTGATTTTGATAAGGAAGGTTTTGAAATAAGAAGGTAGTTTTCGCGTTACTTTGAATAAATGTATATTTATTAATAATAGCATCCCAGTAATAAAGAAAGAACAAGATTAATCTATACAATTTAGGAATTTAGTATAAAGATGACTATTTTTAAAAAATGAATTGGGTATTTTTGTTTCAAATAGTGTTTAAGATTCTTATAACTTTTTATATTTTCTGATTTATGTGAAACTAAAAATCTCTGTGAATGTCTCTGAATCTATTTGTTGAGTGGAATTTGTAATTTATGTTTCTATGTATAATGAGAGAAATTTGTGTTGATATTTAAAAAAAAAACTTCGAAGTTAAAATCGTCTCATTTGTCATTAGTATAAGTGCATGTACAATCATTATTATATTAAATTACATTAACTTAAACAAAATGTTAAGAAAAAGTAAGAAAAAGAATAGCAAGATGGTACAGAACAAAGTACAATATCCACCATAATGCATTAGCGAACTTCTTATGTTTAGGCTTGAGATTGCAAAATTTTAAGAAGCCGTCCTTTTTTCCCTATATTGCTGGGATGGAATAATTTAGACGAGGAAATACAGTTAGAACTAATGTTAAACTTTTTTTGTTTAATTAATTTCTTTTATAAAAATGTAAATCAAGAATCAAAGGCGTTATGCAGAGCGTGCCAGCACAAAGGCGAGCCAAGCACAGTATGACTTTTTAGCTGGTAGCTTATCTAAGAAAATCACAATACGTGAATTGTGGCGGTTTAAATATGCGGGACACTAATCCAAAACTTTTGTTGTACTCTGTTTTTGTGTCTGCATTCTTTCTTTATTATTGTTAAATGTAATGGTGAACTAACCATCAAGAAAGATTAAATCATTTACTTAAGGTCATCAAGGGATAGGAGAAAACATGGAAATTTTGCAAATAACCAAAAATTTCTCAGTTAATTTAAGTTATTGCCGACAACGTTTTTCTTCACATACATGAGACTTATTGTTACATTAGTTGTCTTCTTTTGCAAGACTTCACTCACTCTAATTATTCCCCTCCCCCGCGCCATGCAAGTTTTTGATCGCGTTTAGTGTGGCAACTTCACCCCTCATGATCTTATTTCAAACTCCTCTACCTTTTACCTTTTTCTTCCAAGTGGTTATTTAAAACTTCCTTTCAATAACCGCACGCAGTTATCTTAGAGGTAACGTGTAACGGATTTAAAAATATTCTCTTAATCCTTATTATTAAAGAAATATATCCCTTCTCTCCTCGTTCCGTCGAGATGCGGCAACGGTTGAAAGACGAGCCTGCTGCATGGCGATTGACGTCATTTTCTCTTCGTTTTCCTATGAAAGCGAAACAGAAACTAAATCAACTGGGAGAGTGGTTTCCACCCACCCCCTCCCACACACACACACCAGCGTTATTGCGCTGCATTTAATGTGGACTGCTTTTTATTTTTATATGTAACTTCAACAAATTGTTCTCTGTTAAATTTATTATGATGAGTGGGTAATAGAGCTATCTCTAAGGTTCCACGTAAATGTATAACCGTTACCGTACATGAGACTATAAGATGCAGTTAAGCAAAGCTTCAACCTCTACAAAAGTGACGAAAAACACATAATGAAAAAAAGAGGATTAATTCTTCGAAGAAATAGCTTTTTCAAAGAGTACAAGCAACTTGTAATTAACATTGCTGTTTTATTACTATTAATACTGATCCTAACAAAACTTCATTCCTTTTAAAGAGTAAAAGATGACTACTTTTTCAAATCGTTTTGTTCATCGGTTAAGATTTAAATACTTTTATCGTATTGTGAGATATAGTGAAAAAAAATATCGTATATATTATTTGTTATAGGACGATAATTAAAGTAATTTTCCATCAGTTTACTAAAATCTTTTTTTTCCTCTGTAAAAAAAATTTACTAGTTTTTGCTTTTTCATTTATATATACATTTCTTAAAATATTTTATATGATGTTTAACTTGCATAAGAATGTGTTTTCTTAACTTGATGTACCGTAATCACACATCCAAAAACGTTTTCGAATTGCATTGTAATTTAAAGACAAATTTTTTGTGCATAATTTGTATTACTATAAATGTCATTCACAAGTGTAATGTAAGGAAATAAATTTTGCTAAATTTTGTATTTTTTCCTAGAATACAGGACGTGTTTTTCAAAATAATTTGTCTATAAACAGCACTCTCTCTACATTTAGAATTTTACTTGATTAACTTGTCACCGATTTGTTAAATGCAACGGTTTTCTGCTGAAGATTTTTCCTGTCTTTTTTTTAACATTAAAAAGGGTACTAATTTCTTAATATTTTTAAATACATTACAGGTTAAAAAATGAGTGAAATTTTTATAATGATAAGGGGCTGGTGTTGACTTTTTTAATGGCATGATGACATCTCTGAAACTGATTCTCCCGAGAATATTAAAGTAATCAATATATATATATATTAATCCTTGGCTTTAAAAAAAAATTACAAACAAAAAATATTTAGAATTACTAGCTTTTATCAATTTCTTTTTTCAATATTCGTTTCTTTCCATTTTTCGTTCTAAATAATGTTTTATTGGATCACATTAAAATATTTTTTTACTTGAAAGCTTTTGATGTGATCGAATAATTGCATACTTGTTTTTTTAATATGGGGATTTAATTCCGCTGAGATATCGTTACAATAAAAAATTATATCGCTTATATTCAGAAATTTATTGTTAAATTATTCAAATTATATCGTTTTATTTCTAATTTAATTTGAATTATCTTTCACAATTGTTTGTGATTAGCAGTTATTTCTTTCTGAAATATTAACAGAACGATCATCTTTGAAAACAACTGTTACTATTAAGGGGAAGAAAGTTTCATTTATGTTCTGGATTGTTAGAATAACAACCATGGGTTAAAAAAATATATCGCGAATTTCCGCTTTCATGTTTTATTTTCTTTTCTATTTGAAGAGGGTGTGGCTCGTACCACGTAAAGAAGGAAAAAAATAGCATCTGTCTTTCATAGAAAAGGAATTAAGCTTCTAATATTATAATGATTAAGATGCCGTTATGTTGTACAAATGGCAGGTTTATTTTTGGAACAGTCAATTGTGTGCTCGAAATGAAATGATGGTAACCTACTGCAATCCGAGCTGTTTACATTTTGTTCGTTCCTTATAGAAATTTTAGAAAATACTTTACCGTGATAAATTTTTTCTTTGCTCTGTTATATTATTTTATTAAAATTAATATCTGATGAATACTGTTTATTTGTATACTTCATCAAAGATATTTATTTATTTATTTTTTTCTCTTTCTCTCTTAAGTCCGCATAATTTCTTGTTTTATAAATAATATGTTTTATTAATGTTTTCTTTTTTTCTTTTTTTTTTCAAAAATTTGTTTTATTATTCGGATCAATCATAAAGCTTGATATACGTGATTATGAGGCAACAAGGTTACGTATTCAAAATTTTAAAATCTGGGTACAGAAATACTTTTTTATTTTTAAATTAAATAAAGACAAAGTGGCTTAGAAAAATAGTGCCTGTAGAAATTCTTGTTATCCTGCTTTAAAATACTAAATTTTTGATTTTCTAGGTATTAAAAAAAAACCTAAGGTGTACCGTCAATTTTAAAATGAAGATGAAAAATGTAATAGATTTTTCAAGTATTGAACTGGACGAGTTTAAAACATATATCCTAAAATTATAATCTAAAAAAAATTAACGCCTTTTAAATTTTTAAGATGTTTGGGATCTAATTTTAATAGAATAGTTTTCTCTAGAATTAAGTGCATTCTAAAAATTCTTGGAATTGTTGTATTATGTATTTTTAGCTTTAGCTAAAAGAGTATAAAATTAAAATATTCACATTTTTAACTCAACTTTAAAACATTTGATTGTCTACTGCATTTGTTTCATTAAACTAGCTAATAATAATATTTTTCTGTTGGCATTATCTCAATTAATAAAATCTTAAAAAAATTGACATTATAAACTTTATTTGTGGTTAGAACTACAAATGACAAATTTGAATCAAACCTTAATTTAAAAAAAAATGTACATTTGAATTTTTTTGTCAAAAGTTTTTTTCGTCTCGCTTTACGTGTAACCAACACAAAAAAGGGAAAATAAAACTATTAATATAAGTAATAGTTTTATTGCGTTTCTAATTAGAAAATGGTCGTTTCATTTAATTAAATCTCTGTACCTTCTTTTTCTTAAAGAATTTCTTTCCATTCTTAATGAAACATTTTTTTATGAATAATTTAAGATATAAATTATTAAAAAAGGTGTGATGTATATCAGAGTTTTATTGCTGTGATTAATTTTCGGCTATTGCACTGTTAAATTGTTTTTCATTTGCTTTTTACTGATTTAAGTAAACAGTGCTAATTGTGTTTCTATTACATCACTATTTTCACTTTTTTCCTTCAAAATTTTTGCCTAATCCTTTTTTGATTCATTGTTTTTTATTGTGTTGTGGGAGATTTGTGTGGATCATTGGCCCACATATTATTAATTCTAAAACTTAAGAGTTAAAGGAAGTTAAAAATGTCCAGGATGCACGACCGTTATCAGTCCTACTGACCTAACATAGAACTATAGCTCCTCGGGCTTTCCTTTCTTTTCATTTCTCTTTCCTCCCTCACCGCATCCCCACCTGGCAAATGCGGTTCTTAACCCTTAAAGGCCACGAATTCGAATTATGATACATTGTAAAGGTTAAATAATACAACTGTAATGAAAGCGGAGGGGGATTATTCTGCAGTACTTTTCCTCGTTTTATATTGCTGTTTCAAACTGAGGTTGCCCATAATAGTATCAAATGAAGTTTGTCCTTTTTGACATTAATTTTTTTTATATATATAGTATAACTCGCATTTCACTCATTATATAAAAAAAGATTCGCTTTTTTACTTTATTTATTGCGAAAGACTCCATGTATTTATTTTTATCGTTTGCAAAAAAATGCCTTAAAGAAAATAAAAATTATTTTTTGATAGACCATTAAGTATTTCATTCTTGGCAACAGTTTAAGAATACTTTTTTCCTCTGAAGTTATTTCTTTCATTATTTTGATACATTTTGTTTTGCTGTACTTGTATTTAAGAATTTCTTGATCTTCAAAATTATATATATTTGGCAGAGGATAAATATATATTTTAAAAATAAGACATTTAATTGTAAACAAACTTTTAATTTCAATTTTTCCCCCTCTAAATGTCTTATTTATTCATAAAATATATATTTATCCTCTGCCAAATATATATATGAATAAATAAGACATTTAGAGAGAGGGGGAAAAATTGGAATTAAAAGTTTGTTTACTCTTAAATGCCTTATTTTTCTTTTAAACTCTATTTTATATATAAAAACAATAAAATAATTCTTTTTTTTTGCAGATGATTTTATGCCGGCTTCATTAGACCCTACAAAAAGAGCCACTGTAGATATTGGTGACGGCCATCAAGTAACTGTAACTGTACCTCATATTGAAGTAAGGGGACTATACTTTTATTTTATAAATATCTATTCAACTTTAATCTAGAATTTGAAATTAATTTGATATAGATTAAAAGTAATTACAATAGTATATTCTAATTTTTAAACAAATCTAATTCAATGTATAATATTTTTTCTTTTTCCCCTTTTTATATATATTTCTCTGATTTAAAAAATGAGGCTAACTTAACGTAATTTTGTAAGCTTTATTTTTTGCAATAATCTATTTAATTCAGCTTCATTTTTATCAATTTTGATATTGATTTATTTATTGCATAAATAAGGAGGAAGTATTTTATTTATACGTTTTATTGCATTTGAATATTGAAATTATTTCAAAACAAGAAAAAAAGTATGTAATTTTGTGTAATTTGAAAGTATTTCAAATTTAATTTCGATGAGGAATTTTTAAAGTTCTACATTGCAAATTAAAACATTTGTAATTTCATTGTCTTTATTTCCTCCTATTCAGAATAAAATAAATTCAGTCATCGCAGTTAGTAATTCTGATATTCTTCAACTTAAAATTTCTTTAAAATTTTTTGAATTTAGTGAAAGGTTGTCTTGCCATCAGCATGAAAAGAAATTCAAATTTAAATTATACCTGATTTTTATTCTGCACATAATTTAAAATACTTTACATTTTATCAATCAACTTTCATAAACTATAAGTTTATAGGTATAGAGGTAGTAAAAGTTTTCTTATTTTTTATTGTTATTTGTGTTTTAATTTAGAAGTTGGAGGTTAAACATTAAAACTATTAGTAACAATAAACAAATAGTCTAATTCTGGAACATATTACAAATCATAATCTAATTTTTGATTAATTTTTACTGTTTTATTTTATTTGATTTGATTGAATAGATTGTAAAAATTATTAAAACATATCCATTAATATGCCAACTTATTATAAGACTGATAAAAAATAATCTTAAAAATATGAACTCAGAGAGATTATTTCTTAATTAATACTAATTGTAATTTTTTCTGTGAAATATGTTAAGCCATTTTGTTCATTTTTTAAAGTATTTTCTATTAAACCTTTGTAATTATATTAAAATAAAAATTTTGTTGTATTTTGTGTTATCAATAGAAAATTGTGATTTTACAACTGTCCATTTTTTTTCACGTATATTTATTTACTCTCCCCCTCCCCTTCCCTCTTCATTAGGGTTCTGGAACTGCCAATACTGTTTTCAAAGGATCAAAAAAGCCATACCAAAAAGAATGTGTGCTTATTATTGATAATGCTACAGGTGAAATTACATTAGAAAAATTAACTTATAATGTTCAGTTAAAAGACACTAGGTACGTATTAGTTTTAATTCAATGTATTACCGAATACATTTGTTAATCTTTATGTATGTATAGATGTCAATGATAAATTTGACAAAAATTATTCTATATCACTGGTGTGTTTATACACACTTATGAATTAGTGTTTGGAATCTAGAAGTATAATCATGTTTCAGTAAGTGAAAAATTTATATTTCTAAATTAAATTCTCTCTCTGTATGTAAAAGGGTGTAAAATAATTTAGAGCATTATATCTTGTTATAATAGGTTGTAATTGTATTAATTGGTGTATATGATATGTTTTACCGTAACTGAAGTACAAGATCTTTATGTAGCACAATGTAGACATTGGAAATATTAAAAAAAAATTGCTTTTCCATTTGAAAATGAAATGTTTAACTGCACATGCTTCCATAATATGAAATTAACTATAATTAAATTTGATTTTTTTTATTTTTTGAGGTTATTGGCATATTACATACATATCGTAAAATCTGGCGTATAACTTGCACCCCCTTTTTTTACAAAGAAATCTGAAATGTTAATATATTATGCTCTTGTGTTTTGAACCCATCTATTCAAGGTATTATCCTAGACTTTTGAAGAGATAGTATACTTCTAGAGTTACAACTCTTTTAGTTCATAAGGCATGTCATTTCTTTTAAATAAACAGCATTTCAATATTCGTAGAAGTAAATTTTTTTTATGTTCATTTCCTTTTTTTTAAGGCTATTGTTTTTATATCCAGCCTATAGCACTCACCCTTAAATTTGGATCTTATTTTTTGTGTTAAAAGTGTGCATTATATGCCAGATTTTACGGTAACTCAATGTTACTGTTTAATTTAAACAATTATTTTTTTATGTTACACTTGAAATACTTTGTGCCTAATATACTCTGAAATTTTACTTTGTGACTCTTTCAGGGGTGCTTTTAGATCTGAAGGGAGTAGTAGTAGTAGAGTAAGGTCAAGCACTCCCATTGAGAATGGATTCAATGGAAAGAAATCACCAATGCCTCACAATAAACTGTCTCCTCAGCAAAAGTCTTACTCCTCTTTGGAACGGTCTTCACCAATTCAAAAATGCTCCCCACTGCCGAAAAGCCCTGTTTTCAGTCAGCCGAGCCCAAATAGCTGCTCAAATAATTCCATGCCTTCCCTGAATAATTTAACTTCAAAACCTACAAGTATCATTCTTCCTGACCCTCCTCTTCATATACCAAATGAAGATGCAAATGGTAAGATTTTATGATGTATTCCCCCCGTTAAACTTTAAAAAATTTGTCAAAGTTTATATTCATTGAACGTAGACTTTTCTATCTTCCCAATTATGGGGGAGAAATATTTTGAGAAGTATAATTCGTTTTATGATCCCATTTAAGGAAGCACATTTTATTAATCTAAAAAACAGTAACATTTTAAGTAAATTTGAAAGAATTATTTTAGATTAAAAAAATTAATGTAATTATATTAGTCTTGCAGTTGTTTGTATAGCTATAAATATAACTAAATTATTGTGTAAAAACATTTGGCAAAAATTCATATGAAACTAAATAGATACTTGAGTTTCCACTGATTTTCAGTAGCATACTTAAACCCCTGTTATGGGTAAGCGAAGGTTTTCATTCTAAAAAAAGCATCGATGAGAAAGCACCGAGAGGTAATCTTTGCTGTAAAAATTTTAAAATGTGTTGATCTTTGAGGGGAAGGGAGTTGAACTCCCCCCTAAAACCCTACCTTTGTGTATGCCCCTGCTGCTTATTAATTATCTTCTATTGTAATTTCATGATGACACATTTACTTGTGCCTTCTTATATTGTTTATTTGCTTTTAAATTTAAAAAAAAAACAATTAACAAAATTGCATTATTTGATTTTTATCATTCCGAAAGTAAAACGTTAGATACTTATCAGGTATTTTTGCAATTTACTAGTTAAAATTTGATTTCTAAATTATTGACTTAATGGGAAAATAGTATGCCAAATAGAATCATATATATATACCCCTGTTCTCTATTTTTGTCAAGAAAGTAAAAATGAAAATAACTGATGGGCTCAAAATTTTCTTGTGGTAGAATTTTTTAAAGTAAACCATTACATATAATTACACTCAATAATTGTGTAATATTTTAATGATGTTAATAAATAAACAAATAATAATTCTTTGGTAAGATTAACAAAAATTTTATTTGTAATTTCAGAATTATAAGGCTAAAAAACTAGGTTTAATTTCCATTATAAATCAAATTTTGTGCCTTAAAAAAATGAGCTTTGGCCTTTTCTTATAGCATAGTGTGAAATTAAGATGCTTATTGTCTAAGCACATATGTGTCCCTTTTCATTCTCTTATTCTGTGAATCAATGATACAAAAATTGTGAAATAATCAATTTTTATATCGTATACATATAATTGCTGACTTACTTTTGGATTAACCTATATTATTATACATTATAATAAAATTGTATGCAATGTTAAATGTATATATTTTTATGCATAATAAATCTCTGTTTTTATTATTAATAATATTTGAATTGTGTAATATATATTTGTTGTAATTTGATAAATTGTATGATACATATTAAAATTTTACTTAAATATGTTTAAATTATTTCAGTACAATAAATGAAGGAGGCAGGTCAAAATATTTAAAAATTCATACCAACAGAAATTTTTTGAAATTTATATCTTGAAACTAATTTTGCTCTACATATTAAATATATTAGTAATAAAATACTTATTTACATGTTTTTCTAAAGGCATTCACCATTTGATATCTAGATATCTGATATCTTTGGCTTCATTTCAATAACTGTATTATGATAATCCTTTGTAAACAAAAATATCAGTATTCTAATTGCATTGATATGTAAAAATTAATAGCGAAGCACAGAAATTAGCATATCAGCAGTGTATGTTTACAGTTCCAACTGTATTCAAAGTTAATTTTTCATTTAAGTTTATTTTTAACTTTTGAATTTCTTTTTAGAAAGTTTTGTTTGCTTTTCCTATCATTTTCACAACTTAGAGATTTTATGATATTATTTGTCAATTTGAATACTTTTCATGTAATATCAAATTAGAAAAATCATCTTGTCTTTATTTTTTGCATATGAATGCATTTAAAGCATAATCATATTTAAAAATCAAAATTTTTTTTTAAATTTTAAAAAAATTGCTTTTTAGATGCTCCAGAAATTGGTGTTCTTTCTTCCAGTAGTTCTAGTGATTCAAGTAGTAGTGAAGAATCCAGTGACTCTAGTGACAATGAGGAAGCTGTAGCAGCTCCAAAACATCAACCTCAAGGTAAATTCTTATTTTGATGTTGTCCAAGATATGAAAACTAAAAAAACTAAACTCATTGGTGCAACAGCCCATGGCCAGCCTGGGCTTACTGTGCCCTTCTCAGTTTTCATGATCTTGGGTACTGTGGTGCATAAGTAGTTTCAGTCAGGTGGTCCATCTGACTCTGTCCAGGGGATATGTATACAAATATTAAAGAAGTGATAACACTTTTTCCCCTGTTAAAGTAATTTGTAACAATTTCTGAAATGTGAACATGTCAATCTGAAAGATATTTTCTTTGTAAAGGGGCTTTTTTTTTTTTTTTTTTTTTTTTGTTTAATGAATCAATGCTGATATGGCATGTAAATCATAATTATTTGGTTAAAAACATTATTTATAAAAATTATTTAAATAGTGATACTAATAAAATACTTAGTTATGTTTGAATAATTAGTATACACATTTAGGAAATGAAATTATTGTACTGACACATATGCTTTCTCACAAGCAGCATCACTATTATGAATTATTAATTCCAATATATTTCGGATTATTATTAAGTTATGGTATTTAATAGTTCATTGTAGTTGAGTGGTCATGGTCAAAAACTCAGACTGATGTTGTTGTAATTCAAGTCTTAACCCTACTGAAGACTTATGGTTTAGAGGGGCTAATGTTCAATAAATGTGTTGAAATTTAAAGTTCTTGCATTGACATAGTGCAATAGTCACTAAATTCTTATTTTTTAATAATAAAAAAATGTGCTTTCTTGTCATGCATTTAAACTTAAACATAATCTTTCAAGAATCAAAATGGTGGTTATAAATTTAACATCAGAGCTGCATAATAGTATTTGGAAGAGAGAAAGAGTATATCTTCTACAGGAAAAATCATTGTTTTAAAATTTACTTTTTGATTAGCTGTGCTGTCAAGAACAGGTATTGTATTTTTAGCTTATTCTTTTGATTGGAGGAGCTATTTGGTGTAGACAGAACTAGGAAAGTTTGAACATTTTCAAGTCCACAGACAAGAGCATTGAAGGAATTATTGTGGATAGGATTCTAAGAAAAAATTAAATTAACGGAACCATTGTTCAGCTTCATGAAATTAAATATGTTTTAATTTATGGAGAAACTTATTTCTCCCAGGATTTACTGTTGTGTAAATAGGAACAAAAACGTTGTGATAAAATTAAGTTAAAGCAACTTAATGATTCACAGTGATTTATAAAAAGTCCTCAGTTGCTTTTATTAACTCTTGGCAAGTTCTAAAAAGAGTAGTTCAAGATTACTCTGGAATATTTTCTGAAATTTGATACAACTGTATCGTATAACAGCAGATTTCTCTCAAAATTTTTGAATTCAGAAGGAGTATACTGAAGATTTAAATGGATTGTCTTTTAATGTACAAAAGGATATGCTCTATTTTAAAATCTCCATTATTGATTTCATGTACAAACTGAAAAGCATTTAAAATCATGCATAACAGTTATCCCAGATATTACATATGAACAGATGATGTATGTTATGAAATTGATATTGAAGTTATATTAGATAAAATTTTGAACTTGATCACTGACTTGCTGTTTGGGGAAAGTAAACTAAAAGGCAAATATAGTTTTGTACCTTATTAAAACCTGTTGAATATGAGTAGCTGAAGTCAGTCGTGCTCTTCACCTATTGTTTTTCTTCCAGATATTAGGACAGTATCAAAAACTAGCCTTTTTTCACTTTTTCTCCCTGAATCTGAATCAAAACCCAGCCTTTTTGTGTTCTCTGTCCAATATTGGGTTGCAGCTAATGTACATTAAATCTGTCACAGCTTGAAGTACTATTGATGAGGTGTGTAAAAGTTAGCAAATCAGGTGCAATTCTGTTGACTTGACTGAGGCTCAAAATGATTAGATCTGTCTCCAATAGCCCCTTTAGCTTTGAAATCTAACATTAATTAACAATCATTACCATTGTGACTGCTGTTGTGTTGAGGGTTTTACTGATGCCACTTAAAGGTCCACTGTCTGCACCACTTGAGATTTCACTTGTAGGGTTAAATGCATGTTAAGGTCTTTGTGTTGACATGGTGGGGAAGTTTGGGCAACTCAGATGCATCTTTATTACTTGACCATCATTCGAAATTATTAAGTCCATCACCATTAGCCCTTGTGTAAGCTTTAAACAATGTGAGATGAATAAGAAATATAACTATTTGTGAGCTGTTACTCCTTGCCTTTTCCCCTTTTTGGAAAAATTTCTTTGATTCTGCTTCTATCTGAACAGTTTTATCTTTAAGTTTTATGAAATAATAGTTAATATCAATTTTTAGTTCAGTATTAAGATTAGGAAATATATATATATATTTAGCAATAAAAACTTAAAAGCTTTCAATTGTTGTATATATTTTCATTTGTATTAAATATTTAAGTCAGCCATTAATGTATGTGTTATTTATTTAAATTAAAATTAGTCAAATATTCTATTTTGAAGTATGCCTTGGGAGCAAATTCTTTTTTTTAAACTTACTGAAAATAGTTTTTCATTTTTTAACATGGAGAATTAATGTAATGGAATCCAATTAAAAAAAGTAAATTGTAACTAAATATTCTTTCTTGATTTTTTAAAAAACTATTCTAGAAATTCATGTTAAAAGTTAATTGATAAAACTGAACGCTTTAATATCCATGCTACTTATAATTTTTGAAAATGCAGCATTCTTAGATAAAATGAAGAGATTAGAGAAAGTCCTCTTATTTTTCTTTGAAGAAAAAGTTTGATAATTTTTTTTTTTTTTTTTTTTGGAAACTTGTTATGTTTTGAATTCATTTATGTTTTTCTTTTACAGTTATCACCAATGGGTTTTCCCCTTCTCCAAAAAAGAAAGAAACTCCAATTACCCACTCATCATCTAGTAATCTGAGCATGCCAACTGCTAGTACTTTACCGAGCATGCCACTTGCTAGTTCTTTACCCAGCATGCCAAAATTCAGTCAGCTGAGTAAGTAACCTTATTTATTCCGATGCATTTCATATGATATATTTTTAAGGAATTATCTACCTCTTTAAAATTTATTAGTCTTATTGTTTTAAAAGTTGAAATTTATTAAAGGTAATCCGGTAAATACTTTATATTCCAACATGTAGCATACTTTTTTTACCCTTTTCTTTGCAAAGGAACTTGAAATGTAAATGTACAATGATCAAGTATTTTGAAATTATTCATTTGAAGAATTTTCCCTGACTTTTAAACAAGGTACAGAAAAGACCCCGCTAACGCTGTTTCATTTAGCGCTGTTTTGGTTTAATACTCTCTTTTTTTTTAATTGTGGGATTGCACGCTGCGTTAGGCTTCCCGATATCAGAAGCAGTTTATCTGAGTTTCATCTTTCGTGTGGTGTTATACGAACATACTTTTATCGTTTCAAACATTTGTTGACGTTATTGTAAGTATAAATTTAGGTAATACAAAGATTTCTATAGTGACAAATTTTAGTATTTTTAGTTTTTATCATGGGTGATAATAAAAACCACAAAAATAAAGCTACAAGAAAAAGCATTTCACTAGAAACTAAAATGCAAGTGATTAGAAGATTGGATACTGGTGAGCGCCAATCTCACATTGATGCTGCATTGAATTTGGCAAACTCAACAATAAGGACCATTCTTAAGAATAAAGGAAAAAATACTGCTATCGGTAACTGCAACTACGACAACTCTGCAATTAGAATTACCCGTTCTAGAAATATTACAATATATGAAAGGGATAATAGACTTTCTATATGGATTGACGACGAAATTGAATGCAATATGCCTTTAAGTCAATCTACCTTCTTGATAAAAAGACAGAAAATTGGAAGTACAGAAGAGACTGAATGATCTGAAATGTAAACATATTGACTTAGAATTTTATTTATTTATATATATATATAATCGTTTATTCTGTTTCTATATTTGTAAGAAATATATTTTTATTTTATTATAAAAAACATAATTAATAAATTTAATGGCAAAATAACTGACCAATTTTCCACCTATCTTCCCCTAATCCTTTTATTTACATGATGAGATAACCTCGTTTAACGCTGTTTCATATTACGCTCTACTTTGATGGAACGTATACCCCGCGCTAAGCGGGGTCTTACTGTATACTAAATTGACTAGATATAAGAGGAACAATACATTTGTGGGGAAGTAATAGAACTTGAAGGAGTAAAATATTCTCTATAATGAGGATAGGTTTTATTTCATGCAGATGTGCACAAGAGTGTTTTTCCAGATTTCCAAGAAGAAAGAAACACAATTTAGGGGGAGAACATGCCACCAACCCAAATAAATTTACCGCATTGGGAATTTGAAGTTTTCTCTCTATCCAATCCTTTGAAGCCATGATTTTAAAATGAGTATTGAAGACTTTAGTTGAAATAAGAGTTTGTCTAGTATTCTTTTTAGTTGTAAATATAGGACCTGCCAAACAAAACACAGTGCAAGTTTCAAATGCCAAGTCATTCAATTTGCTAAAGAAAACAGAAACCATGTCACAGCAAAGATATTTGCAAAGATTGATGAAAGCTCCATATGTGAAGGAAAGAATGAAATCCATCATTTTTGTACTCGACTACCATAATTTTTTTTAATTAAAAGTACACGCACTATACACTGGAATGTATGGTAATTAAAAGCACTTTGCATATGTTTGTTGCTTAGCTTTATTAGTTTGCTGCACTAGTGAACATTATGAATTTTTCAATTTTATTTTAACCTTATTTTAAAAGTCCATTCCTTGCCTGTTCAAAAAATTTTGAATTTCAGTTATAGCCCATTCCTAGTTATAAACAATGGCATCAAGTCTTATTATTTTTTTTTTCTTACCGTACTTATCTCAATTTTTTGTTAATGAACTAAGCTATGATTTTTTTATGTGTTCAAAGAAGAAACTAAAAAAAGATATTGATCATATAATTTGTCATATTTAAATTTTTTATTCAATTTTATAAGAGACAACTGGTTGGATACTTTTTTTTATCTGTTCAAAACTGATGAAATGAAAAGGAAGTGCTTCTTCAGGCCTGCAAGTATATCTGTGCATGGGGCTTGGCAAATTTTTCTTGTTAAGCCTAACTTCATTTCAAAATTTATATAAAATCGCTGTCATAATTAAATACACTACAAATAACAGTTTGCTTGTTTTCATTGGTGGTATCTATAAATATACTATAATAAAACTTATGTGATTTAAAACATAATATATATATATATATACATTATCTGGGGATAAAAGACAAAATTAAAATTTATACAAATCACTAATAAAACTACATGTATGCTAAACAAATTTCATAAATATATAATGAATAGAATGAAATATTTGCTTTTATTAAGGCCTTTGTGTGTGTGTCAAACACATACAGTTATTTACTCATTCAAATTCCTCTGATCCAGAAACAAAAATGCATATTATAGGCCACTTTTGTTTGGAATACTGTTTGAAATTATGAGTTTCAATTACCGTCTGTGATGTAATTTTAAAAAGTGAAGTATTCTGATTGGAAATTACATGATTGAGATCACAGGCCTGAAGACTTGGAAAAGCTCATCAAAAAATTCTGCTACCTTTTTTTCTCAGATTAGAGCAGTAGCTGCGCAAGTGTTGTTTTAACATCAACCCATTTCAAGCCATAGTTGTATGTTTTTTATTATATTTAGTTGAGTTGCCAGCCTTATATTTAAATGTTTCGTAATGCTTGCAATGCAGATATGCAGTACCTTTTTTCTCTCCTTACTAGCCTGTGAGTGTGGTGATTAATTGCCTTTCTATCAACTTTTGTAAACACTCATTTGAAGCATAATCAGAAGAGTGTTGTCCATAAGGGGAAAATTAATTTTCAGTTGTTGAAATTTATTCTCAGCTTTTATTTTTCTAATAACTGGAACAATTCCAGCACTACTCCAAATCATATGTATACGGTGGTATCTTGATGGAAGTAAAATGCTTGAGAATTGATTCCTCAAACTTGAAACAAAGCTAGTCAGTTTCAGTGTTATTTCCCTTTTACATAGAGTATCTTTTAATCATTTTAACCAAATACTACAAACATTTAAAGGGCCAATTTTTCCATTTAAGAATTATACCCAAATCACTTGCTTATTACACCCATTATAGAAAAGTTTATAGTGTTGAAGATAATTGTTAACATTAACAATAATCCTGATCCACAAGAAATAATATTTATAAAGATCTGAAAGTTTGAAATAGTAAAAAAAGAATCTGAATAAAAGTATAAATTTTAAGTAACATGCTTATGACATGATTCCTTAAGTGATTAATTAGTATTTATTTAACCTCTTTTCAAAAGTATGTAAAAAAAAGACCAATTCAGTAAAGAAATGTAGAGAGAAAATAACAAGTTTTGAAAAGTAAAATTTGAAAACTGTGGTGTATTTATTCAATAATATCTTAAGTATGTTATAGTATTTTTTCCTTATATATTCAATTTTATATCTTTTCAGTAATATGCAATTAGTTGCTTTTTATAAATTAATTGGCTTTTGATTATTGTGTGTATTTTTCTCTGCAATCAATTGGAATGTAATCTTTCTATCATGTATTACTTGTTTGGAGGTAGTATTATTATTCTCAATATGTATTGGATCATTTTGGTTAAAATTTTTTACTCTTGGTCAGTTTTTTAATACATTCCTTTAAGTATCAATTTATAAGAAATTGTTTTTCTTACAGTAGGTTTTTTTAATTGAAAAAATACTAGTAATTTAACTTTAAATTTTATGTCTTATTTATTTTTAGGTGAGGATTTACAGTTAAGTGAATCAGATAGTGACAGTGATGACTGAGAAAAGATTGAAAATTGAGACACCTGTACAGAAGACTATTTTATATACCGGCATTTATTTGTCAATTTTTTCTGTTTATGCAAATAATAAAATAATCATATGCTGTGATATGTTTGAATATTGTGTTGAAGTTAATTAATTCTTCAATTCCGTGTATTAAATCCTGATTTAATAAATTCTGTATTGGATTTTACTTTTTTTTTTCTTTGATGAATACAGTTGATTACTGGTACATGGCAGGAATTCTGAATTTATTTGAAATTTTTTGCTCTAAGAAGTTTTTATTTGAAATTTTTTGTTTCTTTGCTCTCTTTTTCTTTCTCTCCAAATTTCAAGTCTGTAGGTCAAGTAGTTCCAGAGATATTGTGATGAGTGTGTGAGATGCTTTTCTCCTTTATATTACCATATAAAGGAAGAAGATTCTGTCTTTCCCGAAACTATTTATTCTTTAGCCTTTTCAAGGATCTTCTTGGCTTTCCCCCCGGAAAAGGGTAAAAGGGCTCCTCTGTTGTTGGTATATAGGAGTCACTACAACAGGCTTAGAATTCTTCCTGCATTTTTGTTCTTCTTTCTGGAGAATAAAGTTAAATTCTGGCAATAACCCTGTTAAAGGTGAACTCCTGAAAGGTTTTATTTTAATCTACTTTTGCCCAGCGCCCCCACTAAATCGTGGGCGCCCATAGGCAACGGGAGGGAACTTAAAATACAGAATCCCCTGGTGATCATGCCCCAAGGGCCTACTGAGCCCGCCAAGGGAAAAAGGCGCATCTTGTAAAAAAGTGCAGAAAATGCTTGAGGAAGGTATCATCCAACCCTCTGAAAGTCCTTGGTCATCACCTGTTGTGCTCATAAGAAAAAAAAACAGAAGTTGGCGTTTTTTAATTATGCCAAAACTCAATAAGGTCACAAAAAAAGGGGTTTTTTCCTCTTCCTCATATTGATGTACCCAACCAGGGGTACTCAACTTTTTTTTTCCCGCTGGGGGCATACACATGATGGTATTTTTTTGGGGCCCTCACATGGAGTTATTTCATGGGGTAATGGAAAAAGGGGGCTCTCCTTTTTAAAAAACCAAACAACGTTGACCAACAAAAAATTTATCAAAAAATTAAAAAATCATTTTTGTCTTTTTTTTTAATACTGAATTACTTTTTTTTGAACACACACAAAATAGAAATTTTTTCTGAGTTATGGGTAATTTCTATTTTTTTTTCATCTATTGCCAAACCTCTTGCCCTACTATAAAAAAAAATTATACATTTGATTGCTTTGTAAATTTCCCGTTAAATTTTTGTACATTGTTCTAATAATTGAATTTCAGTCAATGTGCCACTCAAAAAGGTGGTGGGCCGGGGTTTAGTATCACACTTAATTCGAAGGGCTCCTAGCCCCCATGGATTTCCCCCTGTTTTCTGGCCCTAGAAGTAGCAAGCGGTCGATCGTGAAAAAACTGCATTTATAACCCCGGAAGGGTTATATGAATTTAAAGTCTTGCCTTTTGGACTCGAATGCGCCGGCGACTTTCGAGGGAATGATGGACAGTTTGCTGCGCCATTTCAAATGGTCGACGTGTCTTTGTTATCTAGATGACATTGTAGTGTTCTCGGAAACGTTTGAAGATCATCTTACCCGGCTAGAGCGTGTTTTGAAATGCCTTCAGGCAGCCTGTTTCTTTAATCAAACAAGTGTTTTTTTTGCCACCCGAAGAAAAACCCCCGGGTCATCTTGTATCAAACTGGTGCCCTACCGATCCCGACAAAGTGAAAGCCGTAAGCAATTTTCCTGTTCCAAAGAACGTACGTGATATACAAAGCTTTCTTAGACTTTGCTCACACAACCGAAGATTTATGAAAGGTTTTTGTTATCTACTTGAACCCTTGCAGTTGCTGCTAAAAGGGGATACAAAGTTTCATTGGGGTCCAGGT
Source organism: Trichonephila inaurata madagascariensis (assembly GCA_019973955.1). Taxonomy (NCBI): domain Eukaryota; kingdom Metazoa; phylum Arthropoda; class Arachnida; order Araneae; family Nephilidae; genus Trichonephila; species Trichonephila inaurata. The sequence continues at coordinate 53,650 of BMAV01007244.1, forward strand.
CTTTTTAGGCCCTTCCCCGAACCAGTATTGGGAAAAGCGGAAAAAGCTCCTACGGAGTGGTTGGATTTTGGGGGTCCCGACGAAACAAAAAAATAAAGTCGAAAAAATTCTAGCATTTTCCCCCGCTTTCCCAAAACGAAAAAAATTTCTCCATTACAGAACGGGGGAATGATCAAACAAATTTCGGTCGTACCTATTCGGAAAACATTTTTTGCTGACCACCCTTCTTTTGCTGGCTCATGGGTCGAACGTCCCGGAAGATGGGCCCTTCGTCTTCAAGTATGATTTTTAGCAAAAATAAAACGGTAAAAAGCATAGGGGGGGCCGACATTTCTCAAGAAATCATGTGGAAGAAACTGGACAACGACAAAAATTTTAGCTGTCCTCTAGCATGAATCTTGCAATCGAACAGAGGAAAGACCCGACCTCGCCAGAAGGAATCCTACGGACAACTGTTTCCCCACAGATAAGAAAACATTTGAATTAGTTAACGGGATCTTCTACAAAAAGAATTTTGATCCGGATGGAAAGATGTGGCTACCAGTCATTCCCAAACATCTACGACATCAGCTTTTTTGACGAACCCCTCGGGACATCTTGGCTTGCAAAAAAAATGAAGAATCCGCAAAGTTTTACCGGGGATGTACCGAAATGTTTTTAAAATTAAAATTTATTTCAGGGGTGCCCAAAAAAATCTCCCCCAACGAACCCCGGACATTAATTTCCCCCTTCCTTACAACTTTTATCTCATTGGGATCGATCTTCTCGGGAAATTTCCAAAATCTACCTGTGGAGAAAAATAGATCATAGTCCCCGATTATTTAAACGATTCTGCAGCCTTCCCGACCTGAAGCCGAAAATGCGAATTCTTGTTTGGAAGAAATTTTTCTGAGACATGCTCTTGAATAATCAGATCGTGGGGGTGTCTTCCCAATCCCCCCTTTTTCTCCTAATGTTGATCATGTATGCCAGCTTCATTTTTAAACAAATGGACGATAGAACCTTCAAACAAGCTTTTGGCCCATATGTTGTCCATGTATGTTGTAAGTTGGGGAAAAATTTTCCTTTGAAAATTTTGCCTTTTTGTACGCTAAACAAAGAACAGGTTTTTAAAACCCTTTTTATTACTTTCGGGTTATAAAAAACCGAAATGAGATTTTGGGAAAATTTCCCTTGGTCCTAATGATGTGGATCTATTACATCCGAAAAAATTTCAGAGCTGAAGAATCAAAACCTGGCCCATGCGAACCAAAACTAAGATGAAGACCGTCGACGTTACGACTCTAAATACCACATCGAATGGTAAGAGAAGATATTTTGGACCGTATCAGGTGTTACTCTATCAGAAGTGACCTATGAGGTGTAGGATTTTAATCCTGTCTCCCGAAGAAGAAAACCTAAAGTCGTTCATGTATTTCGCATGAAACCATACCATGATCCGACTAAGCATTTTTAAAGAGAAGACAATCAAAGCCAGGATATCATCCTTCCGGAAAAGAAACAAATACAAGTGACGATTATAAAGAGCCAGTGACACGTTCCAGAATAAAAACCTGAATGACATTGAGACACTGTCATTTTAATGAAGGAAGCTATGCCACATATAAAGGAAGAATTGCTATCATTCACCGTAGCTCGGTTGTTAGAGCACTGAACTGGAGATCTATCGATCGCTGGTTCGATTCCCAACCAGTGCGTTTCATCCAAAAACTGAAGTTTTAATTTAAGAATATTATACATTATTTTTCTGGAATCTGATTGATCCTAGAACTTTCTTTACTATTCGAGCCAGATATTTCTCGAATATTCTTCCAGGTACATAAAACTGAGTCCCTCCAGTTGATTGCAATTCTCTGTTCTATTCTAATAAATATATGTTAAGCCAAACCTTGCGTTTATTTCAAATTTCGTGACAATATATTATTTACTGTAACTAAAAAAAGTAGACTTTTAATTTTCACAACACCAATGTTTCGCAGAGCACCGAAACTAAAACGTTCATCTTTGCTCTGGATGAATTAGTAATGTTTTAAAAAATTGGTAGAATATTAAAATAGGAATTCTTAAACTTTTTTATATTTATATCGATTACAATATTTAAAGCCATTATGTAGAATTTATACACAAAACGAACCATATTTTATTAAGGTTGAAACTTAATTTAAAAAATTGCTTTGTAAATTATTAGGATTTAAAGTCGTTTGCTTATTGAAACTGCTAATTCTACTTCATTATTGGCATCACTGGATATTTAAATAGTTATCTATAATAATCGTCCAAAATTTTGCTTTGGTATCTGGAAAAAAATTCAATATGTGCAGTTTACATCGAGTTAAAAACATCCAATTTTCTAAAGAGAACTGAAATAATTTTACTCTGTAGATTAAAATCTTTTTACTTTTAAACCTTTGTATGAATACCTTTGAATCAAGTCTAATTTATTAAATGTAGTTATATAATGTTTACATTATGAGTGGATTTTATTTAAAAATTACAACGAATAATGTACTTTACTAGCTGGCCTTACGTTCTTCGCACGAGGTGAGTTGAAAAACTAAACAATACAGATTGAAAGATAAAGAAGTTTTTAATGAATTAATTTGCAGGAATTGCCAGATTAAACAAAAAAGAAGAATCTTTAATAAAAAAAATTTCGTACATTTCAGCTTAACAAAAAATAAATAAAATAACATATTTGTTAAATTTTAAGTTTGAAGGTCTAATAGAGCCGATAAAAAGAATTTTGTATATTTTTATAACGCCTCGTAACTCTCTTGGGAGTCAATTTTTGAAAACACCTTTCCTAATCTGATCTGCTAAGCAATAGTAAGTTGCTACAAATTTTGTGTAATGAACGCTTAAAATATTGTAAATAATTTATATCTGTGGATGTGTAATACGCTAATATTACTTTTTGTTGTATTTATTTTACGTTATAATTATAATATTCGCAAGATTACATTATAATTGCGATTCAATGGAAACAGCGAAATGTTGGTGATAGAGCCAAGTTGGCATCACATTTTTGGTGATCACGTTGGCAACATGGTGATTGATTGAACGGTGCAGAAGATGATATGCTATAGCGTCACCTGGTGAGGAGCTTCAACAAAAACCTTCTCCACAAAAAAATACATATACATGCCAATTTTCATAGTGATCGGTTGAACAGTGTTGGAGTGAAGCGATTTCATCCATTTATATATATATAGATTTAAAAAAATATTCATAATTTCTTTAGCTTGAATATGCATAATTATTTAACAGATTAGTTTAAACATTCTTTCATATTGCCTATGTGAAAGATCATAATCAAGCGTCACATTAATTCATCTTAATGTTAACAATATGCAACTAATATGATATGCGGTTTAGAACCCGGCCCAAGTCGTTGGATTTTCATGATGCAGAAAATCAACAGCGGCAAAATATCGCGCATGGGGAGTATACGCGGCATATAAGGCTATGGAGTCACCCTGTTAAAGCAGGTACTCTCAGCAGAGTAAAATTCTAAGTGCGATTCCGTATTGCCCGATCTTAGGTGCCTCCTTTGGGGAGGAAACTGGGTGTCAAAATTACCTGCTGCGATTGGTATCCACCTATATGGTGCCACACTAAAAAGAGATACCAGTTTCTAGGAAATCCAATCCGCAGCTAATTTGAAATTTAAAAAAAAATATTTGTGAAAGTTTTGCATAGTCTTACATATTAAAAAATATCTTAGAAGGGATTAAATTATGTGCATGTTATTTGTTCAATAAAATTAAAAGAAAATTAACTCATTTTCTTTGAAAATTGTCTTTACAGTTTGAAGCAATATAAATTCAGTATCTAACAATTACAGGTTTGTTCCCTTATCACAAACTAAAACTATAATGATAAATATAACTGCATTTTTTATTTCCATTTTTTATCATAGCTGTTAGAATCTCTTTATTTTAAATAATCAGTTAATGTTCTCTAAAGCTAATCTAATATTTCTTATTCTGAATTGCAAGGGTTTATAAGAAAAAAGCATTTTTTTAATTTGGTGACAAATAACATTCCCCTTAAAAAACAATGCCATATTAAAATATTTTTAAAAATTATGGAGCATTAAAATTTAAAAAAACATCAACATATATTTCATTTAAATAACATAAAATAATCAAAAAACGAAATGATGATGCAGAAAAAAAAAAAAGGAAAATATCACCGAAGTTTCGAATAAAAACCGAAAAGGACTTAAAATTTTCCAATTCTAACATGTATAAGCCAAATTTGAAAAAAATACCATTTTGAAACATGTCATCATCAGAGCAAAAATATTACCATTTATTTTTTTTAACTTTGGGAAACCACGCTAACGATGATTGTTTTATTTCTGATAACATCTGTGTGTCCAATGATAATAACTTAAGTAAACCCCCATTTGTTTCCTTGGGCCCCTTATCGAAGTTTGCGTTTAAATTTTTTAATTTTTCCCTAAAACACACAACTAGTAGAAAATTTGTCAATTATTTCTTTCACAAACAAGTGATCACATTTGCTGAAAATTCTTGCTGCTCGGCATTTCTTTGAAAATGAGAAATAAGTTCTAAAGGGGAAATAAAGCATTTTTTGATCTCGGAAAAATGCTAAATCGAAAATGGCATTTGGCTACGTTTCTTGACCTGAAGAAAAAAAAGTTGTTTTTTGAAACCCAATAAACCCAAAATAAAAAAGGACTTATGTGTCTTTATTGTTATCATTATTTCCTTTTTGAATACAAATTTTATTTAAAAAAAAATTGTAATCGTTTGAGAGCATGAAAACAATGTGAAGTAAATTTTTTTAGAAATCGCATTTTCTAAACTACGTTTTTACCGAGATTAGCCGAATCCCGTGCTTTAGCTTTCAAATAGTTCTTAAAATTTTTGGCTCATATACGAAAAAATACGGTAGGTAATAAAGCAAGGTAATAAAATAGTTTTTCAGTTTATCTTACACAATGCTTAAAATACATGTTATGAAATTTGAAAATGAAGATATATGTTTTTTGCTGTTTAAACTCGGAATTTTTTTGTCATATGTGCATAAAAAAAAAAGAAGTTAAGTAAATAGTTTCAAAGTCAAACTGCCATAAGTTTCCCTCTATTTTCTTCGAAAAATGGTTTTTTTTAAGTGTCATTTAAACCCATTTTTTTGCTATCACTCTTCAACATTTTTAAAAAATTACAAATATGCTTTTCATTACTTTTGTTGAGTTTTATCTCCTCCTTAGGGCATCTTTTCCGAATTCATGTATGTAAAAAAAGGAAAAATTTTAAATGCCCGCTCCCTGTAGGACGTGTTACCCTGATAGGAAATGGCTTTAGATATTTGTGGTCTCTCGAACTCTACAGAGAATGTGAATCTTTTTTGCTTACACAATTATAATTTTCTTTTTTTATTTTTATCTTGACTTGAGGAACACAATTTAAGGACCATTGACTTACATTGTTTTATGTCATTATGACGCCACTTTCTTAATTTGGGAAGTCACTGGAACTGTTGCTAAAAAGAAATGTCATCGAGTGATTTTACTTCCAGTATATGAAAAAACTTTAACTGTAACTTCCATTGTATATGAAACAGCAAATTATATCGGCAAAGATGGTGGAATTAAAAATTGAAAAAGATCAGGTATTTAAAAAATAGCTTTTTGATTTAAAAGATGATCACTGCACATTTTATTTAGTTTACTTCTATTCATTGACTTTCTGCACTAAAATCGTTCTTTCATGTAAAATGCCTTTGTTATGGTTTGTGACGTTAGTGCCTTTGATGAAAGGTTTGATATAAAACAACTGTAATTAAGTAAATAATTGACTTAAAAGTTTTAGAATTTTAGTTATTTCTTTTATTATAATATGAAAGATTTGTTTGATATATTAAAAGGTTCAAATGTCGTATGTTGGCATTAATAATTCAATTATTAAATTTTAAGTGAAAAGAATTCTAAGATAAGAGAATCCAAACAAGATTGTACACTTTTTATCCTGACGTATTTGTAAATGTGAAAAATTTAATTATTGACAAATGTTTTCTTTTTTATGAGATGTATTATATTAATATTTTATGTAGACTCTGAATTTGTGTTACTTATTTTATAACATTCAATGAATTGTTGTTATGGAAATTGTAATTAATCCACTGAATATAATTTCATCATTGACAAAGATAAATAATATATATTCACACACTTGAAATATGTATTCAAATTATTTTTTTTTCATGGAAAGGATGTTTTTGTGAATTTTGGACTATTATTCTTTTCCCCCTTCTCTAAATGTACAAAGTAAACTAACTGATTCACCTGATTAAAAAAAATGGTACTTGTGTATTATCGCAAAAATCTCCAACTCTATTATAAACCCTCCAGTTGGTAATTAGTTGCGATAATATGCTAGTACAAAAAAATTACTTTACGAACAAATTTAAATTATTTCATAAAATTGCTGCTTATGAATTTAGCTGACTGTTATGTACTAAATATCAACTATTAAAAGTAATTTATTTAAACCTTAGTAATTGCACTATGGTTATGTGTGATGTAAAAACTTTTCAAATTTTTATTTTTAGATGGATGTAGATGATGCATCAAAGGGTGAAGGATTAAAGCAGTACTATATTACAAAAATTGAAGAGTTACAAGTAAGATGAGTTTTTTATTCTGTTATATTGAGCTGAAATTATTTTGAAGCATATTTAAGTAATTGAAATAATTATAATTTCTCTTGGGCAAGGGAAGTTGTAAAAAATTTTTTTGTACCTTAGGGCAGTGATTTCTAAACTTCTTTAATCTAGTACCCTTAAAACAAAAATAATTATTAGATGTACTCCATAATATCTATACATATATGTACTTTGGCATACCTTGTACCACTTTTGAGACCATTACTCTAGGATTAAAATTGATTAATTTTTCATTCATTTGTTGGTTTGCACCCTGTTGTAACCCATTATTGGGAACCAAAAAAAATAAATAAATAAAGTAGGTACGTGCATATTAACATCACCAAGCCAAATTTGCACCACATGAATCACATCATTTTCCGTCAAAATCTGACTGATTAATCTAGTTTTGCTACTTGCGTATTATCACAACCTATTGGCTACATTATATGCAATGAAGCACCTGATTGCCAATTCAGCGCATACAACACATAGGAAATGGGGGGCTGCCAACTTGGCAAGTTATTAATAGAGTTGACAAAATTGTTGCAATAATATGCAAGTACCTTTTTTTTTCCAACTAAAACATATAAGAATCCTTTTTTTATGATATCATAGGGCAAATTTTGCTGTGGTGACGTTAATAGGCAAATACCAAAAAGCATACAAATATTTCAAATTGGCAATCTTTTCATTGAGGTTAAAATTTGACCTGTTTATCTAATAACTTTTTATATCCTTTTATTTGTGGAATTCCAAATTTGATAGTATCATGTCTGATGTAAATGATAATTCAAATATTTTCATATTGTTTTATTAACTGAAAGGGTAAAATCCTAGGAGAGCCCACACCCTTGGCGACAAACCGAAAAAGCGCCAAGCAAAAACGACAGTGGTGGCAAGTGAATATAGCAGGATGAAGTGGATGCGTAATGAAAAAGAATGTAAACAATTTAGAAATTAAACATTTAAGATAAAAAAATAGAAAAACAGCAGTTACTTTCTTACTGTTGATCTTTTCCGAGTAGAGGGTACAGCATAACAACATATTTTAAAAAACCTTGAAGGTCTCATTGCTACACGAATGATCGTATGAGCGTTGCCATATATATTCTGCGAGTAGTTACACGTAAAATAGCATATATACTTAACTTACTATTGGAAAGCCACGAATTCTTTCTTATACTTCTGCAAACATCATACGTATTCACACTTTTTTTTCGGCATCTCCATTCAAATCCATCCAAAACAACACTCTTTCATTTGTTATAATCCCATTCGCTCATTACATTTAGGACATTTATAACTCAAAGCAATCAATTCTTTCTTACCATTTGCATTCAACAAAGTAAAAAATTCTAAGGTATTTTCACTCATACACGCATCCATACTTCCAGCCCAGTGCCCAACAACAAAATGAAATTTGAAATGCCCGCCGACAAAATACGAAAATTCCAGAAATTGTTAGGTTTACCATATCTAGTGTAATGAAGTAGGGTTACCAAGATGGCACAATTATCGCCAACCAAAATAATTCGCGCCAAGGGTGGGGGCTCTCCTAAGACTGAACCACTGAAAGAGGCAGCAGAGTGGTACTTGAATAGTGTATGAATGAAGGTTTGCAAAAGTATAAATATCTGAAATTTGACAAAAATATGTGTTTAAGTTGAGTGAAAGACAGTTGTGACAGAAATGTGTTCATATATATAGTACTATCGCAACAATGCCAACGTTCAAGATGGCTCTCCAAATTGGCAACCCCGATATCGTATATGTTGTATGCGCTGAAAATTGGTAACCGTGTGCTTCGTTTCATATAATATCACCAATACAGTTGCGATAATACATAATTCCCAAAGACACTTAAATGTATGCAAGAGTATCAACAGATATATGGTTAGCAGTGAAAAGATTCTTATTTAAAAAAATTATGCTGCAATGGGGTAAAAATTAGTGAAAGAGTTCCGTTTATGGCTCCAAATGAAAATGCCATTAGAAGTAGTGGGAATTCTCATGATGTACCTATGCATAAGTGTTCAAAAGGGTATGTAGTCAGCAGAGAAAAGATTTTCAAAAAACTTCATTGTACTTATGTATTAGTGTCACCAGAGTAAAATTTAAGCCACGTGAATCACACCATGATATCAAAACTACAAAAAGACTTAAGTGGTTTATATTGATGGGGAAAAGCCAATCACACACAGTCATGGGAAAATGACATGATTCACCTTGCTCGAATTTGTCTGTGGTGATGCTAATACATAATTCCAACTTCAAAATAAATGAAGTGGTTTCCTTCTATTTATTTATGTATGTTGTTTATGATTAAATCAACAAATATATTCAGTTATCTCAATATTTTGAATTATTTAAAAAAAATTCTTTGTTTTTTGTAAAGTTATTTCTTATGTCAACCTAATACTTGATTTAGCATTTGGGAAATAGGACCTTAGTACTGTTTTTTCCAGCATCAAGCAGTGGACCAAAACAGGATTTTACTAAGTTATAATAATAGTTAATTTTTCATGTAAAGTATTATTTGTCTGTTTTGAATACTTAGATGAATTTAGTGTAGTTATTTTATTGAATTCTAATCTAATTTCATTGTAATGATATTTAAGTGTAGTTGTTAGTGTTGTGTAAGTTCTAGTGCTAAAAATGTTGTAAGTTTTTTTAACATAAAAAAAAAGTTTCATAATATTTTCTGTTTCTGGTATTTACTTTTTTAGCTAATTGTTACAGAAAAGACTCAAAACTTAAGACGTCTTCAAGCTCAGAGAAATGAACTCAATGCCAAAGGTAAAAATGTTTAATATTCTCTGATATTTGTATGTAATTATTTGTATTTATAAAATGATGAAAAATAAAAGGAAATTAAATATTTATGAAATATACTGAAGTGATATTTTTGGGTACAATAAAAATTAGTTTATTTCAAAGCCATTTTTTGATGGAATATTTAGATATTAATATTACATATATTTCTATCAGGTAAAAAGGAAAATTTATTACTTTTAAAACAAGTTTTTTTTTTATTCTTAAGAAACAGATTTTGTATAGGATTCAAATCCAGTGTGAGTGTTTTTAAGAACAGCAGAAACTGTGCCAAAATATTGCCTCTTACTTTTTGCTTATTATTACTTGTACATTTGTTACTATGGTAATACAATATCTTTATTTCTATGATAGTTGCAATAATAAGTAAAGTTAGTTGCAAATTTATATAAAAGTAATATTATCCTTTCTTTGCATATTTGCAATTCAGTAGAAGTGAATGCATAATTTTTTGAAAAATTATTTTATATATTTTATTTTTAGCGGGCTGGGTGGCGTAGTTAGTTTGTCGCTGGCCTTTTGCACGTAAGGTTTTGGGTTCGACCCTGGCCAGTCAGTGGATTTTCATGATGCAGAAAAATGACAGCGGCCATGTCGTATGATTATGTGGCATGTAAAGCTTCCTTGAGTGCCTGCGGGGTTTGGGTGCTCTCGACAATATTAAATTCCTAGAACAAGTTCATATCGCCAGTGCTCAGGTGCCTCCCCCTGGGGAGGAAACTGAGCATCAAAATTACTTGCAGCAATTGGTATTGCTTTAATGGTGCAGCACTAAAAAAGTGATACCAGCTCCTGGGGAATGTACTAGGTCTGCAACTGTAAAGTACTAATCTGCAGCTCCATTGGAAAAAGAAGAAAAAAAATTTTTAGTAAATGATTGCAATTAGACCCACTCTTTCCAAAAATAATTTTAAATATTGACAAATGTCAGGGTGTTTTGTTTTACAACCTGATTGATTTACATATCACATACAAACACAAAGAAAAAAATAAAAATAAATCAAAAGCACACAAATAAAAATTTCTTGTTTTATCTAAAAATTTGAATTTATCATAATCACAAAGATAAAGATTTTAAATTCAGAGTGAAGGCAAGATGAACTATTTTATAAATGTATTTTTTAATTGAATCTTATTGGGCAATAAATTATGTTGAGATATTTTGTAATGAGTTGAGAAATTTTATTATATTGCATGTGTTTGTCATTAATATTTGTAACCTTTCGTTTTTCCTGTTGGAATATATATCTTTTTATATGCATATAATAAAGTTTTTGATCACTCTAGTTCGGATGCTTCGTGAAGAGTTGCAGTTACTGCAAGAACAGGGATCATATGTTGGAGAAGTTGTCAAACCCATGGATAAAAAGAAAGTTTTAGTAAAAGTATATATTCTTAGATATTTTTATATTTACTTATATAATTTTTAATGTTATGTTTGCATGTGGATGTGTATGAATACAGGTGTATAACTGTTTAGATTTATTTAGTTAGAAAAGGAGAATTTAAAGTTGTGTTATGATTTTAAACCTGTTTTGCACGAAGAGGTGAGTATTTTGTTATTTGAAAAATGTTTTTATTTTTCCATATATCTTTATTTTCTTTCATTTTTCCGTAAATGAATTATAAATTTCCAGTTGTGTTTTCTTCAACCCAAAGCTTATTTTTTCTGTAAAATTTAAGTGAATTTTTTAAAATGGCAATGGAGATTTAGTTTTAAAAAATAAATTGCATTATGGTTAAATTTATCTTTATATCTTTCCCATTGACATATGAAAAAAGAATTATTTAATTGTTAAAGATTCTTTAGATTAGCAAGGTCTTTTGAAGATGTTTCTAGAATTATTTTATTTTTAACTATCTCAATATAGTTAAAACACAGTTTAACTAATTTTTTTTTCTTCTCCAAATAGAAAAATTTGTTTAGATTTTATTATTATGTGGTTTTATTAGTTAATAAATGTTTGTTACATTTTATTTGTAGGTCCATCCTGAAGGAAAATTTGTTGTTGACATTGACAAAAATATTGATATTAATGATGTAACACCTAATAGCCGAGTTGCCCTCAGAAATGACAGCTATACTCTTCATAAAATTCTACCTAACAAGGTATATAAATTAGTCCAGTTATTTCATAAATGATAGCATTATTTAATGTTTCAAAATATCATGCATGTTGAAATAAAACTCCTATTCTTTAACCTTTATAAAATTTCCAATATTTATACCTTATTATGCTTGTAAATTTTTAAATCCTAGCTGAGCTTAAAATGGTATGAGTTTTTTTTCCTTAAAAAAAAAGGGAGGGAATGAATCTCTTGAAGCTTGCTTTTTTCTTTTCCTTGATACAGTTACCTGGAGAAGTAATGATATTTTGTATAAGTCCATTTCTTAATCATTGATTTTAAAAAAAATTATGAAGATATATTTAATTAGATGATTTTCAATGCTTTCTAAGGTGCTGTATGTAAATTAATTTAATTCGTGAATTATTCTAAACTAATACAAGTACTATAACATATTAATCAGAAAACTATTTAACTTGATAATATAATATTGATAACAAAATAACTTGCATACATTTTAGTGAACCGTCTTTTTAGCTTTTATCTTTCCTAAGAAAGTCAGTATAAAACTGTTACTAAACAATTATTTATCATTTGAATTATTGAAAGGTAATTTCTTAAGCTGAGTACTTTTTTGCCTGTAGAATTGCAGAAATAAAGAACCTGCTTTTAATGTAGTATTTTTACCTATTACTAATTTTTGTTTGTTTCATATGAATTTGTTAGGTGGATCCTTTAGTGAGCTTAATGATGGTGGAAAAAGTTCCAGATTCCACATATGAAATGGTTGGTGGTTTGGACAAACAAATTAAAGAAATCAAAGAAGTCATTGAACTTCCTGTCAAACATCCTGAACTGTTTGAAGCTCTTGGTATTGCACAGCCTAAAGTGAGTGACAGTTTTTTTTATATAAAATCACTTTATACAAGTTGTGGCTATTAAATAACAAGACTGATGCTATAAAACATTTTATTTTGATTTCATACAAATATGCTTATCACCTTCAATATACACCCCTCCTCTATCCCTATAACACTCCATGTGAATCTCCCATTGTTAGAAACAATGCTGGAAATCTTCTTGTGTTGGCTTCTTTGGGACGTGTGCCACTTTTTCTTTTACAACTTCAACAGATTGAAATCTCGTTCTTTTTAAAGCAAATTTCACCCTAGGAAACAGACAGAACCTGTGTGGCACAAGATACAACAGATAAAACTGATCATCTAATACTGCAAGGCTGTACTTGGCTAAAAATGCCTTGACTGACAATGCGGATGAGCTGGCGCATGGTCTTGGTAGAAACCCCATGATTTGTCCTTCCACAATTTGGGTAGTGTCTTCCTTATTTTTTCATGGAATTTTGCAAGAACGGAAGGTATCTATATAAATTAATAATTTGACCTTCAGGAATCCAACAAAGGTACTCAGTCCCATGAATATTGGGGAAAAACAATCATTGTGAGTTTCTTGTTGTTCAAACATGGAAATTTTAGGCACCATTTTGGTACACACATTTCACATGCCAAATTTGTTATGTAAAACTTGCTGTGTGGATTTTTCATCAATCCTTGCACTATCAGTGATCACACAAATACTTAACCAGCAATCAGATCAAAAGAGTGCTGATTCCTTCAATACTGCCATCTGTTTTTGGCATGGAGGGATGACTGACGTGAATCATCTTCAGTATCTTTTTGTCCATTTTAAAAAAGCTTAAACCACTCAGAAACATATCCACATGATAAGCCTTCATTGCCATATACTTTTTTCAATAAATTATCTGTAGCAGTTTTCCAAGTTTCGTGTGAAATTTCTCAACAATCCGTTATTCTATTGTTAAGCTTATCATTTTTCTGGCAAAAAAGAAAAAATAGCTTTAAGGCGAACAATGACTACAGCTATACAGATTTGTCTACAGAAACAAGAGTCATTGCATTTGAAAGAAAAGACTCCATGCTAAATAGCTATAGGTCTCTGTATTTTGTCAGATGCTTACTACTTTTGTAGCAGTGTCAGTCTCATTATATAATGGCCACACCTTGTATATATTCATGTGATATACACATTTATATGGTTATAAAATGTAGTATTGTATTTTCTGCTCAATTTCAATGCCGATGTTACCATTCCCTAATATAATTGATATTCTTGTAATTTTGGGCTATTTTTCTAAGTTAATTTGGTACATGTATGCAGTGAGTGGTTTTCCCAAAATTTGTTTAGTTAAGAAATGAAATGCAAAAGTGACATGAAAGTGGACTTGAAAATTTTCTTTGCATCTATAAAGGCAGATTGCTCAATCTTTAGATTTCATTACTGTATCTTAACCAATAAAAATGAATTACTACATAATACTGTAGAGCAGGGCTTGGCAACCTTTTAGTTGTGGAGTGCCAAACCAATCTACCAGTATGATTCAGCATGCCACACAGTGGAAAATTTTTAAACAATTCGATTTCCTTGATAATGCATGCAGAGTTAGAGAATAGAGGTCAATAATATAGGTTTATGGTTTTGTGTTATATATTAATTTTGCATCATATAAAGATATTCCTTAACATAAACAACGTAAAACATAATTAATTCTTTAACAAAATTTTAAAATTAAAATTGTATACATACTGAGCATTTGTAAATATATTTATTAAAATAAGAAACAAACAACATAAAATATAAGTATTTCCCTTCATTATAGATTAAATAAAAAAATTTAAAAAAAATTTTTTTTTTAATGCAAATTAGGGCTTGTATCTCTCTACTTTCGTATCGCAAAATTAGAGAGTATAATTTGTGATTTCAATTTGACACGATTCTAGGTATTCAGTTGTTAAATAATTTCTTTGAGGACTCAAAGTATTTTTTATGAGAGGAAAGTTTTTTTTTACTTAGAAATGTTAAACCAAGGGTGGAAAGCAGAGTGCATGCAATTTTCTCTTTTCAAACTATTAAATTTCTCCATCAATGGCAATAATTTACAAAATAGCTATAAGTTTATCTCTAATCTTTCAGATTTTTTACAATTCTGAAAATGTCCATAATTCTGAAGATGTTTGACAAATAAGGTCCAATACAAATTTGTCAGCATCCATCCACTCAAAATTCACAAATATGTAGAGTAGTGCAGAGTAGAATTGAATTGAATGAGTGCATTGTCAGTGAGAATTGTACTGAGTGCATAAGTTGCCAACCTCTGCTATAGAGACAATTTTTTTAATTAAATTTATATTACTTATTATTATGAATCCATGTTTAATTCACATATCTCCTTGAATTGATTTATTTTTATACTGTTGACTTCAATATGAGTAGATTTTTTTGTCTAAAAGATTAGTTGTAGAAAATTAACTAAAAAAATTATTCTTCTATCAAGGTGTTGATATCCTATATATCTTTTCATTGTATGTATGGATAGATAGTTAATTAGCCCTGTAACCTTTTTTGACAACTAATAATTTTCAAAAAAAGTCTAGATATGTAATCATGCTGATATTTTTCAGGGTGTTTTGCTGTATGGTCCACCAGGCACTGGGAAAACATTGCTTGCCAGAGCTGTAGCCCATCACACTGATTGCACTTTCATCAGAGTATCAGGTTCTGAGTTGGTACAGAAATTCATTGGTGAAGGTTCCAGAATGGTCAGAGAACTGTTCGTTATGGCTAGGTAAAAAAAGAAAAAAATCTTATTAATATCAATTGTCATAAAGAAGTTGTGAAATATTAATTTTTCTGTTACTGATTATGTTGAAAAATATCATAATTCTGCTTGCTTTATATATATATATATATATATATATATATATAGTTAAGTAAATTAGAAATACAATTAATTTATTTCAATGATCTCAAATGCATTGAGAATTTTTAAAAGGTTTAAAGAAAAATAGGTTAAAAAATACAGCATATATATATGTATATTTTAGGATCAATTTAGAAAATGCTATAATCTCTTCTCTTTGATTTTTTTTAATTGATAAATTTTATTTGCTTTTTGTTACTAATTGTTCACATTGAAACAGTCAACTATTTTAAAATAATATATGTTCATATGCTATATTTACTTAGTTACTGATATACCAATACTTATATTTTTTCAGGGAGCATGCACCATCCATAATATTCATGGATGAAATAGATTCAATTGGTTCGTCTCGAATTGATGCTGGATCTGGTGGTGATAGTGAAGTCCAAAGGACTATGCTTGAACTTTTGAATCAATTGGATGGTTTTGAAGCTACAAAAAATATTAAAGTAAATTTATTGAAGTTTCTTTTATATGTGTCTTCAGGTTCATATTGTAATCTGCTCTAAAGTATGCGTTACATGAATTCATACTAAGTGAAACATTTCTATAGCAAAAAAAAATTATTCCAATCAAATTTTGTTAAATCAAATATTTATATATTTACCTAAAATTAATGAATAATTAGTAAAAGGATGAAAAGTTAGAATAATAGAACACTATTATTGCCTAATGTTTACAAAACAAAAAAAATAAAACATTTAGAAAATTAGTTAAAGTTTTTTTTTTGCACAATTTTTTCTTTTTTCATACATTCATGTGATAAGTCAATATCATTTTCTAATTTTTGCTTTGCATTCAAGCCTCCTTTTTTTTTCATTTTGATCATTTTCTTCAAATTAACTTGTGTTACATGCCATTGAATAAATTCTTCTTTGAGATAATTTAATCAAAAGTTTTTTCTATTTACTTATTTTCTTCAATTTCATATTCTTTTTCCTAAGCTTGTTCTGTTACATTGATGAAAAATTCATCATCAATAGGCTGAGAGTCTGTTTGAATACACTGCATGAATATTAGCTGCTTTAAACTGATGGTTAGCCTAAATCATGTCAAGTTTTACTAAGTCTGCTGAAATGTATACATTTGAGGATCAAATCCTGGATTCTCCTTGTCACATATTGCTATTTGTATTGTTTCAGATACAATTTTTATATGTACAACATTCTTGATTTCTTTTTATTTATTCTGATGTTATGTATCATTCCAAGCACATTGATAAAGTTATTGATGGCAGTTTTTAAGAATTTTTATACCCTTCAATGGTATAAAATTTTTTATATATCAAACAATAATTTCAGTTGTAAAAACAGCAATGAAATATTATATGTGAATGATCCTTTTAATTTCTTCACAAATGTGAATTTAATATGTGTAAAGTTCTTTTGATAGTACTCTTTTTATGAGCAACATCGTTATTTCAAAAGGTTTGTATTTTAATGTTTTGTATTAAGTTATACATTTGCTGCTGATTGCTATTTAAATTTTTTATTTTTGGAGATAATTTGTCTAAGTTTGATATTCTTTTGCTCACGTGTTTTATTCTGTAATGTTACAGGTTATAATGGCTACAAATAGAATTGACATTTTGGATCCTGCTCTTCTTAGACCAGGTCGTATTGACAGAAAGATTGAATTTCCTCCTCCAAATGAAGAAGTAAGAATGACATATTCTAATGTGTTTTTAGGTTATTAAGAATACACACACAAAAATAATAATAACCAATATAATTAGATCTTATAATTAGTTTTTATTATATCAATTCAGAACATTGTGTTTGCATCAGTTTTCTTAAATTTTAAACATAATTTCAAATGAAATGTGAAAGAAAATAATTATGGGATCTTACTAGTCCTTATTTAGTAATTTTTTTTCTTATTTTATATTCCTTTTTGAAAAATCTTTATATATATATATTTTCATGTCCAATGTTTTTCTATTACAAAATATATAAAATTTCAAATTCTCTACAAAATAAGTCATTCTAGTTGAAAAGATGCTTAGAAAATTTTATTAACATATTTTAAAAAATTTATAAAGTAAGTAATTTGTCAAATTTTTTTAGGCGCGTTTGGATATTTTAAAGATTCATTCTCGTAAGATGAACTTAACTAGAGGAATAAATTTGCGGAAAATTGCTGAAATGATGCCTGGAGCTTCTGGTGCTGAAGTGAAAGGTGTATGCACAGAAGCTGGTATGTATGCTCTTAGAGAAAGACGTGTTCATGTAACGCAAGAAGATTTTGAAATGGCAGTTGCTAAGGTATTTTTCATTATTTATCATAATTTTTCATTTTTTAAGTCTTTTGCCACTACTAAGCTTGATAAATTGTAATACATTTTCAAATTAAATAATTGTTTAAAGGTTGCAGGAAATTTTACTGAATAATATAACTAAAACTTTTAATTTTTTTCATTTTAAAAAAGTTTATGCATTTGCAGTTACTGTTTAATTTTGCATATTTATATTTTACTGAAAAAGGTTATATGGTGTTGAAGTACATCTTTCTATTGTGTTTTTAGAATTTTTATTTAAATCATTAATGACATATTTTATTTCAGGTTATGCAAAAGGATGCTGAAAAAAATATGTCTATCAAAAAACTGTGGAAATAAGCATTTTCTTCATCTGTGTTGTCTTATTTATGTTCATTAAAATTACTTCTTGAAGAACTTAGTAAGGAAAATAAAACATTTTGTTTCTTTTGTAAAGTATTGAAATGTATTATGTTTTTTTTTCAAGGCTCCTTTTTTGGTGACTAAATATATACTACATATGTATATAATTGCTTCATTTGTTTTTACTATGCTGAAATGACAAGTTCTATTATATTAACATTATTTTAATTAACTGTCAATTTAAATTAGTGTTATATCTGAAGAAAAGTTATTAATTTGATGAATTTAATATATTACAGCTATTTAATTGTTAAAGATATTATAATCCCAATTTGCTCAATTTTCATAAATTGAGTAAAAGGTTTTAACTAAAGGATGTAAATTTTGTCTATATTTATAATTTTTCAAACAAAATTCTAAATTACTTATTTTTATACACTTATTTGCTAACAGA
This sequence comes from Trichonephila inaurata madagascariensis, assembly GCA_019973955.1. Lineage (NCBI taxonomy): Eukaryota > Metazoa > Arthropoda > Arachnida > Araneae > Nephilidae > Trichonephila > Trichonephila inaurata. Next base: position 72,100 of record BMAV01007244.1, read on the forward strand.
TGTGAAGTTTTAATGTTATGGAAAATAAATTACTTTTGATTTAGGGTCTTATTTATTGTATATTTGTCCTTTGTTTTCTTAATCTCTTTTTGAAGATCCAGAATCATTTTTATTTAAAAAAAAAAATTGTAAGGGTGTTACATGCTTAAAGAATTAAAAAAGATTTAAATAAAGAGAAGCTGTATAATATTTAAGATTTGTGATATTGGCTGTAATAATTGTGAGACAGCCAAGAAACTCAAAATATCTAAAAATACAATATCAATATATAGAGAGCTAAAAATATCTCAAAATTATTAATACCTTTCATGTGTAATTTTGATTTATATGGTACCCCTCTGGTATGTTATTCTGCTGAAATGAAGGCATTTTTATATCGTAAGTCCATTTTTAAATATTTCTTCTAAGACTACATTTAAATAATTAATTAGTAGAAAAATAAATTTAGTGAATTATTTATTTCATCTTCAGAGCTGAGAACTAGGTCTTCTGATAGAAATATTTGCAAAATGTCTATAATTACAATATTTTAAGTAAATTTCACCAATGTGGGCATGTTTTCAAAAGATATACTGCATCATTAGTAGTTTGGATTTTATCCATATCTCTAATGATAGGCGATTCAAAATAATCTGTGTATTTAAAAGATAGGGGAGATTGTTTATCTGCTACTGTCATCTCTTAATTTTTTACTTTCTAATTTCATGTAAGGCTATTTATGTACAAGTACCAATGACAATTTTTAGTGTGATGTAAACACAATGATGCTCCTCATTTATTCACTCAAATGAAATAATAAGTTAGATGTTTAGGATTATCTAAGGCAGTGGTCTTCAGATGTGAAGACCACTGCCTTATAAATAAGTCACAATAAAAAAAATTGAGAAGAAATAAATATGTATGCAAAATGGATTCATGTTCCCTATGAAGTTTATACAGTTACAAGTATCTATGGCTCATCCTACTCGTTAAAACTGAAAATTTATTATTTATAATAACTTTTATTATACAGCACTTTTTAAACTTATTATAATATAATAATATTAAAACATTTTATCTTTAAAAATATATTTCCTACTAGACTGTGAATATTCTATTGTTTACTATATTGGGTTCCATGTGATAATTTTATACTCGTTAGTTAGCACAATGTCTTGCAAAACTAAATAGTTTTCTAATGGAAAATACACCTTTTTACATTTGTGGAAAGCACACCTATAACAAAGGAGAAGAAACAACTTATCAACATATCCGATATTAAAATCTAAATTTAAGCAAGAACAGCTTCTAAATTTTAGGTTGCAAATTCATGTAAAATACATGGGATTTCTCACACAGCTCTAAACATTTTAATGCCATTCAGAACATTGTGTTTAAGTGAAATATATTTCTCAAACTAAGGTGGCTACAAAAACAAAGTATAAAAACAAATTAGAATATGTAATTCAATTGCATTTAATCTCAATACACCTAGACATCGACACTTTGTGTGAAGAAAAGCAAGCCCATATCATAGTAACTAAATATAATACATGGATAAGGGACACTTGCATTAAATTAATATTATTGAGAAAATTATATTAAATAGATTAGAATTTTTATAATAATCAATGCAATACTTTTTTTAGTTGCCTTTACATGAAGTACCTAGAACATTTTGATCTACTTTAAATATTATTTTGAGATATATTATTCAAAGTACGTGTATGGAATGGGGTTCCACGAAAGCACCTTCAAGTTCTAGGGGCTCTGTGAGTTGAAAAAGTTTGAAAATCACTGATCTAAGGAATCTGCTGAAATTTTGGGGTCCACATTGAAAGGGGGAGGGAGGATGATAAATGCTGGAGTAGGGACAAGAATATTCTTATTTTTCATAAGATGAGGATCTATATGTAGTAAAGATCTGCAGTGTTATTGTTGGATTGATGCTCAAGTTTGGTGTTAAATATTAAGATGATGAATGGAGATAGTATATTGATTCATTCAAAATTGTTTATTGATCCTTCATTCTGGTTGTTTTTTTATATGATGATAGCAAATATGTTTATATCCCTACTGTCCATTTTATACATAGCAAAGAAAACTACAGAAATATGGAATTTGTACTTTCATGTCTAAAATACAATGGCCATAATTGGAACATTTACAATGACCTTAAAATATTGTGTATGCTTCTCTTAGTCAGCAAGGATGCTATATATACTAAATTCTCATTTATTCTTTGCTAAATTCTTTACTTGTAAGTTCGACAGCAGATCAATGGATGAACATTGAAAGAAAAATTACTGGCCACTGAGGAAATACCTTCAACCTGGCAGCTATGTAAAACACTTTGTGCAAAGGTCTGGTGAGTGCAAAAAAATTTTTGCTGCTATTTCTTCACATAAAACTGGGTAAAAAATTTATCAAAGACTCAAGAAATGGTAATTGTTTTAAACTATATGGAAAGTTTCCTTCACAGAGGCTAAACTAAAAGAATACATTTTCGTTGAACAAGACATTAGAACCTTAATGCTCAATAAATGTTTTCCCCTTACAATGAATGATGTTGAATAGAGATTGTTGCAATCCTTTAAAAAATGCCATCAATAAGTTTTTGGTAATCAAATGTGTCAATAGTTGAAAAAATGCTACAAAAATACAAAACAGAGTGTTGAATGATTATAAATTTTCATTTCTTATATTCACATCTTGTCTCTTTCACTCATGTATTTTGGTGTAGTAAGGGAAAAACAGGGAGAACACATCTATTGAATCATTAAAAGAATAGAGAAAAAGATACCAAGATACTTCATTGAAATGTTACTGTCCTTGAGAATTACTGCTGGATCCTTTTCCGAGAAAATATCCTGGAAGATCGCATAACAGAAAAAGCATATAAATTTAGTTACACAATAAATAAAAATGTAATAGTTTAGTCAGCTTTTTTTTTTCTTAGAATTCATTTATTCAATATAACATGTTACACATGTGTTTTTTGAGTGAAAAATTGGTTAGAAAGTATATGCATAGTTACAAAAAATACATATATTTTATTTTCTATGCATTTTGTTAATATTAATTTCAAGTAAACTGGTTTTCTCATATTATACACATTATATCAGTACAAGATGTGCTAATACAAAAACTATGACATAATCAACAAAAATGATATCGTCTTTGGAATCCGCATCCCAAAATCTTATAAAACTATAAAAAATTATCGAAATTTTTTTTTCCGCAAGTTTTAATATATAGTTTTGTAAAAAATTTTTTTCCTTTGTGTGTACTTTGAATTCAAACTTTTGGAATTAATAAAGAACCTATAAATTACTGTTCATTGAGGGTGTGTATTGAGCAATATTAAGATGTTTGATGCAAAATATATATATATATGTTCCATGCTAATTTACATATTTAATGCTTTTGTGAGTGACCATGAAAAGTTTTAAAATGGCTCTTGTAGTGTTAAGTTTAGCAAGTTGCCCATACTTCAGTCAAAACTGGAAAATATTATATGTCATTATATTTAATATAATGGTCATTATTCGTAATGAAAATTTCAGTTCTGGTGTGCTTCTTGTTGGAAAGGGTGTAGTTTTGGGAAAATCGTTTGTGGGCAAGAGATTACTTTTTCAATAATAAATTAATAGGAGTGACCTTAGCCACATAAAAATGGATATTTCTACAAAAGTTCCAGGGTAATTATGTGAGAGAGTCTATAGAAATTCCTACAAGGTCTCTGGCCTATGTAAGGACAATGCTGAGAAGCAATATTGGGGAGTCAAACATTTGGCAGCAATGGACTAAATTCATGTTGGTCACATGATAAAGGCAATCACATGTTTCCCATTGATTAAAAATTGACATACTAGTTGTTCAACTTGTAAAGTTTAGATAACATTTAAAATTTATAGGGGAGAGTTCATTGTTAAAACTCTTAAAACAGTTTTAAAAATTTAAAAAAATTTACATTATACAAAACTTTTAAATTAAGCGCATTTTATTTAACTATGTTATTATATCGTTGACAAATATGTACTTCTAAAAAAAAATTTCTGCAAAAGGGAAACAGGAAGCACAAAACTAATTGGCGGGAAAACGCGGAATATTTATGACGCGCAAATTTTTTAATTGATTGGCTGAAAACACGTGATTTCATTTTTTGGACATAGCCATCCTGTGATGACTATGTCTTTCCGGGTCCCCCGTAAGCTAGAGGTTGGGGTTATCAAAATGATGAGAATATTGGGTTTTTAATACAACTTTTATTAAGAATCTTATATTACTTATTCGACAACTTTCTTAAAGTGAGAGTTAACACCCCAAATTTAAAACCCTTTTATTCAAGTCGATCAGCAACTAGATCATTTATCTTAATTATAATAAATTAAAATTTTCCTTCCTATACAAAACATTACCTTTTTTTTTAGAGTGTCCTTCCTTCACCAAATGAGAGAATACCTATAACTTTAATTTTAACTACGAAAATTCAGACTTTTTATAATGAACGTATTCTTTTTTTCAGAGATATAAGACATCTAACCGTGATCAGAATGATTCCACACTAAGTTATCTCTAAACTTGCCGCCCTTTTCACAAAACTTCTTTTTTAAAGTATATCTCATTTACATTTTGATCTGTTTATCTTCGGTAGGGTTTGGGAAAAGGGTTTTTCCATTTAAACGTCCCTCAAAAAAACATAGGAGTTATGTTAGCAGAAAGGGCGCGGGGACGTAAAAAAGTTATGTGACATGATCACATGAATTTAGTCCATTGTGTTTCATTTGCACTATGAGAAATTGTGATAAACCGGTTCGATATTTTTGAATTTGTGTATTTATGCAATTGTGTTGAAGAATAATGTACTGTTATTAAGAGTTCCAAAATAAATTACGAAGGAGTAAGTCACAATTTATTTTAGAACTCTTAATAACAGTACATTTTTTTTTTTCTTCAACACAATTCTTCACAATAATGTGCCTGTTAGTTGTGTGAACATTTCCTGTACGTAAAAAGACGATCAACTGCGTAACAATATATAAAGAGTGCGTTATTAGCAAATGGTAAATTTTTAGAATTGGTTTATAATGGAAATTCGGCTGTGTTTGCTAATGGTTTTTTTGGGTTGTTGTGTTATTGTTTCTAAACCCCCCTGTCTGACGGGCAGATCGACCCAGTTATCGTGGCAAGGGGCTAGATGTACGCCTGTCGTTGGCCTTAGCCTTGAGCACCACACTGGTGAATATACGATTTAGCTCGATAAAATTCCCGAAGGGGCGATAGATGGCGACACCACCAATCTCCACAATTTAGGCATGGAACTGAAGGGGAAGGAAATATTCTCCAGTCCCCTACTCGTGATTTCAGCCCCAAAAACCCGGGACCCACTGATTTAACGAGCAGCTGGAGGGTATTTGGGGCATTGGGAATCGAACCCAGGCCTTAGTCTGAGTCCGATGCTCAACCCCAGGCTACCCACGCTAGTAATAGTTATTAAAAATCGTCCTCATTCAGTATATCATCTGTAAATGTATCTCTTGAACCAGTGATGTAGATATCTCTTTTTTGGGAAAAATGGGGGTAAAAGATTGACAAAAGTGATGAGGTGTTATAGCTAAAAATTAAAATTATATTGGTTTATGGGGAACACACACAAGGAGGGTTGAACCTTACCCTGGTGTATGCCACTGTCTTGGGACCAAGACAAATTATATCATTGAAGAGGGGAAGGTTATTAAATTATGAATAGAGAGAAAGTTGTGCACTTATATCGGTTTCAACGAAATTATTGTTGTTAAATAATTCTTGGTAGACATGTCTCACAATATGGAAATTAAAATTTTCAACAAAATGCTATATGAAAAAATGAAACCTCGCTTAACGAGCACAATTCTTTCAGAATCTTACTCGTAGTATGAAACCCTCGTTAAGCAAAACAATTTTTTCCATATAAATTAGTGTAAGGTACATTAATATGTTCCATGCCGAAAAAAGTACTGAACAGTTTTATGTATAAAGTTTATCTCTAGAAATTATATGTGTTCATTGTTAAGGAGTTTTACAAATATATGTGTTTTCTGTTATACAACCGTGAATACGAATTAGATTTTCACAGAGGAAATGAAGCAAAGATAAATAATTAGCTTATCATTTATGTAATACTTTTTTACTTGAGAGAGTTAGATTTTTATCTTTCACTTGAAAACATTGAGTTCTTCCACGCTTCAAAAATTGGTGAAAACATGATATTTAATAATGTAACATGCGCGTAACAATTGATTTATTAGGGTGGTGCACACACAATAAATTTCCAAGCTTTGAGCATTTTTCGTATTGCGCCAGAAGATTATTGTTATGCTGTTACCTTCTCATCTGCCTCAGGGGGCTCACCTTCTTTAGGTGGGTACGGGTGTCACAATCCCGAGGTACCCTAGTGATCTTTTCCTTTTCCCAAGGGTTTTACTATCTTTGATAAACACGGGTGTCACGACCCCGGGGTACCCCAGTGATCCTTTTCTATTTTCGACCCTCCATCTTGTCATACCAACTTCTTTTTTTTCCCGTCGAGACCACAGACCTATGAATTTTGGGGAGTATAGCCAAAACTGCCTTTGCGCCATAAAACACCAAACTCACTCACCTTCTCATCTGAAAATTCTACTCCAAAACTTGCTGTTAAATGCAGTACAATTCCATAAGTTTTTTTGTTGTTGTTGTCAGCTTTTTGCTGGCTTTTCCACTAATTCATCTTTTATCAGCGATATTCAACCTGCGGCCCACTAAGCCTTTTTAAGTGGCCCATTGTTCTGAAAAATTCATTTATTTATAAAAATTGGAAGGGTAATTCTTTGTTAAGAAATTATATATATATATAATATCTATATATATATATATGTTGATGTCGTATGTGTGCGAACTGATATTTTTTTTCTGATTAGTGATAATAGACAACAGAGTGGAGTAGCAGCCATTTTATGAGTGGAACTAATTTTTAACTATCTCTCGTATCTTGCATGCGAAAAATATTCGAAGAAATAGGTTGTTTCGAGACGATTGGGAAGTTGACTATTCTGTGGTGAAAACAAGCATGGATCAGTAATTGTTTGATTCTTTCACAATATAGTGTTGTATTTAAGAAATACCCCCAAAAAATAGGAATCGTTTTCTGAAGATCTGTTTCAAAAGAGGTGATAAAAGACTTTATTGAATAATCTTAACAGCAGCAAAAAATGTTTCGTTAGTGGTAACAAAAAGGGACCAATGAAATTTGGTAATCATATGAAACCCCCGTCTACTGGGTGCAGAAATTGTGAAGGAGTGATTCTTAAATGCTTCTAATTTAGAAAAAATTCAAAATGAAAGAATAAAAATAATTTAAAAAAAACAAAATAGAAATTTTAATATTTGATCAGTTTTTCACATTTTAAATTTTTTATGTTCTCTTTCTTTAAAAAATCTCTTCCCCCCATTAACCTCAGGGGCTCGCGTGAAATAGTCATCATATGTATGCGGCCCCCCCTGAAAAAGTTTAAAATA
>BMAV01007246.1:0-12365 GCA_019973955.1 Trichonephila inaurata madagascariensis
TCTGAAATCAGAGATGTACTAACAGATGATTTTTCAGATGAAGTCCCAGCAAATAACCTGTTAGAATTTTCGTTAGATTCTTAAGATGACGATCAAGAGACTGAACATGACTCAAGGTGCAGTAGTTTCTGTTCAGAAAATACAGCATTTCCAACCCTAGGATGCAGTGCTTTAAAAAACATCCATTCGATACCTCACTCAAAATACGTAACGTGTAATGAATTTTTGTGTATTAATGGGAAAAAAAAACTTTTTCTTTGAATATCATTAAATTAAATTTATGTGTAAAAGCTGTTTTTATGCCTAACAAAGTAAATAAATTTAATAATCTTTAAAAATAAATATTTTGTGCTCTAAAATGTTAGTGTTCTCTGGTTACTTAGCATTTTGAAGAATTAAAACTGTGTTAAAAGAGTCATTTGGTCTTTTTGTATTATGAGAATATCTTAGACTTTTGTGGACTGTCGGTACTTTAAAGTACCAATTTAATTAATTAGCTCTATCGGATTAAATTTCCCAAAGTTTTTTTTTATGTATACCCCTAATTTTCAATGTAGTGATTCAAAAAAGAAATGTTGCATGAAAAAAATATCAGTAAATCATAATGTGGTAGATAAAGGGTTAAAAAACAAATACTTCCCTAACTTTTTCCTCTGTTTTGATTCAATAACTTTTAAAAAATATATGTTGTGTTACATTCCGTATCCAGTTAAAAGGCATGAGCTGTATATAAGAACTTAATGGCTCGGAAAAATAAATAAATTATTAAAAATATTGAAAAAATTTCATGTGTATATTTCATTGAAAAATTAATATGTTATTTCTAGTTCTAAGAGACAAATTGAAGTATCAATTCCTTACTTATTGTTTTAGAGACTATTTCATTGCTCTCTCTTTGTCCCCCCCCCCTTGCGGGTTTTTTTTTAATATCTACTTCAACCTGACAATTCCTATAAATGCAATCCTTCCTCATTTATAAATTCTTAAAAGAAAAAATATATATTTTTTAAAAATTTTTTTAATTCACAATTTATTGACGTTTAATTTTCGAATTTTGATCTTTTGAAACTAAGGTAGGACTTTTCAGTAGGTGCTGCACCACTTCAGATTAAGATCTGATGAGTTTAGAGAACCCCTCGGGTCTAAGAATTTTAAGGGCCCTTTCATGCAAGTCAACTTGAGCCGCACCTAACAGAAGGAGCAGACAGTCAAAAGTTAGTTTTGAATTTAAATCGCCTGGGTCCTTTCACACATGTTCAGCTGACATTCACTGCTGTGCCCTCAAGAACTCGAAAGTAAGGTTCTTATCTCCACTAGTGGACTTGGATGTGGAAGCTACGCTCTTCACACACGGCTATTTGTGTATTAAAAATGGAGATAGCTTTTAATAGCTTCATAGTACCGATCAGTTCGGCACTCCCTTTGTGTCCGCGCGCGCGCGTGTGTAAGAAATTATCTTCCCTCTTCTCACTAAAAGAAAACGAGTTGACTAGTACAAAGTTGCCTCGAATGAAACCAGTCTAAATCTCTGTATTGGATTAGATTACTATCGATTTCATTAGAAACTGAACATAAGAGGACATAGAAGAATATTATAAATTTAAATAAATAATATTTGTCAAGCCTATACTCTTTAGGGTATCTGACTAAGTTCGGAACCGTGATTTTGCACAAAAGCGTATAAATGGATAATATTTGTGATATTTAGTGTCACTTAGATTAGAAAACGTATATAAAATTGTTTTAAGAATAGTATTACAATAAAAAATTATTTAAGTAAAATATTTTGACAAAAAATGAACATGGAAGGACCCATTTTCAAATCATTCTCCTTTTATGAAAAATGCTTCTATTATAATAATATTTTGCCTGTATATAGCTCAGACCTCTGTACAGAGGCTGAACTAGAATTTTTGAAACATATGACTTAGACGTGGATTTATCCATATTTTACTACAACAGAGGGGAGAAATTTTAAGAAAAAAAAGCTGAATAATTATTTCAATTGGTGGTAACTCTGAAAATAATGTGAATTTTTCAAAAATCCTAGTTCAGATTCTCTGGGGAAATCTTTACTTTATCTAAGCACACACACACACACAAATTATTATTATTATAGAAGCATTTTTTGTAAAAGGAGAACGTGTTTTGAAAAAAGATCATTCTAAGTGAATTTTTTGCCAAAATATCGTATTTAAATAATTTTTTTTTTTTTTAATTTTTTTTTATTTTGTCATAATGTCCTTAAAACAATTTTATACATGTATTCTAATCTAAGAGACACTAAATATCATTAAAATTATCCATTTATGCGCTTTTTTAAAATCACGGTTCCGAACGTAGTCGGATACCTTAAGGCAGTGCACCGCAACCTTTTTATCGCTGCGGACCGGTCAACGTTTGATAATTTTACCGCGGCCCGCTGAGGGTGGGACGCGTTGATTGTTCATATTTTAGATTGTTTTGATTTAACAATTTTAATTTAATTACACTTAAATATGCCTTCAGAATAAAATATAGTTACACCAAAAATGAATAAAAGTGATTTAACGTGAAATGTAAAGTGATTTCCGTGGAAAGTTGCGCAAATCCGAGATAAATGCACCACTTTAAATAAAATGGCAATAGTTTAAAGTTCTTTAGGAGGCCCGGTACCGGTCCGTGGACCGGGGGTTGCGGATCACTGCCTTAAGGCAGTGTTTCCTAAAGTGTGGTACGCGTACCCCCAGGGGTGCGGGAAGAGTTGGGTGAGGGTATGCGTTCTACCGGAGTTTGGTGGGGATATCCATTGCACTGTGCTTAGGTGCGCTTCATTCAACGTCTTCATGAGTCAAGTCAAGACGGTCTTGCGAGGCGTGGGATAGTCCGGTGTGACACTGAGGGAATATACCACACTTCATAACAGAGAACTTACTTCGTTAATAGTTAGTGGCTTCTCCAGGCGTCTATGTATTTTTAGCTTTTGTTCAATTTTTCTTATAGAAAATTATTGTTATGTACTTTAGTAAGTCCAACTGATTTAGATTATTTTTATGAAACATCATTCTTATCCCTAACATGTTCAATAAATGTTATTTATAATATAACTTTAATTTATATTTTATTATGAGTAATTTTCTTTTTCTTTTCTTATTATTTTGTTTACTTCACTAAAAAAGAATATATATATATATATTGATAGTTATTAAAATATCCCCCCCCCCCCCCTTTTTTTTTGATGAGGGGTACTCAGCGTTACGAAAATTATACAAAGGATACACATAACTATGTCAAAAGTTTGGGAAATACTGCTTTAAAGTAAAATATCAAATTATTTTTTATGTGATATTCTAACTAATTAAATAACCTGTCTATATATTTTCTCACTTTAAAATCTATGTTGTAATCCGCACATGCTAGCTTTAAATCCTAAGGACTTAAGTAGGGCATCGCATGTGAAATTTGTACTAATCAAAAGCATACGTTCAAAAGTTTTTTAAAAAATCACGACCTAAAGCTTTGTTTTAAGGGAATTAATTTCCCAAACACTTAATTCTGTGATCTAATTTTGACTTGAAAATTATAGCTCCAGACAACTCTAGCTCTATTCACGGCTCAAATATTAATTGAAACAATTTCAACTCAAACTCAGTGGCGCAACAGCCCATGAGAGCTAGGGCCTATTGTGCCCATCCCAGTATACGAGACCATTGGACGCTTAGGTGCATGAGCAGATGTCCCGATCAGTCTGAAGTGGGACCCTCAGTGTTTAAGTCCCCAAGCAAGCTTAGTACTCATTTTATCGACCCACAGCAGTAGGGATGAAAGGCTGAGTCTAACTTGCACAGCCCGGGAATAGAACCCATGATTGGAAGCGCGATACGCTACCGTTCGACCACTGGGGCAACAATTGAAACAGTTAAACAGAAATAATAATTGTATGTAGTGGCAATGCACTGTAATATGGTATTAATAGTAAAAATTCACATAGCATAAGAGAAAGTCATTCAATTAAATATAAACATTACATATATATATATATATGCGTAATACACATATATTTCTCATTTTTTACTATTTAAGAAGGATATTTTATTTGAATTGAAGAAAAATAATCATGAAATTGTAAGATATTTTATTTGAAAAAAAAAACTTATCTCGAAATTCTGCAGCAAAGTTTATTTTTATATCCCAGTTACAGATGAGATTTATTTTATAGTTTTATAACACAAAAACACTGAATATTATGCTTGAAATTTATTTCATGGTTTCAGAAACAGAAAATCATTTTACAGAAATGTAATTTCCGCATTTTTAAATATGAGATTCAAAGCTGTGTGAAAGTTAGAAAGAAATTAAAAACGAAACAGGAAATTTTATTTCTTTTTTTTTCCCCATTAAAAATGTGCTTGAATAAAACTAAAACTTGAATTTACTTTCCTTGATGAAGGAGATAAACGCAACTAATGATTAATGATATAATTTTCCCAAAAGAAAAAAAAAATCGAAGGAAGAAAAAAATTTTTAGATGTGATATTTTACGAAGAATTTCATAAATGTGAATACCATTGAGACCCAATTCAATTAACTACACGTTTAAATACGTAACTAATTGGTTTGAAAAAGTGTAGATGTGTAAATGTGAAAAAAAAGGAACGCCATTGTCTCCACAGTTTTGAAAACGTAATTACAACCACCCTAAGAAAAGTAATGAATTCAAAAAAATAAAAAAGTACTGTTGCTGCATTATTTTTAATGTGTGTCATACATACGTCTCTTCAATTACACTAATGACTTAAGAAATGAATGTGATTTTTTGGTGGCAAAGGAAATATTTTTATCTACTCCTTTTTTGTTAGAATTATAAGGTTTTTTCAAATTTATTTTTATGCTAGTGTTGATATGAGGATGAGAGAAACAGACGGCTCAATTCCTCATCATTGAGTTCAGAATGTATTGCATACAAAACTAATTACAGAGTTTGTCGAAATAATTAGAGATACTACTGACATTCTTTTAAGAAAAATTAATGTATGGAAAAAAATCCTTCTCATTACATTATGCTGTAATAAATTAATGAAAAATCCTTTAAAGATGCATTGAATGAAATAAAATTTTTAAGTAATTTCTTTCAATAGATTACGTGATGTTATTACTATTATTCATGTTCTATAGTAAATCTGCATTTGTGGAAAACTATTTAAATGTTTGTTAGTTTTTGGTTTTCTAACTTTTTCTTAGTGCTTCTGACGAGCATTATGTTAGTTGCATTAAATTTTCTATGCATCTATTACTTATTATTTTTTTTAACTAAACCTTAAAATTAATTGAACCTCTTAGAATATCTAAAGGATTTGTTGTTGTTTCTGTTATTTCTGTTATTTGTTTCAAACGCAAAGCCTCGAATGTTTTTACACATATTTCTTAAAATCCTCAAAGAGAGAAAAAAATAAGAACTGTTTATTTTACTTATAAAATCAGCCAAAAAGGGGGAAACTCTGATTCATCATAAGATTAATTACGTAAAATATTCTAACGCAGTAAAACAGCGAAAAAGCGTTAATAGTAAGGTTGTTAATCGAGCTGCACTATCAGAAACAGCGTTCCAAAGCCAAACACTAAGTCTTCTCAGAATAAATACCGTATTTACTTGAATCTAAGCCGCACTTTTTTTTCAATGCTACAAAAAATCGGGTGTGGCTTAGAATCGAACGGGATGGGGGCTGAGGGAAACTGAGTTTCCATCCCTTTCAAAAGGAAAATTGTCCATTCTGGCCACTGCATAGAGGACTTATCTCATTCCGCTGTTTATATCCAGTATTCATTTTATCCTAAACATCGTTATCTGCTCTTATTTAGGATTTTTTTTTGTGTGTGTGTGTGTGTGTATGCTTTCTTTTAATCACCTAAGCATCCAAGATATTGTTTAGTATTAAGACGAGTTCACTGAGACCCAAGTATGAAAAAGGAGGCAATGTCATATGCAGAAAAGAACGGAAACAGTCATGACCTCTGAAAATTTGACACGGATGAAACAAATATTCATCAATGGCGTAAGCAAAATGATATCATTTTTCCTTGTAAATGTTCAACAGTCTTAATTCTTTTACACCCTTCTATAACACATTCTTTTGAAAAAATGTTACACAGCAAATGCATTAGTGGCATGGAAGACGACAACGCGTGGATAAATGGCAACGTTGATACCAATTCCGAATTTAGCTGTGACAATGGGAGTGACGAATGATTTTCGAAACATGATGCTGATGGTTAGAGTAATTATAGGTTCATGTATGTATTTGGAAGTTTTTAATACTAGAGTATATTTTTTTTTTATTATTAACTTCTTACTATTTCTCATTATTATTATTTTTAATTTCTTAAGTATCGAATATCGATCAGACTTTTACACAATTTTTCTATTTTTTCTCAAAATCGTGTAGAGAATTTGGGGTGCGACTTAGAAACGATGACGGCTTAGATTCAAGTAAATACGGTATTATTAAATTGCCTAGTACAGCGTTTCTCAAACTGTGGGGTGCGAGCATATCGAAAATAAAATTTTAAAAAAATTAATTTTCTGGAATGAAGTAAAACATAATACTTTCTGGCATAATAAAAAAAATACAGATTTACACTGATATAATTTATATATATCATCTGGCGATATTACATCAGCAAAAATAAAAGATTCTACTTCAAAGCTCATTAGCTATCTTCGATACTATAACCAAATAAAAAAAAAGTATTTTGTTTGCTTTGCTGTAATCCCACGATGAGAGAATTTTTTATTACGTTTCTTTTAACCCCTAAAATACTACTTTTGCTGACCTTCGAAGGAACTTATACAGTTGATTCCATCCCCTTTTATAGGGAAGTTGTAAATAATATATTTCTGTTGCGCATTTTCCCATGTAAAAGAGTTTTGTGACATATGGATAAGCACACATTGAGCACTTTGAAGGATTATTTCCCCAAGATTTATTTTTATCAGTATTCTGAAACATATAATGCATAATGAAAAACGTTTTACGCAATTCTTTCGTAGAACTAATATCCATATTTTTTTATTGAATACACTTTTACACGGGATAGGTCGCGTGATGCGCAAAGTCATCTCATGCTCACGAAATCATTGATTTTGGGAAAACTGTTTATTTGTTACCAATGATCTTGACAGAGTATCCTCCAATATGCATATTATTGCATAAGGGGGGCGCGATAAAAATTATGATTAAAAATTGGGTCGCCAGTGTTGAAAGTTTGAGAAGCACTGGCCTAGTATGTAAAAATCATGAAACTTTGTTGAATATGAACAAAACAGTTCGATTTTCTGACTAATATTCTCGTAAAATTAGGATACATATGAAATAAATCTTCGCATTGTACTTGTTTTTCCATAAATGTGAAATTAAAAAAATATCTGCATCATAAACAAGTTTCTTTTTTAAAAATATGTATTAAAACGAACCAAAACCCGTGTAAGAATTTCATACAAGCTAAATTTTCGAAACTGCATTTAAATAAATTTTCCGTGATGTAAATTCCCTTACGAATAATTAGTCATTCTTTAAGTAAAGATAATTATATTTTGAATAACTTATATATGTCAAAAAGTGGTGCATTCTAGTTTAACAAGCCACTCATAACTTTGATTTAATTTAAAATCCATTTAATTTAAAAGAAGATTTTTTAGAAAAGGAAAGATTATGCATACTCATAAATCACAAAACTTCAAAAAGAAACTCAAAACCTTATTAAATGTTAAGCAGAAACATTACTTGCACTTAATTAATCATATGTAAACCAGTATTTCATCAATAGGATGGTGATTTATTAAGCATTACACGTTCGTTAAAGATATGTCTATCATCATTAAAAGCCACTGGTAATAACAAAGTTACCATGAGGGTACAAAATAAAATAATACTACGCAACACAGAATGACAAAATATAATCGAAGATTTTCAACACATGCATCATAAACTATTTGCTAACAAGGGTACACTTCCGACAGCTGACTAGATCTATCTTACTTGTCACGTACCTGCAATTTACAGACAAGTGCACAAATAAGGAAGAGGGAATAAAAAATGTGCTTAGTTCCGTTAAAAAGGAATATCCGATAACCATTTTATGAAAATCTCACGGTTTTTTTTTCTTTTTTTCCCCCCTTCTATTTGCGTTTGATTCTAAACATTTGTCAAAATCTGAATTATTTCCTCCACCGAAAAATAGCTTCTTAATTAAACTAATTTTTAATTAATTTCTGTTGACTTATCATTCCGTGTACATCCAACACTATGATTTTTCTTAACCCGCGGTCACTCGCGCCTGTTTTTGCTACCGCCGTTACTAGTGGGGTGTAGAGAGCATCCCAAACTTTTAACACGTGTATTTAAATATGAAAAATTTTTTAAGTCAATTATGATATATATTTATGAAGTACAAGATGTTTTTTTTTTGTATTATACAAATAAAATTATTAAATTTATTGCATACAAATGAGTCTAACATTAATTTAAAGTAAGACTACAAAATTTTCATTTTAAAATACATAATTTTATATTTTTTCACAAAGCTTAAGTAAAACGTATATACTAGTAATAAATATACTTTATAATTAATTATAAGGGTAGTAGAAAGTGAAAAAATAATATTTTAATCATTTTCAAAACATTCAGAGCAGACTGTATTCATATTCATTAAGCATATATTTTTTTTACATTGAAGACAAAATAATTAGTTTTTACATCTTTTACCCGTGGACAAATAGTGCAGCGCCCCTTTTTTGGTGGATTAATGTTCTTTTTAATATTTTCTGTGTCAGTAAAGCTTCTTTTGAGTGTTTTGTTAAGGTGTGGGAGTTCAGATCTCATATCCCCTCACATTTTTTTATTTTATTTGCGTTTGATTCTAAACATTTGTCAAAATCTGAATTATTTCCTCCACCGAAAAATAGCTTCTTAATTTAATTAATTTTTAATTTATTTCTGTTAACTTATCATACATTCCGTGTACATCCAACACACTAGGGTTTTCTTAATTAGTATGTTGCGAATTTAAAATTCACGAGGGAACGTGATATGCGTCCTGCTGTCTTTTATTAAGAGGCAAGATAGGAAAGTCGTGGTTGATATAAAAAATGTCAGAAACTAAAAAAAAACTTTCGAAACTTCAACTTCGAAATAAAATCCCACATTTGTGAATATCAAATAAATGAATTAACTGCTTTTACTATTAATGCGTTTAAAAATAAAGAACACTTTTATGTGTTACAAATTGCAGAACAAATGTTTATTGCTAAAATTTAATCATCGCAAAATTCCTAGTAAATGTAATTATTTACTTAGAGTTAATTTGCTTTGATCAATAAACCGAATTCGAAATGTTTAGAACGGTGTAATTAATTTAAATCTTAGAACTCGTCTGTAAAAGCAACTATGTGAGGCATTTTTGTGAAATAATACATTATTGCCGTTTAAAAAACCTTGAGGCAATTATATGAGAAAAACTGCAATTTAATTTTCTTAGGACCGCGCAGTTTAGAGTGACTTGGGCATCATCCAATGTTACCTAAATTCTCTCTCAGTTGACCTGATCATATGGTAATCGAATTAGCAAAAATGAACGTTGCCTTTGAACCCCGTTGGTGTTTGCATTCTAAAATGCTGCACAGGCCTAGCACGAAAGGCTTGCCAAAATTCTACTTAACACCATTATTTCACGAGACAGGAACTTACTAGATGACTCATTAAATTTAGTGCGCACAATCGCTCCATTACTTTATGAACCTTTTTTTACCATGCTGTCATTAACCGAAGCTATTTATTGAGTTTGGGAGAAATGCTATTATGAAAATGATGCCTCTGTTCTTCAGGGAATAGGGAAATCGTTTTTAGGCGCTCGGTGAAGTTTACGTCGGGTTAAGCAGCAGAACATTTTTGCCAGAAAACTTTTTCTCTCTTTCTCTTTTAGCACACCATAAACTATTAGGTACTCTAGCTTGCAGATCGTGTCATCTGCAACGGCTTCTGTAAAATTCTGACTCAGTGGGAAAGAGTAATTAGTTTGCAACTTGTGTTGATTGGGCATAAGCTGTAAAATGCATAGCCTTAATCTTTAATCACCTAATTGCTGGAGTTTTTAGTTGAGTTCACGGAACAATCAGGTCCTAGGAGCGTGTCTGCGTGTGATTTGTACCAGGTTTCCTAGTTCGCTGCTATACTGTGTGAAAAACTTTTTTTTTCTGTTTGGGTAATGTGGGAGAAAAAACTTCATTTATTTATTGCTGTTTATTTTAAGTTTTAACTCTATTTCCTGAAATATTAAAAATGTAGTAGTTGAAGATAAATTTTCCGTGATAATATGCAAAATGTTAGGGCAAGTCTAATAATTAAAAAAAATGACTAATACAGATATTCAATTCCAAATACAAGGGTGTGTTCAAATATTTTCGCTTTCAATTTCTGTAATTTATTTTCAATCAAATAGATTCATATATATCATCTCGTGTATCATCGTGATTAATAGGAAAGGTACTTTCTTTTGGTCAAAATTTTAAAATGGAGAAAATCGTTTATATGTATGTATAAGTAGATGCATAGATTTATAAATTTTCAGCTTTCTGTTTATTATTTTTTAGTAAGTATTCGTCTGCTTAAATAAAGATACAATCTTTTTTTTTTCTTTAATGAATTTTGATATATTTTAAAAGTAATGCACCCGGTGAAAAAAAGTTTTGCAATTATGCATTTACATTTTGCGATATTGGTCAACCATGTTTGTATTCCTTTTTATTATTCGGCATAATTATGCATTGATACTATCCTGTAATAGTAATAAATTCTCTCTCAAATGAACGACATTCAAAACTATGGTAATGTCAAAGAAATCCAGCCAAGGATAAAGAACCTCGTCATTAGGATCCTAAAGTTGTAGGATACAGGGAGAAATAAGTAAATGAACACCTGGAATAGTACATTTAAAAGTATCATAAATCTTTATTCGACCATTTTATCACCTGACTATATTTGTTATAAAATAAATGGGCACACATATGTTGACAATCCCCTTTAGTGTTCAATTTTATCATTCTTTGCGGCATCCATTAAATTCTCTAGTCTCACAAAATAAAGTGCCGCACCACATCCCTTCCGTTTTGAACAGCTCAATCAATTCCATCAACTAAGATTTAAGACGAAACTGGTTGCATTCTTGCTTGCCTTTCTGACACAGAACCGCGTGGCATACAGCTACATGGCCTTCTGTTTATTACCCTGGATAAACGTGGTTTTTACACACTCTAATTCGTCAAATAGACACACAAAACCTTTTACCCCCTACTGTTTAATCTTTAAGAGCCTTCCTGCCACACCGTGAAAGTGTTTTTCCTCTGAATGGTTGTGTCCTAGGGGGCTTTTTTTCTTGCTTTTTAAACGGCATCCCAATCAAAAAGAGAATTCTCTTAAATCACAGCTCTCTTTCACAAAGAAAGGGAACTAAACTTTTCACCCCCTTTAGTGTCAAAGAAAGAAAAGAAAGGGAGTGCAATATATTGCAGCTGCATCGTTACCACGTCTTGCTAATTGGGCCCCCAATCGCGCAAGAAGACTAGCATTTATCCCAAAGATACAGCTTTAGGTCCGTTGGGTCATTTTCAGAGAAATTGGCAGCTCAGTTTACTACGTTTTTAGTTTGCCGATAGAAAGAGCATCCTGCAGTAGGTGGGTTGCATACATCTCAAAAGTAAGTTCTTGTTTACGGGTCAAAAAAGACAAATTTTAGCCAAGCCTGTTATCTGAGATAGACTGACAGCCGTGTTTTATGAGAGACAGAAAAGAACGGCGATAGAAGCAAGACTTACATTCTCTTACGAAGATTTTCTTAACAGCTTTCTTCACCTAATGTTGAAGAATAATATCTAAGCTCAGCACTTTATTTAAAAAAAAAAAGAAAAAATAAATTTATATATATAAGTGCTGTAACATTAATGTTCCATTTTAACTTTACTTATGACATCACCAATATTAAAATAAATTATTCATTTATGTTTATATCAATCTTTTTTTCCCTCTGTAATGTGTGGGTGATTTCTACATGTCCAAGGAAATAAAAAAATTAATATATGTTTAAATTTTATTAAAATTTTAAGGGATGTATTTTTAAGCGAATGTGTTTGTTACAGCTATATGAACATTTATTTCAATGTAAGGGGATGTTGTTTTATTTAAAAATGTGTCTAAGGTTTGGATCTTGCATCATATTAAATGAAAACAGTTTTGAGATATATGACGTTAAAAAAATTTATTTGGAAATATGTGTGTGCAATAAATTTTAATGCGTGTATCAGCATGGGTTGTCAGAAATATTTCTAGAAATAAAAA
>BMAV01007246.1:12765-24044 GCA_019973955.1 Trichonephila inaurata madagascariensis
ATTATAATGTTACTTAATGAATCAAACTTAATGTATTTTACTTATAGTGAAAATAAAACTGTATCTGTGTCGTCTTTTGAAAGCATTTAACATATTTTAAAATGAATCAATCTAAGGCCATCAATTAAGGCCGAATCAATAAGGCTTTTAAGACCCTGAACTTAACTCGGAACACACAATTTCAGTTGTCATAAAAATTTTGCAGCGTTATAAATCATACCTCTATTTATTACACAGCATTTTTAAAATATGAAAACCTTCTATAAGGGAAATTTCTCTTGAACGTGTAAAATGTAAACTAATTTGCCATCATGAAATAGGAGAGGAAATATATAGACCACGATATATGTCAGGGGGAAAAAAAGATCAGTTCATTAGCATAATAGAAAATATGGATCTCTGTAGGATAGCCAAATCAGAATATAATATTATATTCAAACAATTTTGTCTATTCCAATTTTGGATACTATTGTTTTTAACAAAGACAGCTTTAAAATTCGAATAAAATTATAAGAGTTCAATCATTTATGAATAAATGGAATTCCGCTTAAAACCAAACATGGAATCAGTTGAAATATTAAAAAGCTTCTTCCATGATTTAAAAGCAGAATTGTCTTTAGAAAAGTTTATTTTGAGAATAATTATTTGATAATTGAAAAGCTGAATGGGTAACTTCTAAGAATTCTAAGAATAGTTAACTAAATTCTCTTAAATAAATTACGAAGAAATCCGGATATTAAGTTACTCGAATGAATTCATGTTTAATTAATGAACTTTTGTCTCTTCCAGGTAAACTAGTCGATTTTTCTTTAAAAAAAATTCTTTTATAATTATATTATTCATGTTCGTAAAAGCGTTCTTAAAATAAAGGATCTAAATATAGCATAAAATCTTAAGCTTAAATTATCTACTTTTTAGTTTAGTGTGTTTCTGCTACGTCTTCGCACATTTACGATTAATACGACATATTTCTCTTATAATTAATGATTTATTGTTTTTTTTTTAATTGAGAAAGTTGTAATTTGAGGGAGAGCTATTAAAAATGGTGTCTGATTTAAAAGTACGCACACAACATGATTATTTCCATCTGGAATGAATTATGAATAAATTCAAGAATAAAAGATAAAACAATAATTATGCAGTTGAAATTTAAAAAAATAACAAGTGTAAAAATAGTCAGACTTCAAAAAAAAAAAAAAAAACTACTATTAATTTTACTTGAAAACTGACTTTTTCGCTTATTTTCTTTCAAAAATTTCACTGGAAGGATGGAAGTATGCATTATTTAACTATGTAAACAAAAATGGATTAATGTTTCCATGGTAATAATTAAGAAAGTTTTACAAAAACATTTCTTATTTAATTCTCATTAATTCTTTCTGCAATAAAGATAGACTTATTAATTTTATTTATGATGACAAACGATTATCCGCTAGATTTAAGTTAGCCAATTTTTAGTAGAATTCCTTGAAAAAGAATAAACAAATATATATATAGAAGAGAGTCGCGCGCGGAAAGATCTAAAAAATATGTTAAGTTAGCATTCTATTTATGAAAGTTCTTGTTCAAGCCATAAATGTATAATAACGAGAGAAAGCGCTGATATGTCACAAAAATAGAAGTGGTACATGAATTCCTCATTTGGTTAAACATATGACAATTGAACATTTCGCAATGCTGTGTGTGTGTTACACAGGAATTTTGCAAGGGAGAGGGCCAGGGTCGAAAGTCCACCATTCTCGTATCACGCTCCCCGCCCAACATATTCTTTTAATTTTGCCGATTTTCGGGGAAAAACTATAAAAATTAATTATTGAATAAATAATTAGCATTAATTAATAAAATTTTATGTACTATATGCATAGGATTATAATCAATCGAAAAAAAATCAATAGCTTTGGGGGGATCCCCTTTTCCTTGTGTGCGCCACTGCTTTTACATGTTGTTTCCTTTAGGGCCTATATATGTACATATTACTTGTTTATAAATAATAAATCAAGATTTTACAATTCAAATGATGTGCTGCTATGAATTTACACCCTTTCTAGCAAAACAGTTTCCTTTCCTACTCCACTTCTACTTGAGCTAACACCCCTTTTACTTTCGTATTTCTCGCTTCTTTGCACCCCAATACATAATTTACAACCACCATAACTTAGTTCATCCCATAACTTCTCATTTTCGCAATAAGTCGTACAAAAAGCGTTAGTCCATATGGTGTTTGACTTTGATTCGCATCTTGTCAAAGACAACATCCCCTCAATTGTATTCGGGTCGGTTTTTCTTGTAACCGGGATTCATTGGAACCTTTAATGAGCAAACCCACGTGGGTGGGAGACGGACACCCTCCGGTGTGTCACCCATCAATCCACTTTGCTTCTTCTGTGAACCCGACTTTTTATGGTCTTCAACTCACTTTGGGTGTAGCCTAGGAGACAGAGCTGTAAAACACTTTGAAGGTCGAATGGGAACGGCAAAAGGGGGTCATAACTGTCTGGAGAGTTATATGCTTTCATCCCCTCCCTGCTGTGAAGTTCTCGTGCCCCAACACGACCAGGAAAACTGTGAACAGGAAACTCGCGCTTAGCTTCTCGTGTGTGGACACATTGTAGTGGAAGTCACTGGACTACCTACAGTGATTTCTAAAAATGCCTGATAAGATCAGAAAAAGTTGTTTGTTGGATGAAAAAACAAAGGTATGTAGTCTCTTGGCCTTAACAAGCAATAGACCAAATACCAAAAAGTCGTCTTGACATAAAAAATTAGGTATGTCTCATGAATTGTGTGTCAAGATATGAGGAGATGGGCAACTAATCTAATAGCCCTAAAATCAACCTAACATTCGCATACCAATATATCAGATGTAAATAAACATAACATACGTAATTTCTGAAAGCTCTACAAATTTAATAATGTCGTCATAAAGTTTGATAAAACTGGCATGATGTTAATGAAAGCGTCGTATGTTTTAATAAAATCGCCGCATAGTTAAATGTAGTAGTCAAAATATATTTGGCATGATAATTTATCACGTTAAATACGATTACGATTCGCTCTTTAGAGAATTAGATAAATATCGGGGGATAATGCTTTTTGGTGATCAGGGGCGCACACAAGGGGGGAGGGGTCCGGACCCCCCAAAAGCCCATGATTTTTTTCCGATTGATTATAATTCGAAGTATATAGTACGTAAAATTTAATTAAGTATTTGTTATTAATGATTAATTTTATTAATTAATGCTAATTATTTATTCAATAATTAGTTTTTTACTGTTTTTTGTTCCCGAAAATCAACAAAATCGAAAGAAGCATGATAAAAGAATGGTGAACTTTCGACCCACAAAGAAAAAAAATATTTCGAGAAATATTATTGAAAAATATTTCGAGTCCACAAAGAAATTGTTTTACCACTGAATGATCAGAATTGTGTCCAACTGAAAGTGATAAATTATACCCCAGATTTTGCGATGGGAAAGTAGAGCGTTGCAAGCACTAAGTTCGCATTAAAATTTTTCTTATTTATTTATTTAACTATAATGAAGGGAAATATTTATATTTTACGTTGTCTATTTCTTATTTTAATAAATATGTTTAAAAATACATAATGTATGTACACAATTTAATTTTTTTAAATTTTTTGTTGAAGAAAAAGTTATATTTATGCTGTTTATTTTTATGTTAAGAAATACTTTTAAATGATGCAAAATTAGTATATTATAAAACTGTAAATCTATGTTATTGGCATTTATTCTCTAACTGCATGCATCATCGAGGGAATCGAATTGTTTTATAAATGTTCTACTGTGTGGCACGCTGAGCCATATTGGTAGACAGGTTCGCACACCACAGCTGAAATGTTGCCGACCCCTGCTCTAGAAAATAACTTTTTTGTGTATATACGTAGAATAATGCTATTCATTTATAAAAAAAAGAGTATTATCGTTGATTTATACAAACGCTTGATAAAACGTAGTTACCTATTATATTCATATTTTAAGGAAAAAGAAATGTTAAGAAATATTTAGCGAGATAACTTGATGATTAAAACTACATGAAACTTGATTGACACAATTAAACTGGTAACTCAAATATCTCAACGTATGAATATAAGCAAATTTAAACTGGAAGATCGTTAAGCTCTATTATAAAAAAATTAGTAGCAACAAGCATATTAACTGCTTTTGAATGCTTTTTTTTTCTGTGTACACACTTAGCATTTCTCGTTCATGATCGCTATATTTTGCCTCTGACAGCACTTTACATACATTCGATAGAAAAAAAATTATACATCTTTTATTGATTATTCATTAGTTTATATTCATTCACAATAACTTTTCCGTAGTTTTGTATCAAATATTTTAAATAACTTACTCAGGAAATTTAGATACTATACTTCTGTGGCCGGGTGCCTTTGAAAGATTCAAGAAATTAGATTACTTTAAGTATTTGAAAATCAAGCAGGTGGGCTCGTAAAATAACGGATCCCCCGTAAAATGATTTTTTTTAAATATTTTCCTAAGAAGAGAAACTTTTTCAAAAGGTGTTTTAAAAATGTCCTTTCGGAACTTTAATCCGAATCATTCGCTTTCTTCTATCTTATTATTGAATAGGATTATTTCTAAAAAGTGAAAAAATCTGCCTCAATACAAAGAAAATGGCAGATTTCTAAATCTTGAAAGGGGGAATGAAAGGTGCAATTATGTCATTTACATCAAACGCTTTGTGCTCAACAAGTGCAGAACCATCGAATTCGAGGATTTAAATTATTCTGGTTTCTCCGAAGCCGTTTTTCACAGAAGAACGCACTACAATTCTTTCCTTTTTTCCCCTCCATTTTCGCATCGTTTAATGTTGGGACCGCATGTAGCTGAGGATGCTACAAGAGGGGTGTAGAAGAGGGTGTAGCAGATGCTGGGAAGGAAGGAAGGAAGTTAAATATAGAGCCGCTAAAGTCGTTTGGCATAAGGATTCTTTCAATAGTTGACGCAATCATTGATGCCATCTGACAAGGCAACTTGAGAGCATCCAAACGGAGTGTCGGTAAGAAGAATTGCTCGCATCCAGGTTTACAAGAGCCGATTCATTTCTATTACTCAAAAGAGTTGACGAATTGGTTTGAGTAGCTTCATCTACTTGGGGGATGAGGAATTCTTCAACACTTTTTTTCTCCCTTCTGTCATTTTTTTCCCAAGTAAACAGCCGACTCATTTTTAATCCCGTATGTGGGACTCTGCCGTTATTTCCCAGTAATTTTTTTAACTTTATTAAAATTCGATATGCAGATGGTGCATTCTCAGTGGCGGCTTGAATGGAAGTCTTTTCCTTTTCATGTAAAGCGAATGTTTGTGGGAGAAAATACTGATTTATTTTTTCTAGGAACCAGTATATATATTTATTTCAGTTTTCAAATTAAAAAGAATATATTCATGTCTGTCAAGGCCATTTTCATATTTGTTACTGAAAAGTATCTGTTTTGGGAAAGTTTTCCAATATTAATTTAAATTCACATGCGGTTATAACGCACAAAGATTCATTTACTCCCCTTTGTCTCTCACACACACATATAAATATCCTTAAAAATTTAGAAACATTCACTAAATATTCAAATTTTCATTATAGCATGGAAAGACGAAAATATTTGGTATCCCGATACGGAAAACAATTTAAAAATAACAAATTTTTATGGGGAAAATTAAACTGATTCGAACAGAAAGAAATAAAAAAAAAATTTGAAAAAAATTTAAGACATTCCGTGTGACCTATGGGCCTATAAGATATTTATATCAAAGCTTTTATAGATCTTAGAAAAGGTGCACAAAGTTTAATTCCTATTACATAATAAGAACAATTTATATAGTTGTAACGTGTAATATATGTATCCATGTACTATAATGATTTCTTAAAGTTTGATACACTGGCACAGCTAGTCCTGAGTGGGCCTTGAATCAAAATTCCTTGGGAACTATTTTAGAAGGCCCCTTTACATCGTTTTGTGTTTTTTTTTTTTTTTTGCTTATGCATTTTGGTGCCCCTGAAGCTCGGGGGCCCCGTATTAAGGATACGGTGGTAGCTACGGCTCTGATTTCATAAAATCTCAGTTTTTCATTTTAAGGTCCATTTTAAGTATCTATTTAAGATTAAATAATCATATGCAATAAGGAACAGGAAAAGAATTCAAACGAAATCGATAATTTTTTCATAAACTACTATTCATCAATAAAATTAAAACACAACACATTTATTTCTATACTTTTTTTTCCCTCCCTATTTTAAAAGATGAAATTTATGTTCTATTTGGTGAAGACGGATTTAAGTATCAATTTTCAAGAAATTTTATAAATTTTTCCTTTATTTAGTCAAAGTGGGGATTGGAAAGCTGTGTGACATATTTCTCCCTTCTTTTTCCTTCTTGTTCTATTTTTTTTCTTTTTTTAATCTTTCCTTTTTACCACAAAACAGTCGACGCACTTTTAATCCTGTATGTAGGGCCCTTTACCTTTATTTTCCGGTTTATTTATTTTATTTTTTTTTTTACGTTATTGAAATTCGCTTGCAGATGTTGTGTTCTCAAAAAGCAGGAGAAAGGCAGTTGAAATGGGAATCATTACATTGCTATAATATTGAATGAAGGTGTTTGGAAAGAGAATACTTAATGTTGCTTTTTGGTATCATTTTTTCCAGTTTTATAAATTCTCATTTGCGAAAAATATATTTTTTGTTATTAAAGTATTTTTCTTTATTTAATATACTTAGATGTTACATCAAATCAGTATGTATGTACAAAACCGCTATTTTATATACTTTTCATATTTCTTTTCTTTCTTTTTTTTCCCTAGTTTTTTCTCTTCCAATTTTCAAGAACTTGATGTATTCTATCAGGGAAAACCGTTACTGTTTTGAATAGTTTTTACCTCAGAATTTGCGTTCCCTAACGACAAAATTACAGAAATTGTTTTCTGAGAATTTTTTTTAAAAAAGATTATAAATGTTTTGTTAATTATAAAAGTGATATCACTTCGGTAAAATTTTTTTTGAATAGTTTGAAACTTTAAAAATGTCATCCCAATAATTTTCTAGTTTTTGTTATCTATTTTTTGTTGCTTTCTTAATTGCCATAAAACTATTCATACATTTTTTGCATCAAATCTAGACCTTTTTTCTAGATATTTCAGAATAGAACCCAATTTGTGTAAACATTTTTTTTTTTTTTGATTAACTAAAATGTATATGCGTATAGAGAATAACTAAACTTTTGTATTCTTTTAATTTCTAATTTTAAACGGATGCGTGTGAGTTGTGTCTTTTAATCCCAGTTATTGATATTAAAATATTTGACTGCTAAAAAAAAATACTTCCAGTTTGTATGTTCATATTATGTTATCTTACCCTTTAAAGATTAAGTGAAACCAGTCTTAAAAAGTGTATTTATCGTATAGGGTGAATGATTATGCATGTTCGAGTTAAAAGATATTTCAACAAAGTAGTTAAGTAAGTAATTTGAGTGGCTACATTTTAAGCATTTTAAAGTAGTATTTAATATCGCTTCCATTCCGTTGAATTGAGAGTTAGATTAAGCTTCATTGTGATGGGGAAATTCAACACATGTAAAGCTTAAGAATTAATCGCTGGAGTAAAGCGGGAAAATAACACAACAAATATATTTTTCTCCCTTTGTTTTCAAATAAAGAAAGAAATGAAACAACCGATTTTATAGTGAACATAAAAACATAGCTTTTTTTTTTTCGTATGAATCAGCCCGCTTCAAAAGAACTTAGAAGAAATGCAAAATCATTTGATATTCAACAACAAAATCTTTCCCCCAAATAGTTTTTTCAGTAAAAAAATGTTGAGAATTGCGTGGAAATTAAGAACAAAAAAAAAAAGGATAACTTTGTTCATCATTAAATTAAAAGAAAACCGATTAAGAAGGGAAGGAAACAGAGGTTAATAGGAAAAATTATTCTGATTAAAATAATTTGTTCAGTTTTTTAAACTGGTTGATGAAACAGAAAATATTAATTTTGCTTTTGAAAATTTTTTTCTTTTCTTTCTTTTTTTTAACTTTCACAAACGACTTTTTAAATCTTCGAGATTTCTAAAAAGATCAAATGTCTCTTCCTTTTTTTTTTAAAAAAAAATCTTATGTTAATTTGTTGCATTTTTTGTTGAAATTCTTTTGTTTTCTTTGTTCTTTTTCAAGTCTTGTTTTTAAACTTTTCTTAAAAAATCTGTCTCAGGAAAAAGAGTGATTTATCTCAAGAGAGTCAATGTATTTTTATCTTAACCGATTATTTTGCGTGTCCTGTAAATTTAAAGAGCGATTAAATTACATTTAATGTTAAAAATAATGTTTCGAACTTATAAAGCTCTTACAAATAAAAAAAAATTGAAGTAAGCAAATTTAAGGTTTAAAATTGTGCAAACTAAGCGAATGAAAGAAAGGAAAAAAAGATTTCATGGCAAATCCAAAAAATCAAAAATTGTAAGCAGTAAACAACCTTCCCTTGAGTAAATTTATGAAAATGCACACAAATAACTCATGGCCAGGAACGTCTTAAGACCCTTTGAGGACCTGGGCTCAGAGAAAGGATTTTTTGAGGCCCTAGGCACCCATTCAAAAGTAAGCCCTACCTGAGATCCTTAAAAGTAGACAGTATATAAGCATGCATTGTCAAATACTCGTTCAAAGGGCTATTTAAAACAAATAAATGTGCACGTCTCACAACCTAGGCACTAACCGGTTCGACTGTAGGCCACATTTCAGCTAAATGAGTTGGTTGATTTTTTATGGTATTAGGCCTAGATCTAGACATGAATATCGGTCATCACATGATAATACATTCTTACCACTTTTACTAGTTAACATGCAGTTTGAAATTTCCTGTTTTTCGGAGAATATATATGGGAATAATATTTGACCATTAAAATTACCCGGATCACATGATCTTATTAAGATAGAGCAGAGAATGAAACGAGGCCCCCTCGAGGGCGAGGCCTTGGACCCGGGCCCATGTTTTAAGACGTCCCATCTCATGTCCTGGAGTTTGTTTTCATTTATGACCCTTGGTGTGTTAATTTGGTCAATAAATGAAATTTTACTCATTTTTAGCTATTTTCTCAAATTTATTTCAGAAGTAATGAGGGCAGTCCCACGAGAAACATATGCTTAAATTTAGGGATAATATGTGATACAATAAAGAATATTTTTTCAAAAAATTGGGGATTTTTCAGGTCAAATTTAATTTTAGATATTTGTTTTTCACCCACATGCTCGATCTTCTCAGCAATTAAATTTTTTCACTCCCAAATGATCTTTTAAAAGTTCACTTTTTAATTTGATTAATTTTGGTGTAGTAAGTTAAAGGCATGGGCCCGGGCCTCAGCCACAATGAGGGCCTCGTCTTGTTGTCGACTCAGCCTAAATAAGATCATGACTCCAATAAATTCCAAAGTCAAATATAGTCCTCCGGTTGTATTCTCCAAAGAATTGGGAATTTCGGACTGTATGTCAACTGGCTACATCCTATGACTATTTTCCATGTATAGGCCTAGACCTATGAACATATACCATCATTAATCACTCAGTTAAAAGCGGCAGTCAGTCGAGCCGGTTTGTGCGATTGTAAGTCATACCCATTCATTTGTTTCTAGTTATTGTTTGTAACAGTATTTGACAACATATGCTCTGTACTGTCTACTTATAAGGTTCATAGGTGGGGCCTACATCTACGTAGGGGCCCAGGGCCTTAAGAAGTTTTCAAACGTCCCTGGTTAAAGGTACCTTTAATTAGCACCTAGAGAATTGTAGACAGCTGCATAAAATACACCCCTTCCGACACGCAAACACAAAACAAATTAATTAAATGTGTGTGTACTAAGAAATAAAATTTATTTATACAATTCTGAAAGTTCTAAATTTTTAGATGTTTTGGAAAAAAATTATTTTTTCTAACGATTTTATTTTTAAGTTTTCATGTCTATTAACCCCTTATCTTTACAATTATTTTGTACAAGATTGTGCTAAATTTCCAGTTTTTTTTTTATTGTTGAATGTCAGATTCAAAAAAAATTATAAAAACAGATTATCATTATGAATATTTCATCATCTATAATAACTATTATAATAGATCATGACTATGTATTATTATTATGTAGATTAAACGTACTGTCAAGGTACACGAATATTCTCAAATTTTAAATTAAGGGGTTAAAAACTGTTAATTTGTTAATGGAAAACAAACAAAAACTAAAGCAAGCTGAAACTCTATAACTTCGTTAACATTTATGAACAAGTTATTGAACAAATTTTCATAGAAAGTGCGCAAGTCTTACGTCAAAATAACGCAAATTGCTTTTAGCGCAGTTGGGAAATAGGTGAAGGGGATTACAGCCCCAGAAGGTTGTAAGCAACTAAATCTATTAGTAGAAAACTTACTTAACCATAGAAAATTTTCGAAGACATTTAGAACGAATTCTACTCCAAGGTAGAAATTTGGAATAACTTTCAAACCCAACGTAGGCGGTGAATTTGCTGACATTGGATTAGATGACCCCAATAAATAATCACGTAAGCACTGTGTGTTATTAAATATTTAGTTAATACTGGAATTCAGTCATTACTTTGAGTTTGAGTGAATTAATGCACACTTCAGATAAGAGCCCGCTTAATTGAAGTTTTAAAAGACGTCAAGAACGGGAACATCACGTACGTGTTAAGTTCTGCATTAATTAGCGACAGGGTCTCACACATTTAGTTTGTCGCCACATATCTTCGAAGAAATGAATAATGAATTGGTTCCATCTTAAATAAAATTTTCCACCGATAGATTCTATAGTGAAAGCAATTAAATTCCCTTAACCTCAAATGCATCTTTGTACTAAATGCGATTTACAACACTAGCTTAATCGTAAACGGAGTATGATTTTATTTGAAACGTGATAGATTTCGCAATAAACTAGAAAAAAGGATCATGTTATCTAATGTAGAGCTTTTTTTCTTCTTCTTTTCCTTAAAAATGTTTGAGTTATTTAACAAAACTTATTTTCTTTCTTTTAATTTAAATAACTCCTTTTATGAAGGGATTATTAATATGTCTAGACGAAAGTGAACTTGTATTTTTTTTTATTGTCGTAATATCAACTACCATTTATAGATGCACATGACCTTACATAATATTTTAAAATAAATTATTACTGAAGGATTAATCGAATACATGCATGAAAAATTTATTACATCAGATGATAATTAAAAACCTTTATTTGTATTTAATCATGAAAAG
>BMAV01007246.1:29044-59502 GCA_019973955.1 Trichonephila inaurata madagascariensis
TAAACGTAGATTTCACTTTGATTCATTTTCAGAGAGGTTTTTCCTGTCGATAGTGGCTTCAACACTTCTCTTTTTCTTTAAGGAAATCTTTAAAAAATTATTCATTCTCTTTATTTAATATATATATATATATATATATATATATATATCAGTGAACTAATTTTTCAATAATTAATTTCCCTGAAAAAAAGGAAAAACATAGATAGTATATATATTTTCTTTCTGCTAAACGTTAAACATACACGGTTTTTTTTTTCAGGATTATTTTTATGCATATACATATTTATATTCATTGTAACTATTTAATAAAAAGTAGCTAAAATAAAATTTTTCTTTGTTGATCTAAGTAGGAATTGACTTAAAAAAAATTATATTTGTTAAATTAAGATTTTAATTAGATGTGTTCCACCAATAACATCTCTTTTCCTTATATATCTCAAAATTTTTTATCCTACTCTAAAAATCTCATCTCATCGAATTAGTATTTTATTTAACCACCTTCCGAAAGTGGGACGTCCCACAGAAACACTAATCTTATACTTGGCTTTTAAGAAGACAAATTTTTGATGACAACCTAAAAGCCAATTCTGTCTTACACGTCGAGTATTGGCTTCCCTCCCTCCCCAAACCAATTCTTGAATCACGCATGACTCAACACGAGGGTTCCTTTTATTGCTCTGAGCCAGAACTTTTATCGACTCCGAAGCGATCCGAATGAGCATTAGAAGTTGATTGAGACTGACAAGGCGATAGATCTGGCGACTTGTTGGGTTCTCCGGCCTTTGTTCCCGGTGCGAATCGTCCGGCTCAAGGATAATGAAATGGGGAAAGGGTAGATCGGAAATGTCCGGCTGCTCCCGGATGTCATTCAAACTCGTGTTATTCAATTTAGCAAGTTTCATTCAGGATGTCGCAACTGGTGCAGACCACATGCTGGCTATTTAGTCATTGAGGAGACTCACAAGCACAGATGCGATGCAATGTTCAAAGTAAACAAACATTAAAAGAGACATTTGAAAAAGGATTGTATAGATTTCACGCCTGTAGAAGTAACTGAAACATTATACCTAATAAAATATTCAGATTGATATTTTTAATACTATCTATATTCAAATGGATCCCAAATGTAATTATTGATTTTTATATATAAATAAACATTTACCATTTTTATTAATTTATATATTTATTGTCACAAGCTGATGTGGATGTGAAGAAGTAACTTTAAAATTTATAAGCCTTCGATAAATACACGAATTTTGGAAATTAACGCGCAAGGTTAAAAATCCTATTATCCTCAATGATACAAAACGAAGTATAGAACGTAATTAATTTAAGGTTAAAATATGAAAGAAACATATTAAAAGATTTTGCTCTTTTCACTCTTTATAATAGCAAAGTCAAAAATTTTGAATTATTATTGTAATATCCTGCTATCAGAAAATATACACATATACACACCCGAGTTGGATTCTATATTTTAAAATAAGACATCCTTAAAGTAATGATAATTTCCTGTTGAAACAGAAAGGTAATGCTTTTAATTTTTGAGACACAAGGATAGAATAATACTTTGGAAAAGTAATGTTTACTTGAAAAGAATTTGAAAATTTTCTAACTACAATGAACAGTAACTGTTCTTTTGGTGATATCATTGTAAAATAGATAAAATCACATACATTTTTTCACTGTAAGTTCTTTTCAGTTTCTTGAATTTAATTTGAAAATTTCATATATATATATATATATATATATATAAATTTTATTATAGCAATTAAAAATGAATGTTTACCTACTACACATTCTAATTTGTTGTGATAACAACATTTTAAATATTTTTTTAATTATATAGCTTTTAAAGAACAAGACATTTATATATGACCATTATTGATAAGAAGCACACGTTATAGAAGTGTGTTTTGACAATCAATTTCGTTACATTTATCGAGTAAGAGGAATGCTTCAATTTAAATATCCATCTTAGTAAAAGAATAACCATTATGATTTGATCAAGAAGATGGCAGCGACACAAACAAAAAACTGTAGACCAATTGATGTATCGTGAAAAAAAAAAAAAAAAAACAGCTTTAACACAAAAATTAACTGATTGGTATCCCTTGACATTTGAGTAATCGAATAAAAGCGCAACACTCAAGCCACTATCTTTATTAATATTTAATATCGTTTTGTAAATTCTTTGTGACTTTTTTGAGGGAGCAAGGAAAACGAGAATTTTTGTAAAATCTTTCTCATATACATGCTCAAATTAAAAACGCATATTCTAATAATTGGCTAGATTTGTTTATAACTGCGGATGAGGTATCAGTTTTAATTTTCAGCGATAGTTATGGATTCGTCAATTTGTTAAAATTGAAGCTATTTCAGCCACAAGCTTGAAAGGTAATAAATGTCACCTCTTTTTATATTTAAAATACTATTTGAAACTGAAAACGCATGCTTGCAGTCACACATTCCTTCTGTCTCCAATTCTTTCGTATTACTACATGTCACAACTTTTAAAATGCTCTCAGGTGGTCATTTTTTTCACTATTAAGTTGTCACCAGAAGTTTCGATTATCCTGGAGTAAAGCATACAATGGGCTATCGACGATGAAAGACGTAAATTATACGGACAATCAACTGACAAAAGGATCGTCTGTGTTAAACATCTCAACCAGCAACGCTTACCAGAAGTGTGACATTTTCGGTGGAGCCAATTTTGAAATCCTCCTAACCAAGGCACGGCAGGCTGTCGCAGCCTCTTTTGATATTGTACTGCTGCCACGTGTTCTCTTAAGAGCCCCTACAATGCGGATATACAATCCCATACCAATTTAGTTGAAACTCATCCATTCAATGATTCTGAGTTCTTGAAAGAAGGTGAAGTTTAAGTTCATTCAATGAAACCGATAAATTCTGTCTTTGAAAGGAACGGTGCTGGCATATTTATTGTGGTAATTTACTTTACTTCACTACTCGTAGGCTTAGAAATATCCTTTTTCTGTATTACATATCCCTGTACGTAATTTTTAAAAGCACTTAAACCAGTTAAAAGTGAATGTTTTGTCGGTTTAAAGTCTAATTTTCTACTATTACAGTAAAATGACAAAATTATCACATTTTATCGTTGTTGTTGATTACATATTTACAATTAAGAAAAAATAAAAGAAAATCAGTGAGATGCGTTTAATTTGAAGCACGTTCATTGAATTAAAAATTTAATTTATAATAAGTTTTGAAATAAAAAAACAAAACAAATTTCAGTACTAAAAAATTAAATGTAACAATAGAAATACATTCAGCTAATTTGTTAGATACATGTACAATTCTATCATGTGGCATTTTATTTTTCTGAGACTAAAAATCTATTGGTATTAGTACAGAAATAACTGCTCAGTATTAATTTTTCGTTAAATATAAAAGCATACCCTCTGACAATAAATTCGATT
This sequence comes from Trichonephila inaurata madagascariensis, assembly GCA_019973955.1. Classification (NCBI taxonomy): domain Eukaryota; kingdom Metazoa; phylum Arthropoda; class Arachnida; order Araneae; family Nephilidae; genus Trichonephila; species Trichonephila inaurata. The sequence goes on from BMAV01007246.1 coordinate 32,491, forward strand.
TATTTGTTATTTTGAGTTTTATACGCATGTGGAAACTAATCATAAGGAAATAATGATAGAAATATATCAGGAAGAAAATAAGATGAACTTTAAATTCATGGAGAAAAAATATCATGTTAGTAAGATTTGAACATTGATAAGAGTGCAGTTCAAATTGTTGAAAATAACTTAAAATACGAAATGATGAACATTTTATTGTTTCAATTATTCATTCATATATATATATATATATATATATATATATATATATATATTGTCTTCAAATATTTTGAAATATAGTCATATTATATCGAAAAAATATTAAACATATTCCAGTTTTGCAATAATTATAAAGCATTACAAGCTACAATATCAAAATATGTTAGCTATCAAAATACGCTATTACATAAAATTTTTACTGAATGGAAGGAGATAGAAAGTGACTAATGACTGTCCCACGTTAAATCTGATAAAAAAAGACACGAGTTAAACTAGCTTTTTCTTTCGGCATTGTTACGGCTGCGGTTGCCGATTGGTCATGGTCGTGAGCACGTGGGTTCTAAGCTTTATGCCATAGAATACCTGCCGTGTAGAGACTGACGTACGTTAAATCTGTTGAGGCTCAAAGTCCTCCCATTGGCGTGGTGTAGATGGAGAGGTAAGCGTCGTCCTCATCACTTGATCATGGTTGAAAATTAAAAGGTCCTCACCAATAGTTTTAGTGTTTTTCCACAGTACGACGTAAATTAAATTAAAAATTGATCGGTAATGTTTTTTTGTTATTATTGTTGTTGTTGTTTGTTTTGTGAAGAATTTTTCCCTCTTCATTCACTTCCGTAAAAGAGAGAATTAACTAAGAAAAAACCGAGAGGAAAGTGACGTATGAAGAAGTATAACAATAAAAAAGAATTTCAATAAATTTTATTAACTTTTTGAGTGGTAGTGTATCACGCTTCCACGCCACAGGTCCGGGATTCAAATCCCGGGCCGGGCAAGGTCGACTCAGCCTTTCATCCCTTCAGTGGGTTGATAAATGAGCACCGGGTTTGCTTGGGAACTAAACACTAGAGGTTTCACGTCAGATTGACCACCTCATCGGAACATCAGCTCACGGATCTCAGCGTCCAAGGTCTCGCATATTGAGATGGTACAGTAGGCCTTGACCCTCATGGTTTGTTGCGCCACTGAGTTTAGTTTAGTTTATTAACTTTTTATAATAAATATATTTTAAGGAAGCCTTGGAGTGAATCGATGATTCAATCGGTTCATTTTAAGATTGCAATTAAAACAAACTTAACACGGGATGGTAAATATTTATTTTCTTTGATTCGAAACAAAACAGATTTTCTTAAGAAAAAAATGTATTCATTAAACAGTTAGTTAAAATTTTACTGGCGAATCAGTATGTGGGTGAAATAATCATGCACCTATCTCATTCAAATATAATACAGTATTTGGAGATCTTGCAGTTTTCATCATTAACTTTTTATTTAATAGTTTTCTTTTTTTCTCTCGTTAGTTAAGAGTTAATTCTTTTAATCTTAATTTTCGATTTTTTCCCGTTTACATAAGAAATATTTATATTACGATAACTCTTATCATAACAATCACCTCCTACAACAGATCTTTTCAGAAAAAAATAAATTTACTATCAAGTACCGCTGTTACAATCTATACATTTATAATGCCTGTTACATTTCTGCTTTGTTTTTGTTGTCAACATTTCACTATTATCGCTAAACACTAAATTATTCATCTTACTTTTGTTTCTCAGTTCTTTGAACTGAATGATTTCTATTTGTGTGTTTGCAGTTCTCAAAAATTAAATGCATATTTGTGTTTGCTGATAAATACATAACCCTTTTGTTCAGTTTCTGAATCTCTCTTTATAATTACGCCTTTCCCAGTAAATTTTTTATTTTTTGTAGTGACTTTAAAATTGTCTTTTCATTGCAAATAATTGTATCTTCATTTTGTAAATGAGTTGTATTCTTTGCTACCCTGCTATATGTTTATTTGTTCTCTCAATAATTAAGAGAAACAATTTAAAAGAAAAAAAAACATTTCTATGTATTATCCACCACCATTACGCCTACACGTTTTTCTAATTATTAAACAGTGTGGGCGTAAGCGTGAACGGAAAAATTAGCTTAGATTAAATTTTCTAACTTCTATACATTTTCGACGAAAGCTCCATAAATCATTTAAAAAAAAAGATCTTAAATACAATCTTTTAATTAATAATTTTAAGAGATCCTTATTTTTCAATAATTACACATACCGTAAAATCCAGCGTATAACGCGCACTTTGAACACGAAATATAAGATCGAAATTTACAGGTGCGCGTTATACACCGAGTATAAAAAAAGGGACGTTTAGAAATAAATAATAATAAGAAAAGAGCATAGAAAAAATTAGACTTCTAAATATATCGAAATACTGCTTATTTAAAAGAAAAATTACAATCCTGATGAACTTAACGGTTATAATACACTAATTTCCCAAAAGCTTGAAATAATACCTCTAAGAAAAGGACTTCAAAACATAAGAGAATTGCACTTGTATATTTCAGGTTTCTTAAAAAAATGGTGCGCATTGTACGGCGAGTATACCTAAAAATTGAACAATGCAGCTTGAAAGTTTATGTGCGCGTTATATGGAGGTGTGCGTTATACGCAGAATTTTACGGTATTCATTCACATCTCAGACTTGGTCACAGTTAGTAGAAAAAAAATACCTTACTAACTGCCTAATTTTATGCGAGAACAAATATTATGCGTTTTTACTGCGTCTCTCAAGAACTGAAGGTTTCCCCTTCTAACGTTTTTCCTCTGGAGAGGAATGTAGCGAGACTGTTGCTACGAATGACCGATAGGTGGCGTGTGTGGATGAAGTATATCCCGTCTTGTGGAGCGGGCCAGTGACAGACGAATGTTGATTGGCGCTTCTGACGAGTTGGTTAGTTCGCGGTAGCGGTGAACAGCGTTTTGAAGCCAAAGCTTACGGGCTGCTTGCCCAGATCGCTTTTTCCTCTCAGGAGCGATTTTTCGCGCGTTATCGAAAAACTTCTCGATTTTCCCTTAGAAATTTTGTAAAGTGTTTTTGCTTAAACAATGTAAATTTATATAGATTTCGCTTGTGACGCAAAATTGTGAATTGGACACATCTGATTTTTCACAGATAAAGGGGCCCAGCGGTAAGTTAGCGAAGTTTTTGCTTTCTTATTATATTTGATTTTTTTATGATTGTTTAAAAGCATTGTATTTAATTTTTTAGTGTTATATTTTGTTTTTGTGATTGATTAAAATATTTTATAACTTTTTGATTTCTAGAAAATTGTGTTTTTTCGTAGAATCATTTGATAGAAATTAAACATTTTAAAATATTTGAAATTTTAATAATTTATGTGTTTTAATAAAAGCTGAATGAATGTGAGAAATATATTTAGTGCAATTTAAATTTAATTTAAGAAGAATTGATGTTTATTACTTATATTGTTTAAAAATATATTAATATGTTTTACTTAAATACCGAGTTGCATTATGAAAAGGTTCTCTTAACTAATGTTTACTAACAAGATGTGTTAAAATTCGTTGTTTGCTGATTATTTGTTTAAAATGTATGTCATTATTTTTCGATATTTTCTAATAGAACTGTAATTTGACGAAGAAAATTAAATTCCTTTTGTATTACCTGATAAATATTAAGACATAATTCTATAAATAAAAGATAAGGAATATTCTTTAAATAAAAGATGAATAATATTCTTTAAATAAAAAAAATAATAAAAATCGAAAGAACGTATTTAGAACGAAAATTGTGTTAATAATAATTGTATTGTTCCTAAAATTTGTAAAATTATATTCTTTTGCAAACTTGTATGATTACTTTATGTGATTGTTTTTCCTCTTTATATTTTCTGACGTATAAATTCATCCAATTTTTTAAATATATATATGTATTAAAAACTTATTAAGTTTAACTGAATTTGACGTTTTATTTTTTTTTTTTTCGTATCACTCAATACATTTTTTAAAAAAAATATGCAAACATCAGAAAAAAAATTCAATGAGTAAGAACTTCGTTTTTCGAGAAAGTGCGCAAGTTCGGTTAATTTTACATTCGTAGATAAATGTCCTGAAATATTTCTGCGATAGTTAGAATTACGAAAATATTTTACACAACTTTTTTCCGGTGAATCATCATTGTCACATTTTTTTAAAAGTTATTATTTTAGTTACGATAAAAACTGCAGTAAAATATTTCTTAATTTTCTAAAAAATTTCAATTGTATTTTTTAAATTGATTGATAGCTTATAATTCGTAATTTTATCTGTTTTCATGAAGAATCATTAAATAAAAACTTATGAATGTTTCATTTCCTATTGTTAAAATATTAGGTACACTTACAAAACAGAGCGCGTTTTTTATTTTTCTTTCGATTTATATTACAACTTTTTAATGGGGATAAAATTACTGACTTTTTAAATTTAAAATCTGCGTGACTGCGTACCTAGTGTTCCTTGAAATTAAAGTTGATTCGGACAAAAGCAGTGGCTTACACAAGGGTGACGTTTGGGGGTTCAAACCCTCCCATTGACTTAAATAGATTTTTAATTTCGTTTTCGTGTGCGTGTTTTTTTTAGAATGTACCCCCCCCCCATAAGAGAGGTCTGTGTACGCTACTGGAGAAGAATTTTTAGCTTTCTTAACTAAGACAACAATTAATTAAATTGTTGAGTTCCTTAATTTGATTCAGTTATATAATATTTTAAACCTTCCAACTTTACATTGTTCAATTTAATCCTTTTTAATTATTTTCATGCGATAAATTAGTTTCGTTATTTAAAGAACGCTCTTTCTTCATTGGACGAATTTAAAAAAAAATTGTTGAAAAATAACATTTACGGATGGATGAACTTAAAAAACATTTCATCCAGTGATATGACAAATTTGGCTATACTGCCAGTTATTTAATGTTATGAGTAAGCATATTACTATTATCAATTTAAATTTTTTTTTTTTCATTCCTGACAAAAAGTTTATTTTTAAAACAGGGATTTATTAACACACCGAGACAATTATTCCCTTTCTTCGTATTCTGGAGTTAAGCCAGAAAAAACGCTAGAAACATTTTTTCTCTTATTTATTTACGAAACACGGTTTGGATTTGAGCATTCAGGGCCTTATCCAATGTAAGTACCATACGATAAACCGTTCCGTTTTCCCACATTCCCATTTGTAGAATGTTAATTGGAAAACGAACCGAATGGGGACCGAACCAGTTACCAAAAGTGACCCTTTAAGTAAGCTCTTTGTGATATGGCGAATCAATGGAAATCTGTCACTTCTTGAAGCGGGAGTAAGTCGAGCACATACCGCACTGCAAACCCTTTCGATTGTAATCGCTTTACCAGTGAAAAGACGCATTTCGAGATCAAGGGCAATCTTGCGTCGCGAGTACTTATCGGCTTTTTGAAAAAGGTTTTATCTCTGTGACCCCCGCAACTTTTTTTTCGGAGTGGCTCGCAAGTTTAGGCCGACCAGTTGAACAAGACTGACCTTTTTGGCTGACCATTTGAAAAAATTCACTTTGCTTTACGTGTGCGATAATGATAAAAATTCGCTTTTCTTGCAACTTAGTATCTAAAACATATCTGTATAAGATCTGATCATATGTCGCTTAATGGTATAATCCATTAAATGGTAAAAAGCTCAAAAAACGCGAAGTTTTCATTATGTTTTGCTTTTAAGTATTTTTGGTTAAATTATTTTTCATAAAATAACATACAAACTACTTTAAACGCTTCCCGAATAGTTGTCAAACAAGAATTTATTTGAACCAGCATTTTTTCCATACAAGTTAATAAAAAAATCTCATGTATATGATTTCAGTAACTACCAACTTTTAAAAATTTTGAATATTAAGATCTTTTATTTCTCCTTTAATTTGTTTAATTGGACAATTAACCTTTAACTTGACAGTTAATTACTTTCTAATAAAAGAGCAAAACCTTAAAAATTTTTTTTTTGTGGCATTCATGTGTGTGTGTGATATATTGTAAATAGTAATTTTATATATATTTTTTCTTTAATAATCGTATTGTTCCTTTTAAAACAATTGATATTTATGCTTAGAATCCCGTGAAGAGTTTCTCGTTAGTAAGTTTTTCCGTTAATCACGGAGAAAAAACTAAATTTTGAGATGCATACAGATAATTTCTTTCTGAATAGAAATTTAGTTTGTTGGTTTTTTATTTTCTACACTGTATTTATGTTAGATGTCCATATAAATATTCTCATAGAAACTTTACTTCATAATAAAAATTTGCTCTTACGAGAAAATTTTGTTTTTCGGGACTTGCGCGTTCTTATCGCGAAATCACTAAGCAATATGTTTAAAAAAGGTTTATAATTTTAAAAATGTTTTTTTTTCTTTTATTCCAATGTAAGTTTTTTGAGTCTTTAATATTATAATATAAAATAGTTTTTTATATAAGATAATAGAAATGAGTAGAGTGAGAGATTTAATCCTCAATATGTTTCATAACAATTGGTCTTTTCATTTTCCCGAGTAGTTACGATTTTTTCTAAAAAATGACTTACCAATTTCAGACCGATATGAAAAAAACTATATCGTGGGAACACATTCTCTTGATATTCTTTTTATTACTTAAGTGCTACTAATTAACTTTAATTAATGAAATCATATGTGCACATTTGTACACCTTATATATAACGAATCCTTACAATTTAAAAGAATAAAAAAGTTTACCGCGTGCGCGACTTAAATTTAAAAATTAACTCTGATAAAAAAAAAAAAAAAACACTTGAAAGTGTTTCGCGATGTGTTATGGATGAAATTCACTGTCGTCTCCCTTGAATGACGTAATTAATAATATGCACTCCGTTGGTTGGCATATGTTAATTATTCAGTTTCGAAGAACGATTCCTATTGTTAAATAAAGTGATTTTTCCGCTAAATCTTATCAAGAACAACAGTATTGAAACAATTTTTTTAGTTGTCCATTTTTTTTTCTCATGATGTTTTTGCATTTCTTTTTAATATTCTTTTGTTAAATATAACCAAAAGTAGCAGACGAAATTTTCCTAACATCTTAAATTCAAAGCGTAGGTATATACTGCAACTACATAAGAAACCCGGTATTTGAAATTGAATCAAAATTCCCTTTTCCGCGACTGTCATTAGCAAATTTCCAACGACTGTCGTAATGGGTTATAGGGGGACTCCAGCTAATTATAAGGTCAGAAGCCCTAGTAATGACCGTGCTTGTTATTGCATAGGAATTGTCCAGTCTTCTCGATTGCAGACGCCTACGTTAGGATCCACTTATTAAGGTCGATTTGTAGGATGCTGGAAAGAGCTGTCAGGGCTTGCCTTCATTTGGCTCATCATAAGCAGATGAAACTTTTGTCCTTGTTATTTTTGTACTAAGTTTTAAATTGAGCTATTTTAAGTGGTGGATGGTTGAATAGATGTTGATAGACTATTTGCAGATCCAAGTTTTGTAATGTTCCACTTGAGTTTTGGAACTTTTAACGCGTGTGAGTGTTTAAAAATATAAATGCTTGTTCAGAATCATATTATCGGACGCCCGTTTATATCAACAATGTAAAAGGATTGAGTAATGTGGGACAGAGTTTGTTTATTCACATTCAAAAAATTGCCAATAATGAATTAATCGAGTGCCAGATAGAAGTTTATTTAAAGTAAAATAAAAACCAAGTAAAAGTTAATTATTGTTAAATAAATTCAAAAAACGAAAGTTTAGTGGATATGTTTTTGATAGATGTAGTGAAAACGTATTTCTGTAGTAAAACCACTGTAACGAATATCAATGAAGTTTCTTTGGGAAATATTGATAGGATAACTCTCCTTGCTTAAATTTTAATTATATATAATTTGATTTTACGTATGCTTACATCAGTCATAATGAAAACGTAAATATCTTTATATTTCGTTAGAAAAAAAGACTCTTCATTCTTTCAAAACTTAACGCAAACCCTTACATGACATAATTTTCCTTCACCTTTCAAATTATGTTTTCTTTTTAGTTTGAACACTTCTAAATAAGAACTATACGTATCTTTCTTAGCTTTACCTCAAAAATTAAACGTTATGTGGTCTTATTTTGATAGTATTTCCTTTCCGGAAAAGAAACTTTTAATTTTTACTTCAAATCCTTCCAATCAAACTATTTCACTACACAAACAACATTGAAAAACTGCATTCTTCTCTCCTTAATGATGTGTCACCAACACACAAAGCCATTACAAGCAAAGTTGCCTTCCTAAGCGTGTAATGCAATGACTGAACCTTGCAAGAATCCTTGAGACCCAACAGATTGGGACGGATGCTTCAGTAACTGAAACATCAATCCCAACCGATGATTTCCTCTTAGGTATTTTTCCATCAGCCTTTTTTGGTTGACTGAGCCGTTCAATTTCATCAGTTCCTTATCGATCGCATCATGTAAAAGGGACCAAGCCTGAGTAAACCAAATTTCCGACAAGATTTTCGAAGTATATTGAAACGCCCTCTCTAGTTCTGCCCAACTCTCTTTGACACCTTTGATTTCGTCTTGAAATTTGGTCCTTCAATATTTAATCCACTCTTAGGAAATCTTGCCTCGTGAGTAAAGAATAAACTTGAGAGGCTTTTGGGCAGGGTTTCTATCAAAATCCACTTATTTTGTTTTCGCGTATTCGCATTTTGTAACGAATTCAATAAGTGTTGGATTTTGCTAACCAAATAAGTTTCATCAATTGGATCTTTTAATTTACTGGTGTCTTTATCACTAGTATGAGGCTGTGAAACAGTTTCGGAAATGTAGGAACGCGTAATTTTGAAATTCAGCACTTTTCTTCCTACATATAAAATTCTTTTGAGTTCAGAAAGAGTTAATAATGTAAGCCTTAAAAAATTTTCTGCGTTCAGTAATACATATAGGTGTAACAAAATGAATCGAAATGATTCTATCAAAATAAATAAAGGAAGTACACATTTCGTACAAATTTTTACACATCTAAGTAAAAATTTTAGACATCTTAAAGATTTAAAACTGAGACATGAAAAAGAAATTTATTTATGTTTTAAACGTACACACCATGTGATGCAATGATTTTGAATACTGTATGAAGAATATTTCTATTTAAAAGGATGTGTCACTGGTTTTCGACGGGGAGGGGGGTTGTGCTGGGGTAGTAACCTTATACATAAGGATTGCTGTATCCACACTTAAACTATAAGTAAGCTTTTTTAATACGATAATTTTTAGTAAGTTTTTTCGTAAATAACTTTATGTATATATCTCCGTTTTAGAATTGTTTTTGAAAATCCCGTGTTTTCAATAACATTTTGAGATATGAGTTGAAGTGTGAGCCCCCCCCCCCGTACTCACACCATGAAAAATTTCTCACAAAGCCCCTGGGGGATAATAATGTTCATTTGGATTCAAGCAATGTGTTACATTAAATCCAAGTTGTTATTTTTTAATAGTACGCAATGTTCCTTAATAAATGCAATAAAGCGCATGAAAACTACTATGAGATTAGATTTCTGTATGAAACAATTTAAATATCTTTATACAAAGTAATATCTCGTGTTAATCGAAACAACGTGGCTAGAAATAGGATAACCGTAACAGTCCGAAAATGCATGTAGCATTTGATAATAAGGGCATTACTGTGTATACATTTAGTTACAGCTTTATTGCTACCTATACTCTATTTTCACGCTGCCCGAATCTGAACTGTATTTATTTAGGACGCAACATTTTCCGGTTTTAACTGTCATATTGACAGAAGAGTATTTTAAACTTCTTTTCCTCCCCCAAAACAATCAAAATCGAAAATTTTTTAAAAAGGAATCGTGACTTGAACGTCTTAACTCGGATGACAATTACAATTGAAGTTGGAATACGTTTAACAAGTGAATTTGTGTAATGATGAATCGGTTTATACTTTTGGTCTCGTGCGCTTAACGACTAGGTTCTGTAAGTTGAATGATATATATATTAATTGTATGTAACCATTGCACACACATGCTGCTTTTAGGCATTCAGAATAATGTCTAACTAGTTAAGAATGATATATTTACACTATTTTCAGCTAGCATGAATTTATTCACTTTGCTGTACGATTCATAACGTTTCATGTAAAAAAGAAAAAAAATCAAGTATAGAAAACTGTTTGCCCCATGATTGCCTTTTTAAAATTAAAATCAATATGGGATTGGAATAAAGTGGTATGATGTTTCAACAACAAAGATTTAACTAATTTTTGGTTCTTTAAAGTTAATAATACTGGCAATAAATTAGTTTTAATCCCGTTTCACATGAAGCTCTTGTGTGAATTGTGGGTCATTAATAGTTAACTGTTTTTTTTTTTTTTTTAAATTTTATGAATGGCGTTATCTCGCTGCTTTCTTTTTTAAAGCGTTATGTTTCCGAAGAAATAATCTCTGTAGAAAGGTAAGTAGAAAAATAATTCAAGTTTCATTTTGCAAATTATAGCTCTCATGTTAGTCATATATTTTAGTTTTGTAATTTATTCAGTGTATAAACTTCAACAAAGCTTAATTTAAACATGTTTACATTACTCTGTTTACTTTTCGGTGTTTAAATATTCACTGTTCAGGTTCACGCGCTAAATCTATTGATTTTACCCCGTGAAAGTTGCTTTTATACACGATTCAGAAGATTGCAATGCATATTATCATTACCTCTTCAAATATTTACCGTTTAGTATTTATTTTAAGTAGTTCTATTCGTGTAATGAAGAAAAACTGATAAATTAACACCTATACACACAGGTCGCCCTATTCTCACTGTTTATATAATCCCGTTCAATTCCTTCCGCATATTGCAATGTGTTTATTTATGCTGGAAATAAATATTTATCAGTTTTGTTCGTGATCTTTCAATCCTTCAGAAACAGAATTTTTAATAGTGATTTCCGTCCATCTGCCGGCACATTAATTGTAGTTGTTTTCGAAGCTGTGCGCGCGCAGTTTGTTATCACAATCTGTTTTACATATCAACCATGCTGTGAAGACAGACACAATATGACGCAAGTTTCTCAATTCCTTTACAAAGGGTGAAGTGTTGCTACTCGGAAAAGTAAACACATTATGAGTGCGCTCACACATTATCACTTATTCTTCCCCCTTCCCTAGTGCTAGAAATTTTACTTCAGAGATAATTACATCGAAGTAGTTCATATGCGAATAAATTAAAACAAAAGCGTGATAAAGTAGTAAATGGATTGCGCGTTTATTATATTTCCAATCTATCAAATATATTTCATTTAAAGTTTAAAATTCGTAATAAAAAAGTTTATTAACTCTCAAGAGTGGATTTTATATAAGAATTATTTACGGTGAGATATCCAAATTCGTGGCTTAAAAAATACTGTTCGATAGAAATTTTACCATATTTAATGTTCATTAAATAATTTCGCTTAAGCTCTTTCTTGTTCAATTTTTTGACAACATTTCTTCAAAAATTGAAATCTACTCATTAACGAATATTTCAAATATTCATTGAAATAAAATTGAGTGTCATAAAACTGGCGGATGTTGGGATTTCCAGCTGTCTTAAAACAGATATGTAGTATCAAAAAAGCAGTTGCAGGGCGTGTTATTGTTTTGAATTAAATTTCTGAGACGATTCTCTGAAATTTAATTTGAATTGAGAGAAACTGGCGCAAGAACTCAATTAGTTGATTAGTAATTGAGCTGAAGTTTCTAACCAATTGCGTTGAAGAATCACTGTAGCTAGTTCTGAGTGGACCAGGTATCAAAATTTCTTGGAGGTCCTTTTTTTGAAGCCTCTTGATAGTTGTTGATAGACACATGTTGAGGCCCTTGAAGCTTGAGGGAGGGGATATCATTGATACGGCAGTAGCTACGCCCCTGAGAAGAATACTCTTTGATAGATTCCTTTTGAAATTAAAATCATGTATACCAAACGGAATTTCAAATGTTAATTATTTACATTTCTTCCCCCACCCCGCTTTTTTTTCTTTCTTTTTTTAAAAATCATAACATTAAAAAAAAAAAAAATTATCCCAATCTTTATTAAAATTTTCTAATTAAAAAAATATTATGAGAATTCCCAATTCATTTCCAATGAATTTCGCAGTAGAATAACATTTGTAATGGAGGGATGATAAAATTAAATAAAATGTAAAATAAAAGGAATGATTCACACATCTTTGAAAGAACGAACATTAACATTTACATATGCAACGTCGTTTTAAAACAAGATGTTTTTACAAAAAGGACGTAAGAACAATTTTGAAAAAGCTGTTCGTTCTTACTTGACAAAATAATGATGGGACATAATTTTTATGGAATGAAATAAGCGCGTACTTCCTAAAGACACCGCATATTGTTAAGCAAGCGAACGCATAAATATTAACTACAGTTGCATTGCCAACTTTAATTTAGTAACGTTATCTTCCTTTGTAATTTCATAAGATTAACTAAGCTGAAGAGGAACGATTTCATTTTTTCGAAATCCGAGGAATGTAGAAATTTTTAAATTATTTAATCTTTTGTTCTTTACAGAATTTAATTAATCCAGATTTGTGTAGCTTTTTTTATAAGCATAAGAACGTTGTTATGCTTATGGAATTTGTTTTTAGTTCAAAGAAAGATTTTTTTTAAATATAGTTTTCATAAGACTTAAGTTAAATTAAAAAATATATTTCCTCGTTGCATTTGAATAGATCTCTGCATTTCATTGGTGGTAGTTGGAAGTTTTTAATATACTTTTTTGAATAACTTGAAGAATTTTTCTAACTCTGAACAAATTTAAATAATTGTATCAAAGCATACCTATTCGCAACGGTTGCTGTTTTAAATGTAAAACAACAGAAGTTTTAATTACATTCAATCAAAGATATTTAAGGAAAAGCATTATATATAAATAGTTACCAAAGTTGTCCTATCATTAATTGCAGATATTGTTTGTAATGAATTGAATTGTTACGAGCTGTTAGCATTATAATCATTAATTATATTAATTAGTACTATTTTATATTAATACCATTAATGTGTGTTTTTTTAAAATTTAAATTGATATGAACGTTATACCAAATAGAACATTAGATACAGTTTTTATCATTTTAAGATAATAATTGTCTTTCCCTGAAAATTATTTGGGATTCATATCCTAATGTGTAATATAAAAATAAGTCAAGAATATCTATAAAATTTTAACCGGTTGGAAATCTGCAAACCATTACCGAATATAAACAATGCGAATGCAATTTACAAATAACCAGCGTTATTCCATAGATAACATATTCACACGCCACCGGATTTACGCAACAGCATATCCTGAGAGTCACACCCAAAGCCTAAAACTACCATTTACGTAGAAAGCATTCGCGCTGTATTATCTGCAGCTCCATCTCTCTAGTTCCCTGTGTATCCACTTAACAATAATGGAGCAAGTCCCCTTCCAAATGTTTTCTTCTGTCTGAGAATTGCATTAAACGCAACGAGAGGGAATGGATTCATTCAATGGCCCCACAGCAACTAGACGACGGGAAATATTGGATTTCCTCGGAGAAGCCAGATTTGTTTCAGAATTAGCATATGCAGGACTTTCCCAGATATCCTTCAAGTGCAAAGGTTTGTCCTCGTCACTGCAAAACCGTTAAATTTACTAAGACCGTCCGGTTCCTGTATTCGAACAGGTACAGGAAGATACCCCCAATGGGTGCATCATCGCTTCAACGCATTTTGGAAATGCGATACTTTATAATCGGAAGTGGATTTTTTGATTTTGGTTTTTTGATTTTCTTTCACTTATAAGCACATAAGAGTGTGGTTTAGCATATGCAGCGAGAACACCTGGTTGATGAACGATAACGAAAAACGAATTTTATAAAACTTAATTTCATTAAGTTACGCAATGTTTGCTTTTATTTATTATTAAAAATAAAAACAGAGCACTTTACTGTATGTAAAAAATGTAATAATACAGTGTGATAGCGAAGGTACTCGCTTATCAATCAGCGTTAACAAAATTTAACTATATTGAAAAAACCAGATAATTTTTTTTCCCTTTCCACAAATAAAGTTTATGTATCTATTTGGTATTTAAGTATAGAAAAAATATATAAGTAACGAAAAATAGTCTGATATTAAGGCTGGCTCTCCACTAAACATTCATGCAAAAATATTATAGAAAGCAGGGGTCCACATAGGAATTTTTCAAAGGGGGTGGAGTCCACACGGTCGAAAGTCCACCATTCTCGTATCTCATGCCCCAATAAGCACCAAACATATTCTTCCGGTTTTATCAATTGTCGAGAATAAAAAGCAGAATTTTTTTTAATTATTTAATAAATAATTAGCATTACTTAATAAAATAAATTATTAATAACAGGCGATTAATTAAAGTACCTTCGTTTAAAATTATTTTACGTACTACAGACATAGAATTATACTCAACTGAAAAAAAAGTCAAGGGTGATGAGGGGAGGGGTCCAGATCTCCTGGACTCCCCCTCCCCTTATGTGTGCCTCTGATAGGTAATGCAAGTTAAATAAAATTAATGTAGCAAAAAAATGGATTGATTGATAACATATAAATATAAGTTAATTATTTTAATATGATAATGAAGTCGCTTTCAAGCGCGCCCTCACACTTATATGAATATATAGTCGTAATATGTGATACATATCGGAGCATTTTCATGTATGAAAACGTCCCAAGAATAATTCCCCTTCTTTAATATAGACGAAGACTGTCCAAAATGTCAACTACACTTTGACCAGTTCTTAAATAATTCATATTCTTGCAGCATTTTTCTGGAAATAGATAAAATAATCTGGGTTTTGTTCATATCAGTTTTTAATCTGCTGTGGCGTGCACTTGCAAAGATGCCACTGAATTCCAAGGCTTTTACAAATTTTAAGATATTTTTAGCTATCGAAAGTTTCTAAGAAGTGTAATACAATATGAGAGAGTAATCAGTACTTTTACTTTTTTAACCCTTTGGAGAGATTTCAGCTCTTTTATCGCATTAGACATCTTGCCATTGTAAAAATATCCATTACTGAAGAAAAGTGAATTATCTGCTCGTCAAAGTTTATCATATATCAGAGGTTGTAAAGGTTATTCCAGATAAGTCAGATATTTTTAAGAAGCTGTAGGACTGGAAAATTCTACTTAAAATTTCTTTTTAGGATTAACTCTTAATAAGCAAACATAATCCTAAGAGGCACCCCTCCTCTTTTTTTTTTTTGACCAGAGGAAAATTTTAAGCTTGTGGTAAGTCTTCCCATTTTTCTATCTTACCGTTTTCACCACTTAAGTACTTAAAATATTTTACTTCTGCTTCTAAAATAAATGTTTTAGAAATAGAGTTAAGTGGTTAGTGTATTTCCCAAAAATTACTACATATATTCAGTTTATTGAACAGTCATCATGATACTATGTGCTTGACAGAAAAATACTTTAAATTCTCAAATTTCCTAATCTTGCTTTGAAAAAAGCAATCTTATACATGTGGAAAAGTCCCCCCTCCCCTCCTCTTATTTTAACCGAAGGAGTCAGTTTCTTTTAAATAGCATTTCTTGTTTAATTTTTTGGTGCATTCAATTTTGGGAAATTCTCTTAGTATCAGAAATATTTCATCTAAAAAGTTAATTATTAAACCTCATTTGTAATTGAACCAGAGAGTTCATACGATTATTGTGTTTAATAACATGGTAAAAACAACAATATATCTGTTCCGAGAAGCTGAATCTAAAACGTAAGTTTTAAGAATCTTATACTAATTTCGTTCTTAGTTAATGATATGAGTATACTGACATTTGTGTGGTCCTTTGTACTGGTAAGTATTTGAGTAATGGATGGAAAATATTAATATTGTAGAACATTGTATTGTATTTTGATACCCTTTTCGTTTCCTTTCTAAAGGTATCAGTCGGTGTGGCGACTGAGGCTCAGGCGGTGTGAAGGAGAAGATTCTTTCGAAGCTGGGAAAGGTAAGATTTTATTTTATTTTTACTCCCTCCCCCTCACTTTTTTAGTTTACATGCTGCTATGAAACGGAGGGGTTGGAATTCAGGTAAAGATTCCCCTTTTTTCCAGTTTAACTTAGTGCATCCTCCATAGTGTTCCATGTATGTTACTTTTCATATATTCATCGTAAAAACAAAACAATAAATTTATTATACTTTTATATTTTTCTGCATTTATTGAATATATTTTTATTTTGTTTCAAGATATGTATATTTGAATATATTTGTATTAAATTCATAAGAGGGGCAGTGCATTTATTATAATTAAATTTTTTAGCATGAATCTTCCATCTATAAATACATATTAATTATAAAGATTAATAAATCTATTTCGCTTAATTGGTTTTTGAACTCCTAAAAATCTACATTATGCTAACAGTAAATTTACAAGTAGTATGTATATCAAAACTTATTTTTATCGCAGGAGGAGATAGCGATTTTTGAAAATTTAACAAAATTAATCTATATAACCTAAAATAACAATCTGCCTCTAAAGCTCTAAATTTAGTCATTAATGAAGAATTCGTATTTATATTATTACAACCTTGAAATCAATTTCATTCATTTAATTAACTTTATAGTTACAGAATTTTACCCTCTTTATGAGAAACTATTGAATTAATTTTAAATAGCATTGGCTTAAAATCCTCTATATTCGAGTAATGTTATTAAAATAATTCTTAAGGTAAAACGAAAAGAATGGAGGACAAATATTGGATATCAAAGACCATTGACCTTTTTTTTTTATGAATTTAAATAAACAAGAGTCTTAATTTTAAATACTGTTTCAAGTAAAAACAATTGCTCTTTTTAACCAAAAAATTGACTTTTGAGTTACGAGTGAACTAAAACTTTAGCAACTCCTATTTACATTTTTATGAAAATAGTTATATGTTGTTGTAACGTAATAAAACATAATTTATAAAAAGTTGTATTTTTTCAGTTTAACCTTAGTATTTTACTTACCCACCTACGTTTTACTTTGAATTTTTAAATTTTGTGTTTTAATTTTAATTTTGGATTTGGAGCTCTTTTTTATCCCATCAAAATAATTGTAATACATCTTTAAAAGATTGGCATGCTTAAAGCTAATTTATGTTCATTGATTAAATAGAAAACAGTGTTTTAAATAGTCGAATGATTTCAATTCTTCGCAAACTTATTTCCTGAAATTGTGTTAGCAGAAATATTCTTGAAAAATGTGTCGATAAGGTTTAAAGATAAATCAGCCGAAGATTTTCACCTTGGTAAGCCAAACCATTTCCCCTCGCATATTTTTCAATAGCGTATTCAAATATAAAGGCGAAGTCAAAGAAGCCTAAGAAAATGAAGTCGGAAAGAAATGAAGAAAGAAAAAATGAATTTAGGTAAGTTCATTTTCTAATTATTCTCTAATTCTCAAAAGAGATCCTAATAAAAAATTTTAAATTTACTTTTGACACACTCTTCAGGCTAAATATTCAACCCTTGCCTCGTTAACTATACGTAAGATTTTCAATACCTTTTTGAATAGATAGCAATTAGTACAAATTGTTTCATTCAACTTCAATTGCTGAGCGAAATTTTGGTGGAAGGCTTAGAACTCACAATAGATGGTGAAATGCTGGGAAATGCAGTAGTTAAAAGACCTACTGGTGGTAAATTATTGATTCTTTTGTTCTCCTTTCACTTGTTGAATTTTCTGAATGCGATTAAATCAGGACGCAGGAATAATCCAATAGGGAACGGAATATTCCGAATGGGTAGCTTTAGTGGAGAATCTGCGAATATTTGTCTCATCTAAAAAGGATTCATTCTACATATTACGAGCATCGGTGTTATAAAAATAACGTGTTTGCTATTTTAGCATTCCTTTTATGTAAAAAGAGAATTTTTCCAAAAAGTCGCATTTTAATATTGTGAGGTTTTACTGATGAATAAAGACGCTCGCGTCATAAAAATTCATAATAAAAAATTACTACCGAGCTAGTATAGATTGAAAGTTTAAATTTACTTTCATTATGTACTAAAAATTATTCAATAACGTATTTACTATTCCGGATAGGATGATTTTTAAAATAATTAGAAGCAGTTGTTTGTGAATTCTGAGTAAAGCATCCCGCTTTTAAATCTTTGTTGTTAAGTATATAAAAGTATACTAGCAGATTGTGAAACGTGTTAATTTAAACAAGTTCATGGAAATTTAAATTAAGTTTTTTTAATTGATTTAATCAAATGTAAGAAGGCATAGGGTAAATTTCTCGTTGGAAAAAAAATAAATATGATCGGGGAAAAACTTTCTGTATTTAGAGATTAAGGTTATAAATTAATAATCGAAAAGTTATACTAAGAATAAACGCAAAAATTTCTGGTACACATCAATTTTAATAGACGTTTAAGTATTAATTATCAAATAGAATAGTATTTTTTTTATTCCCTTTTAATGTTTTATATTCCTGTTTCGTATTAAGTATTCTCTTATACAAATCTTCACAAAATCTTAAAATGCTATATATAGTCGAACCTCTATTTAACGAAGTCGCTAAATCCCGAAAAAAATTTATCTATGTGGAAAATTCATTAAGAGGTTCGTCTTTTCATATATTTTTGTAACTGCATAAAACAAATTTTAAATTCCTAAATACTACATATAATTTAAAATAATTACTATTCAGACCTTTTTTGTATATAATAAATTGTTTTTTATTTTATATATATAACCCATAAAAAAAAAATCTACAAGGAAAACAAGGGGAAAAAACACTGTCCATGAATACACTGTATTTTCAATTTTTAAAAGAGTTTTTATATTAAAATTAATGAATTTCTTAATTTTAACCGTACAAGTCATTTTAAACATGCATTATTTTATAACCAGTAATTTTAAGTATGCACTACCACATGCGTCCTTAAATTTAATTACAGTAAAATCTGTTAATTTTTTCAGTTTTTGTTTGAAAAATTACAGCAATTTTATTGCTCTATGTGAGTTAGACATCTGGTAAAACCAGTTCAAGGTTATTGATCACCATAAAATGTACTAAAAGAGAAAATAGCTGGAAAAATGCTCTGAAATATTTTTAAAACAAGGAAAAAAAGATCGAATCGCACAAGAAAAAAAATTCGTTAAATAGAAATATACTTCGCTATTTGGAGGTTATTTTACGAAGAAATTAGTAAAATGTTCCCAATTTCAGGAACAAGTTCACAAAATAGAAGTTCGCTTTATGAAGGTCCGACCGTATTTCCCTTTCTTCGACAAAAAATATATATAAATAAAATACATTATTTCTACTTTCAACAGAATGATTTCTAGCCATGGATGCGATAGTGATGCTTTATTTCTGTAATATCAATGACTATTTCCTACGTGTAGAGACAAATATTCGTAAATTGTTATTTTATTATAGTATAAACTTTTTAACAAAGTAATATTTTCATGTAGATTTCGTGTGTTTTTTTTTAAGTAAAATCCTTTATAAAATCAACTATGCGAAAATAAGTTTTTAGATTTTTCTTAAATAACGGATAAAAAAAAATTATGATTTCAAAAAACATTGTTAACATTTAAAGCAATTGGGATGTCAAAAGATACTCTACCGCTCCCGGTCTGTTGAGACACCCAAATCACGCTATTGGCGAGATAAAATCGCAATCGAATTTTCTCACTTTTACAACTTTATCTTCAACAACCCTCACAAGAAAATAGATAGGTGCTCTACAGAACTATCTTCAGCATGCGAAAGATTTCTGTCTATCAGAATAGTTTGGGGATCCTATTGGGCCCACCAGAAAAGTGCTTTGGGAAAGACTTTTCTCATCCAAATTGTCCGGAGGAAGTTCAGATAAAAAATACTTTGCCTTATCTGGGGATCCTTGCAGATCTAACACCACTGCCCCTTCTGCGACATCCCTTTTCCCATCAGTTCTCCCCCTCGGGTTGATAAATCGCATCAAGAGCTAGACTTCTTCTGAACACTTGAGTAAAGCTCGAATTGTTGTGAATGTCTTGACCGAAATGTTCAAAGATATTCCGGTAGAAGTTTTATGTTGTGTCAATGACCGCTGTTAATCCGAATTTCACATGTGTTACTTGATATAAGGAGAAAAAAAGGTGGAGGGGGGGGGGTGAAATTATTATATGTGTATTTAATCATCCAAATGCAGATAAAGAACATTTATATATAAATGATGAAACTAAGCTCATGAGCTAAAGCAGAGGTGGCCAATCCGCAGCACGGAGGAGTTGTAATAGTGGCACGCGAAGACATACTCAATTTTTTTTTTAAAAAAAATTGAAAATATAATAAAATAACCATTTTCTGCTATGGACATAATACAATAAATATCACTCAAAACTAGTTGATGTGCACCTATAACAACCTAAATTTTTTAGCATCTGCAAGAGCTAATCCCAATATAGATAAATTTGTAAAAAAAAAAGTAATAATTCAAAAGCCTCATTAAGTAAGTACTGAACGTTTAATAATTACTTTAATTTAATTTTAAATGATTCAAGTTACTCATTTTTATTTTATACATAACCTAACTGATTGACCTTGTAAAAGGTTTATTAACAATAAAACCCAAGTTTGTATACTTTCATCTTATTTATTATATTAATTTTAAACCTCGACTACACAGACTTGCATTAAAAATGTGCTATTTGCTTAAAAATCCCATAATAAGTTTATTAGTAACATTTTTTCACTTTTCCATATTTGTTTGTTGGAAAAGTTTTAAGTGGCATGCATAATTATTTTTTATCAAATAGTGGCACTCTTCCCAAAAAGGTTGGCCACCCCTGACCTACAGATGTCATATGATCGTAACCGAACAGTAACATGGTATCTCTAATAAATGTCATACGGCGTGTTTACGAGAAAAATAATTATTTTTAGTTATAAATCCTGTATAATATTTCAGTAGTTAAATGTGCTTTTTGTTTTGTACGTTTACTATTATAACTTGTTTTAAGCGGGGATTTTTTTTGGGGGGGGGGGGGGATGGGTGGAGTATTAATTATAACTTTTCATGTATTTTATTTTTGGCAAGAGTTGAAAAAATATGTATTTGATGGAAAATATTCCCTCGATTTTGAAAGATTCGTAAATAAAAGTGAACACGACTGCAATATGACTTTATAACGGAAATTTTTATTGCTAAAAATGCAGGGAATAAAAAAAAATTCTTACGAAGTAGTTTAAACCTTGTATAGACGATATTAAGAGACTATAAAGCAAAATGAAATACCAGTTTGAAAAAAGAAATCTCTTAAAAATTAAAAGTGGAAGAATAAATTCGCACCCTGTTTTTAAAGAGAAGTTTTTCAATTCGTTTCTCGCTAGCTATACTTTATCTTCTCTCTTGTATTGGTAAAGTAATAAATTCTTAGGAATGAAACAGTCATCAAAAATTCTACCCTTCTTTCTATCTGCCTTTTCTTCAACAACAAATGTTCAATCATATTGTCACCTTCAGTGAAAAATGGGTGAAAATAGATAACAGACAAAAGTGAAGCTCCAGGTTACTCAAACCCACCTTTGGAAAAATGAAATTAATTATGCTGACAATATGATGGATGACGAGTGTGTGATATATTACTCCTTTTTAACCAGAGGAAAACATCATGGATCGTATAAATTCTCAATAAATACCGGCCCTATATGAACAGGGAAAAGTCCTTCTGTATGTAATAGTCGTTTTTTCTTTTACTTAGCTTCTTGTTTTTACAAATCGGTTTTTGAGTTTATTACTGCCTATTTTTATCATTCAGTTTAATTAATTTTGAGAGTTTTTCCTGAATAAGAAATATTGTTCTGAACTTACTGGGCTTCTGTGATCATGTTGAATAAGAAAGATTGTTCTAAATTTACTAGGTATCTGTGATCTAAGTTCTTCAGAATCAAGTTTTGTTTTGGTTGTGATTTACCAAAGTTCAAAATTTAATGTTTTGACTTTTGCAATATTGTGGTTAAATCAAACCAATACATGTCATTTGTCATAACTGACTTAATTTTGAGTCTAGCCATAATAGTTAATGTAATTTTTAATTGAAATAAATACCAAATCTAATTAAATTATGAATGCAGTTCCACTTATTCGTTAATTAAACATCTAACACAGGGGTGGCCAACCCAAATGACCTCGCGGACCACTTCAGAAAATCATTAGAATCCCACGGGCCGCATGTAAAAATATATCTTTTTATATTAGATTTGGACCCATTACAAACAGTTATTGGAGTGAAAACAGAACAACGTGTTATTAGTGTTTTCATTATTTTTTATGTATACAGACATAGATAATATAACTATTATAATTCAATGGTTAAATAAATTTATTTAATTTTACTGAGATATTTTTGTTTCTCAACTCTTTCACTTAGTTTTAGCAAGTCGATCTCAATGCGTGTATTTGCTCATAGTAATTGATGTTGCAGGTTTTCTTTCGTCCGTTAAGTTTGAGCGCGATTTATATTTAATAAATTACGGTGTCGAAGGAAAAAAGAAGATTCGCAATCACAGAAGCAACGTGATAAAATAGAAACCATTACGGGATTTATTTGTTAAAGAAAACAATTAAACAAAAATATTGTACAAAATAGTCGCATCTGTTAAAGTTGTAAGGAAGCTCGCGGGCCGCAAAATTATTCAAGGCGGGCCACGGGTTGGCCACCCGTGATCTAATATTTCAACATTCCACAAATTGTTTGTAACTCTTCAATATTATGAAAAAATAAGTATAGTTTCCGAACAATAAACATTCTTTCGATGGACTAGAAAAAAAATTACAAACAAGTGTTGAAGTAAATATTTTTGGTTTGTATCTTTTCTTAATAATAATCAAATGCTAACTTAAGGAACGGAGATTTTTTTTTTTAATATGAATTAAATATATTAAAATTTTTTTGAATTACAAAACAATTTAGTTTATACTAAGCTAATCTGTTTTTTTTCTGAATAGTCCTCGATATGTTTGTCAAAGCGAATATTGTTTATAAGGAAAAATATTATTATTTTAAAATGTAGTAAACATAACTACCACTCAAGTGTTGTGCAAGAAATTTATTACATATTTACATCTCAGTAAAAAAATAAACGTTAAATTGTAACATGTCTTTTTAAACTGCCTAGCTAGTTGTATGCTTAAAAAAAAGTTAACTATTGGAAATAAAAAAATCATTTAGAAATACCAGAAAATTTATTTAAGACTTAATACACCGCCCATATCTGTGCTGATTGCTATCAGATAAAAGCAATAAACATTTATTGAAGGTGTGAAACGTGCTGAGGTCACTATTTGAAAAGCCGTTTGATAGCAATGATTCATGTCCAGTGGAAACACGCTTTCAAAAACAAGAATGCCCAAATGAAAGAATAGGTATTGCTTGAATTAGAATCGTGCTTTTTCTAGGTCATACGTTCTCTGTGCTTGGGGCAACCTTCGGAATTTGGCGGAGTGGTGTGATAGTGATCCCCGTAAAAAGCTACCGTGGAAAATTAATCAAATCACTTTAAGCATTTATTTAATTGTATTCTGCGGGAGAATTGAAGGTCTATTATAATCTGCATTAGGTGTTGAAGCAAGTGGCAGAATTTTTCTTTTGCTTTGTTTTGTATTGCCTTCAGAATTCGAAGGTTAAATTAAATTGAATTGTTTAATCTTGTAGTCACAATAGGAATTTCATAGTTTTTAATTTTCAGTTTTATTTGAAGTTGTATTGTTTGAATGAATTATAAAAGTAAACGCGTTATAACAAATAACTTTATAAAATTCAGGTAGATGTTAACCGGTTTAACATACTTCTTAAATTTAACGCACTATATTTTACTTCAATATTTTTAATAAATTTAAGGAGATATTTTTGATGGAAATAATATTTAAGTCTCATCTTGTATCCAAATAGTAATAAATAAAATCATTTTAAAATAACTATTCATTCTTACAAACGTTAAATTAATTTTGATCTGCCTTTTTGAGTAATTTTATAATTTCTTATATTTGCCAAAGTAATTTAATAGAATTAGATAATAAATTATTTCATTAAAAATTTTTAAGTATCGAAATCGAAAATATGAGTTTTTATTCATGAAGAGGAACAAAAAAATATTAAAATACTGAAAACATTCCATATCTCAATAAAATTTTCAATGAGAAGTGCTCTTCATTCGAATATAACGCTCAAAACCTTTACGCTTAAAAATACTTCACAGAAAAAATTTTCATTACTTCTCTCACATTTATCTTTTTAGATTCACACATTTTGAATCGTCTCCCAATATCATAAAAATAATTATGGAGGGTGAAATGTACCGTACATTTAATTATCTTTTAGTTTTCTAAATTTTAATAATTACTAGTAGATTGATTCTTTGTGTAGGTTAATAAATTAAATATGAGAGATTTAGATGCTGTTCCCTCCCTACAAGTACTTTGCTAACAAATAAATTTAAAATGAAAATATGTATATTTAAGGGGTCTCTTGTTGTATAATTAAAACTAATATATGTTTGCAACTAATCTACTGATATTTCACAGAAAAGTACCATCTATATATGTAATGCGACTTTTTCTCACCACCATTCAATGATCATTATTGCCATAATTCAATTGATACTTATCTGAATATTCGATTAAGACAAGAAATAGTTTCCAAAAACACTATCTTCTTCCCCAAACTGACATTATTAAAGGGTGGTAGATGAGTTTAGTTTTAGTTCTCTGTCTTTCCGGATGATTATTGCGTCGAATTCCAGCGAAGTTTACGATCGCCAATCATTTACAAAGCGAGAAAGATCCGATAAATACAATTTCACCAGCAACAACGATGCTAGAAACCAATTAGTGGTGAAAGCTCTTTTATCTGCTTCGAACCATTTGGTAAACATCATAAACGGTTTTTGATATTTTTTTTGGATGTGGTACGATTGATTAAGCATTAATTGGAATAGGCTTGCCGCTTGATACATAACATGGGTTGTTTTGCAATGCGTGTTTTACTTTCCAATATCTGTTGGAGATGCAGTGTTAGGGGATGTGTCTATTCATTCTAATATTGAGATGTCGTCGGAGATAAGGGAGGGTTGAAATGTAGTACCCCTGGCAAGGGTAGATCGCGTGCTAAAGAGGGATGCGCGTTCTTAGCAGGGCGTGGTTCCAGAATCGAACAACCCAACCTCCCCCTTAGCCGACAGCTGGCACGTAGGTCTTAATATATTCATATGACTTCAAGACGAATGTTTCGCCCAAGATTGTGAGTTGGATTCATGAATAAAATGTAATACAATGGTACCGAGGACTTTGGAAAACTAATTTTAAGCTTCTGACCTTTTTATTTCCGTACAACGGGTTTGTCATCGTAATTTGTTTCTTTTCTTTTTTTACGTCGAATGTGTAAAAATGTAAAAGGAGTAGTACGAAGATTTCCGGTCTTAGCCAAAAAGATGTCATGATTCCTTTCTGAAAATAATTCTTTAACTCATTATGTTTTATATATTTATTTTTCATCACACATAAATTGCGTTTAACTTATGGTATATCAGGTTTTAAATTATTATTTTTACTTGAAATGTGATTGATAAAACAGTGTAAAATATAAAAATAAAACTATTTACACATTTTTTTTTTTTTTTGTAACAGTAAAATGTATTTGAATGTTAATTTCAAAGTCAATTAAGGGATGTAGAACACTCAAAGAGTAACTCTTAGAACTGTGTTTGCATTGAGTTTCTATTGAGAGAAAGGACACATAGAACGTATTTTAATTCTTCTGAAAAATGGAGGAATTAAAATTCTTATATATATAATCCAATAAATGCTTGCAGCCCACATAATTTTTTTTTTAATTTCTAAATTTGATTGTTTTTTAAAAATAAGGAACTCATTTTGAATTTATAACATGTAACGAAGTAGAATTTCAATCGAACGAAAAAGAATGTTTCATTATTTTTGAGACAATTTATAAATACATTATCATTTTTAATGCAACAATTTTGTAGCATCCGTAAATTATATTTCGTTGCAACAAATAAAAAAAATATACCAAACGGTTGATACGTGCAAGAACTTAACTGAATAGAATAACACATTTTATTAATTTATTGTTTTGAATTAATCTCCAATTTATTTCAAACGGATTGAATTAGCATGCTAGTTTACAAAGTTTATCGGATTCAATTATTGAGCTCGCATTCACAATTAAATCTAAGTTAAATCTATCAACCAGTAGTTAATTAACTTAACAAGAGTCTGGTTTACAATTAGTCGCATTTTCAATCGTAATTGGAAGCTCATTTCTCGTAACAGTCACTTAGTTAAAATATTTTGCGCGACTTTGCTTCGCATTAGAACGCTCCTTTCGAAATTTAGTATCTATAGAACGGTCTAAAAGCTTCCATTTTATATTCTATCATGATTGTCATTTTGTTATTCTGTGAAAGAATTTTCTCAAATAATCCAATTGGAATTATCAACAAATCTCGTCATTTTGAAGTAGATTTCAATTTCGCTTGCATAAGTTTGATTCTATTTCTTTAAGCAGTCTTAGGAAGATTAACGATTAAAATTTTATCTGTTAGAAAACACGCAGCGTTTGGTGACGCTATATAACATCCTGTTTGAGATTTAATCGCGTTCGATCGATTACTTTGAGAAAGGATTTACAAGGAATGCATTGTTAAAAACGAACAGTGTATAATACCGGCTTTACTTCTCATCGCTTATTCGAAGAATTCTACATTATCTACATATATAAAGCGACACATTTCTGATAAATTTAATCCTTTTAGTTTCCGAGAACAAAAATAGCAAGTATTTGAACTGTGCAAGTGTGTAAGTGTATTGTGCAAGTGTATTGTGGGATTTTATTGCATTCATTGATATTATAGAACTATAAGATGCATTTTTAAAAATATCTTTTCGATTTCGAATTTGTATAGGAGATATATGGAATGCGCTGTGTAAATTAAAAGAAATTTCGTGTGATA
>BMAV01007246.1:74837-98392 GCA_019973955.1 Trichonephila inaurata madagascariensis
CCCCCCCCACCCCCCGCCCGCCGACACCGACCCCCCCCCCCCCCCCCCCCCCCCCCCGGCGGCGGCCGGTAAGAGACATCTAGCTGACAAATTCCTAAGCTCCATGTTTGTTTTGAAGCAAAAGACTGCGTCTTATGTTTGAAAAGGAACTATTTGGTTCAATAAAGTATGAAAGAAATGATAAAAGGAATTTTTTTTTCATGCATAGACTCCCCTTTCTGAGAATGGAAACGATTTGTCGAAATCTCAGAGATCATGTGTACACAAACTGAGACCGTCGCAATATAAATTTGAGGAAATTATATATTCCATTAACCATTTTCAGCCGAGTTTGATCCTTATGGATCAATACTGTGTTATGTTGGTTTATAAAAAAATTTAAGGAAATCACTTACGAATTCTATTCGTTCAAAATGTCTTGTCGATTAATCGTAAAATTCATTATTTATTCCATAACCGATTCTGCCAAGAAGATTATGGAATGATATTATTTCTATTTACAATGTTACAAGATGAAAGTTAATCATTGTTGTAAGAAATTATTTTTATGCAGAAAATGGTAATAAACGCTTTTAAAAGTGTGAATGTTTTTTTTTTCTAAATGGAATGCGTTCTAGAAAAAATTATTTTAATAGTTAAATGGCTTATTCTTAGTAACCATTTGCAACAACTGTGTATTTTGATTAATGTACAAGGAAAGTGAGAATGAAAAGCAGCGGTAATTATAAGAAGTCAAAAAATGAATGATGTATGAAATGTTTTTTTTTTTTTTTGAGCGACTAAATATTAATTAAGAGGGCATGAAATCAGCTGGCACACTCCAATGATAGTCATGGAGTAGTACAAATGTTACGGTTTTAAAAACCACTGAGTGAGTTCGTGTTTATTTTTGGAAGACAAACTGACTTAATGCTTATTTTATGGCCTTTCTAGTTATTCTAAATGGTTAAAAAAGAGATTGAAGAACAAATAGTTAGGATAATGCCATAAAAAATATAATTTTGGAAAACTTTACAAAACTAATTATGTAGTTTCAAATTCGCGCGCGCGTTTATCAATACCTTAAAAAATATTTAGAGGGGGGGAAATCTTAACATGTGATTGTTTCTCAGACTTTTAACATTATAAAATCTTTTACCGTTTTTTAATTGCTATAAATTAGAAATGCTAATTTTATAATATTACTGTGGTTGAATGTTTTTGTAATGACAATATAACAAAGACTTATCCATCTAATTCATTATAACTCGTTGATATTATAATTGATTTATCGAATGTTAAGTTTCAAATTTTTCCTTTGTATTAGTAAAAGTTGATGAAGATTACATTACTGGGACGAATATATTTATAACACTGAAATAATTTGAAGAACAGAACTTATGAGTTTTGCTTTATAATTTTAGAATAACTGAATGTGGATCGCAAGATTAGGAATATCTTTGAATAACAAAAAAAAAAAAATAAATAAATAAATAAAAGAACTTCTCCGGGAACTTTCACAATGCGTGTGTAAATCAGAATTTTCTTCCATCTTGTCATGTACATGAAATTTTCTCTTGATTTATTTCACTTTCTTTTGATATTACTTCATGTAGATAAATTTTTAAGACGAGAGGTCCTGTGCTAATGATTTAAAACCCTGCAATTATAATATTAACAAAATACAGTGGTGCACACAGGAATTTTTCAGGGCGTGGGTCCAGGGTCGAAAGTTCACCATTTTTGTATCCAATACGCTACCTATCATATTCTTTTGATTTTGTCGGTTTTCGGGAACAAAAAACAATAAAAAATTAATTATTTGAATAAATAATTAGTATTAATTAATAAATTAATTATTAATAATAGATACTTAAATAAATTTTGCATACTATGTACATAGAATTATAATCAATCGAAAAAAAATGAAGGGAGGAGGGGGTCCGGCCCCTTTGTATGAGCCACTGATAAAATATCATGAGTCAAGAATTCTGTGATATTTATCTCTTAACAATTAAACTTTTTCTGTCTGCTGAATGACTACTTGCGAGTGCAGTTTATTATTTCAAACCAGCTTCATTCACCCGTCAAAACAACTTTCCAGAGAAAGCAAACATGATCTAAAACAAGAATATATTAAATAACCAAAGCACACTAATTGTTTTAAGCCCTGCAGTTGTTGACAATTCCTTCAGTCCTGAATGTTTTCTTTTTGTGGTTCACAAGATACTACGTAATATATATCATATCTCAATTTAAGAATGTATGAGTTCTCGAGCCACACACCAAAAAAACTTGCTTCATCATGGAATCGTCTAATTTAAAATCCGGTTGGCTAAATGTCAATGTTGCCTTTCCAACCATTTGGAAGTTTAGCAGACGACGACTAACGAAATCAGGAGGCTGTGTGCGTGCATTTGGTGAAGAACCCACTCCTTTGCCTCGGTGGTGGGTCCCATGCATAAAGCCATTAAACGCGGGAGCAAAAATCGTAAAAATGCTCATTATTATTCCACGTCGAACGTGTCAAGTATTTTAAGAACTCTGTCACGTGACATATTTTCTTGGGCTACTAGCAAGAAATGAGTTCTGTGGCGAACTTCTTCTGCATGATGATGTTCGTTAGAGGCAGAAATTCCGAAAGAAAAAAAACCAAATATCAAAGAGAGGGAAAATGTAAATGCACTTTACAGTGTCACGATCTCAGCTGACAGACTAGACATTGGAGCAGAAATGTGTGATCTTTATTTGCTTTTTATCATTACGAAACATGGATCGGAATATTGCACCGGGTTTCTCCTTTTTTTTATGGATCTTATAATTAAATTGAAGATGCCAGAGGCTGCAAGTAATTCGAATATCTTTTCTAACGCATTACTTTAGGAAACGAATGTTTCTCTGAAATATTTTTTCGCGTTGAATTGATTGGAGAAGGAATTCAATGTTATTTGATATTTCTTTTATTGAATGAAAAGGGATTGATTCCTTTGTCTTCATACCGATGGCATATTCTATAGATAAGGACATATGCTTAGAATATTTTTCTTATTATGTAATGAACTATGTTTTGTTTCTGTTCTCCGAATACTTGTCTGGTATTAATTCGTTCAAGTATTTGGGAAAAGAATTTACGGATCTCTTTGGTATTTCTATTCCTGATTGAACGTACGCAGATGGAAAATTTTACAAGCTAAAAAGTGCATTCATGCTGTCACATGCTTGGTAAGCAGTGGCTGGAATTTCTAATACAAATTGTGAAAAAGAACTTGCAATAAATCTTTTAAGTTTGACTAAACTAAAAAATTTAAACAATTTTTTTGTTTTTTATTATGAGAACTATTGAGTGTTTTTTATTTAATTATTTGTAGTCATTTTTAAAAAATCGGAAGTTTTTCATAAAGGGATTTTGAACCAAAAGCATTTAAAAGTTTAAATTTGTTTTGCTTAAATACATATTGTCATTTTACAATTTGTAGTATCTTTTATCAAAAGATTTTAACTCTGAGAAAAAATATTGTTATCAAATAAACGTACCAAATCTATCAGTTTTATATTCAAACTATTCCTTCTGGTCAGCATTATTTTACTTCAAAACAAACAGAATATAGATGTAAGTTTGTTTGTTTTTAGCATTTTTGAAATAATATGCAACAAAAATTATTTTTTCTCTTTTTTTGTAATGTTATTATTTAATGCATAAATTAGTATTAACATTATTTATAGTCTTGGAAAGTCTTAGAATTAAAACTTTATGCTGGTTTTTTGTTTAAAAAAAAGGGGGAAATTTTTGTGACATTATTTTATATATATATATATATATAAAATTGTAAATTAACTTCATTTAATAAATATTTATGATTTTGTTTTAAATTTTTCAAAAACCTATTTTCTCTCTCGCTTTTGCACTGGGAATAATGAGAATGTAGAACTTTAACAAAATTTTAATGGAGGGGGGGGGCAATAGTTTACCGAATTTCAAAAATCTACTAAATTAGTTAAAGTGTAAAAACTGGAACTGGAATTTTTAGCAATAAATAGAGAAAGCAAACTTAATTTCTGATGTTGATCTTTATACTTTTTTAAGTTACAGAGATATCTAAAAAAAGGGGAGTTTAGAAATATTTATTATCATTGAATAGAGTATAAAATCACCAGTTGATTTCTAGCATGATTAATACTTAAATTCAGAAACAATTCACTATTAACTGTTGATATTTTAACAGAATGATGCATTGTTACTAATCGTTGATTACCTTAAGAATCATTCCAATTTCATTTTTATATTATCAATCAGCTTACCTAAGAAATCGAGCCTTCGTTGCAATTTGAATACAATGCTCGAAGTCAGAAACATGGTTCTCGTAAATTTAAAAAGAAAATTACTCTACAAAGTAAAGTTTTTGAACACATTCTTTTCCATTATAAATACTTTTCGTTCCAAACGATTTTCAAGGCCTATGGTGTAAGCTTTGGACATGTGCCAGTCACTTTTTAAAAGCCATCTCCGACGCAAACAATTGCAGTTATCAAGTAGAATGTGTTCACACTGGTTGAATAGAAGAAAGGGTCGCCAAGTGCATTCCAGTGCAAAGAAAACGGTTGGAAGGAATCACCTGTAAAAACAACCCAAAAAGTGGACGCAAGGTGTTTGAGAAGCAGGACCTCTTTATCACCTACCATTTTCAGAGCTCTAGTGTTGATTTTATCAGTCGGGGTTGTATTTTCAAGAACTGATTTGTGCTACCAGTAAAGTAAGGAAAATTGAAGCCACCTGAAAGAAATAATGCATTTTGAAGTGTTTTCATTTTACACCGAAGCGTATTCCTTCAGGGAGAATCACAAATCACAGTTTTTCAACTATTTTTCTATTTTGAGTGAGGATTTGTTAAGTTCCGTCGCTTTTCACAAAGAACAATTTCTGTTTTTACCTTAAAAGCAGCATTAATGTCTTTAAAAAAGTCGAGGTTGTGTTAGTGGGTGATAGAATTAAGGAATTAGAATAAAAAGGGCAATGCTGTCAACTCTTTTAAATTCCAAAATGTGTTTATTTAAATTTTAAAATTGTCAGAAGGATCGGGCTGCATTATCCACACTCGCACATGGGAGTTCAAAAGATACTTAAGAAAAATTAAACGATGTTGATAAACTATTGAAATGGCTGAAAAAAGAAAAAAGGAAGTTTACTTTTTGTAGAATTATTTCCTCGAATTCTTTTAGAAATAAAACTCTTCGCAAGAATGAAATATGATGGATCTAGGAAAAGTCTGAAAAGAGAGTTTTTCGTAGTTTCTTAAGCGCGTTTTGTTATTATAATTCCTGTTTTTACAAGAAAAGCAATTAAAATGATAAACTGGAGAATAATTTAGTGCTAGGCGAAGTGAAGAAATATATTCTAGATATGCTGACAATTACACTGACAATTCATTGAGGGAGAAAGAATCCTCAGAACGAAACAATGTTATTTTCTGGATAAACTTGTCATGAAGTTGAATATGAATAAATCATTTTCGGAACTAGGTAAGCCGCGTGATCCAAGCAATTTGCTTGCTTTAACATAAGAGTAGCATATTAAATTTGAATTAATATATCATAAAAAATATGAATGAAAATGAATTTCTCGCTTACGTGCTATACTTAAGAGGAAGCACCGTGTAACAAAACTTAGTAAACACTTAAACTTTTAACTTAAACTTTTTTTCCTTTTAAATTTTAGGTAGAGTAAAAGCTCAGTAGTTTAGTTTTGCTTCATATTTAAAAACAAGCAGCGGCACTTTTCCTCCACTTCCGTTTAAATAACGGTATCTATCCTTATTTTTGTTTTCTTACGTCAAAGTTAATAATTTCATAATACAATAACGACAGCAATTTGTTCCACACCAACTACACCCCCACTTCCTACAAAGCACCCCTGCTTGTGGGGGGGGGGGACGCTTGCAGTGCCACTAATTCGTTTCGAACGCCCCTAACCCCCTGCTGAGCTTTCAGAAAAGTTTCCCTGTCAGCTACAGTCTACACGAAGAAAAGAGTGCCATTTATTGGCCTTCGATTAAAATCCCGCGTCGTTATTCATTGACTTTCATTACTCTTACAGCGGCTTTCTAAAAGAGTCGAGTTTATAAAAGGATGCGGGAACGATTAGTCAGATGAATGGAGGCATCATGACAACGATGTGAGCTTGTTCAGAAGATAATTATGGCAAACTTGAGTAAGTGAAGAGTTTTTTTTATTCTTCTAGGGGTTGGGAATCGTTGGATGTGGTGTAACGTCTCGTCCTAGTTCAGCTCTTGTTCATTGGCAACGAGTTAGAGCTTGTCTCTGTTCTCCAAAGCTTTTAGAAAAAGGCATCCCAGATACTTGCTCATTCAATATTTTGCCTTGGACTCGTGTGTTTTTTTAAATGTGGTGAATCTAGAGACAACTATACTAGTAGTGTTACGATAGACGATTGTCTGTTGTGCAGCTGGTAATTAGACAGTACATTCGTTTTTTAGTCTCAAGCCTGAATTGATGAATTTTGATGCATCTTTCATTCATTCGTTGAAATCGTTCCACAACCTTAAAAACGTGTAACTGATTGATATTGCAGTTCCCTAATTGTAATTATTACTATATATATTCGAATATTTCTTTCTAGTTAAATTTCTCTTTAATAGCAAATAACTGAAGAAATTAAGTCTTATTTTCGTAATTCGCGAGTTTTCTGTTAAAATGAAACACTTCATGAAACACATTATTTTTCAGTTTTCATCCGTTTGAATCATGTTTTAAGAAAATTTTCATATTTTGAAATCTTTCAGTCAAAATTTCATCATTAACCTATTTTTTATAGCTTAAATAAGGATACAATTCCTTATATAGTTTTAATATTTAAATTACATTCACAGCTAAAAACTATGAGAGATCATTTTTAGTATTTGAATATGAATTTTTACATGTAGGACATATAGAGCTCTTTTTCAAAATCAGTTACAGCGATGCAGATGTATTTTTCTGCCAGCAATCAATTTAGTAAGCCATATAAATTTATAAAACGTGTGCATCTATTAATTCTTATAGCTCCCATTGTTCTCTTATTTTAAACAATTATCTCGCAAATGCATTTCATGAATTTTTCGTAGCACGAATGTTAGTAAATGTTCAAAAGCTAAAGAAATACTTGCTAAAGAAGTGATACCTACAACTAAGGAAACAGAAATGAGTATGTTTTGTGTGTGCTGACAATGATTTAACTCTAAATATGGGGTACAACTGTTTTTTTTTTTTATCACACAGGGACAATTTTAACCCTTTCGTGGGCGCAAAGCTAAAATACACTTTTCTGTGATAAAGTACTTGATAAATGTAATGTTCTCATCCTCTCTATCCAAAAAAAAAATATCTGATCAGGGTTTTTTTTCCTGGGTGGTGGCTAGATGTTATAGCCACCACGCACTTAAGACATTTAACTTACTTTTTAGGACAGAAATAATGAATCATATTACAATAAACTTTTTATGAAAAATTAACATTTATGCTGATTATTTCAATAACAATTAAATACAAAGTGCAAGTGTAATAAAATAATAATAGAATAATTGTACAATATAAAATACTTACTAAAAGATTCATTGAAATTGGTATATGCCCACTTTTTATATTTTATTTAAATTTAGAATAAAAAGTTTGAAATAAAGTGATATTTTTAAGGATTTAAATGAGTTATTTCGCAAATTTGAGCTATTTACTATGGAACTTTTCAAAACAAGTAGGACCGTTTGCTTGAAGGCACAGTGGTACGTTGCAGGACCGACACAGCTGTCGACAGCGATGAAAGTTTTTTCTAGAATTTCAAAGAGAGTATCTTCTGTACAGATCACCTTCTGTTTTGACTTGGAGGAAGAGCGAAAATTTCAAGGTCATTTTTCTGTTCTATGTGGGCATTGGATACAGCCTCTATCCACATATAAAGCTTTCCAAAAACCTAAATAAAACCCTTTTTCTTTCCCCCCCCTTTTTTTTTCATTGCACATTTGCTTAATTCATTCAGATGAGAGAAAAGTATACTTAAGACTTGTCGAAATTTTTTTCACTGATCTGGAATTTATTTGTAGTAATCAAAATACAATTTGTAGATTTACTCCGAGAAAAACTGTTTCTAACTACTCATCAGAGGGTATGAAATGCAAAAAAAGGTATCGTGCTACCATCTGTATTGATTTTTATGCATTTTAGCTTCAATTAACCCATGTGGATAGACTAAATATCCACCACTCGCTTAGAGAACATTTTTTTTTGTTGTGAGGCTAGACCTATTAGCCACTGCCCGCGAAAGGGTTAAAGCCACATTTTTCTTGCGGTAACCTTTTATAAGAGTACTGTTACCTTCAATAATCAATATATCTGTAATACCTAAGACACTAGATATGTGAATTTTTAATAGTTTATGAACACACCAGTAGGGGGGGGGGGAGAATCATAGGGACTTAGTGAAATATCGTTAAAATAATTAAACAAATGGGAAATTTTCCAAATTAAGTCAATTATAAGTGATTAATTTTGCTAATATTTTTAACTATTTTTTCTTCATGGTGAGTTCGTTCGCAAACTATTCTGGTCAATTCTATTTCTGAATAAACTGAGGAAGATCTCTCTCAGATCCACGATGTCCATCTCCACAATGGATTCCATCACAATAGAGGCAATGAGATCGCTGATAGACTGGCCAAAGAGGTTAGTGTGAATAAAACGGCTACTGGCACTTCGCTCACTTATCTATTGTAGAACCATATTTTAGTAATGGCGTATATCCCACCTACTCATCAGTGGTACAGAGAAACATCAACTGGCTCTGCTGGAAATCAAATGTGACCGTGGCTCACAGACTGCTCTGGCTAGACTAACAAGGGTCTACTTGAAATGTCTTTCCTTTGAAAGTGGCAGAAAAATCCACCTCACTTGGTAAGAAATGTTGTGACCATCCAGCTTCACCGGATCATGTTCTGAGATGCATCGGACTTTCTAAGAGGGGCTTAACATCCGATCTCCTTATTAATACAGATTTTTTGGTGGTCAGCAACCTTCTGGAGCTAATTTGATATATGCCAGATTGTTCAAGAATAAGAAACAACTACTATTTTATAAATTTTCCATGTTCTTAGATTCTCTAGATCGATATCTATTAAATCTGCCTGAAACATTTTGCAACGTAATGAATATTTCCTCAAAACAACTGCTCTATCGGTAAACTCATCAAAATAAAATAAAAAAAGGGGAGAGCAAAGTCTCAAGTAATGACCCAAACTCTTATTACAGACTATCCGTCTTATTTAATACAAATTATTATGATTGGGTATTGAAGCGAACTCTCCCATTTTCCTGCACGCACCCTATTTGCGTAAAAATCCCCTCTCTCCCAAGGAAACTGAGAAGTAAAGAAATCAATGGAAGTGTTTATTTTCTGGTCCACTGGACACCCCTTCTCTAGTGGGGGTCCTTTTCAACCCCAGCTCCATTGCCCCCTATCACTACCGAAGCGGCTTAAGGATTGACAATTTGAGATCGCTTCCCTGCGTGTCATAACAGTGGTCGTTTTGCAGAGTGCAATTTATATTATTAACTGCCATACTTCATTCGTCGGATTAAATTTAATGACATCGCCGGCTAGGATTCTCATCTCGGATTGGATGATAAAATGGAAAACTATACTTTCAGACTTCAGTGATATTAAATTCGTTTCACAAATAAATTCACTCGCCTTATGCAATTAGTCGGACACGCCGGAAGACTGATTAAATTAGATTTAATAAAGCCAAATGAAGAAAGGCACTCTGGTTTCGTTTTGGAATTCCAAATGTAATCCATTAGTGAATGAATCGCTCTTGTTGCAATGGAAGCGCTCTTCAAGGTTTATTCTCTTCAGAAATTTTGTGGTATTCGAGAGAGAGGTAAGGTTACGACAGGAACACTATTATATATTTAACGCATAATTTGGAGAAGAGCTCTTCATTTCTGGATATCGATTTGAATCAATTTCTGGATTCTTGTTTCAATGCTATTGGTTATTAAATTGTAAAATTGTGAGGAGTTATTCGAGAGCAGTTCCGTTCTCTTAAGATGGGATAAATTAATATATATGTATAGGAATTTTAGTCTAGAAAGGTGTAAGTTCAGTTTTGCTAGACAAAGATTGTGGGATTATTAAGTACTCCGTAAAGCGCTAATTGATAAATGCCAACCACCTTTAGGATTCGAGTTAAGAATCCTGAACTATTTTTTTATACTTTAAAAGAAATACGCAAAATTTGAATACGTAAGTAAATTACGTAAGATTTGAATTTTAAAAGGAGAAAAAATAAGGTATTAACTTTGCATCAAATTAAATGAAATTAAATTTCCTCTGTTATATGATAAGAAATGCACTTTTATTGAAATATAAAAACCAAAAAGAGACACGAAAAAGTATACAAAGAAAATGATAATGAAAAATTTTGATGCAACTAATTAATTTTGATGATGCGTTTTTTCTCTTCTAATTACATGATTTTAGTGCTTGTAGTAGAAGTTCCATTTCAGGTTGTTCCTTATATAACAAACACTTCTTTTAATTCCACTCCACATCTTATGAAGAAGTCAAAGGAAAAAATATTACAGGTTAATACCTATTAACATATTATCCTCTAAGCCAAGCATAATATTGTTATATTAACTTTTTAAACATTTTAAAGGGAAAAAGCAAATTGTGGTTTCCGTAAAGTTTTTCAAAAGTAACTGCAGAATAGTTATGAATTTTCTTAAAAGTGTTTCTTGAAATAAGTTCTTCTATAAAAACTTGGGTTTTATATATATATATATATATTCTAAAATTCCATGATGAAATTGAAAAGGTTTTTAGTAATTAATTTTAATAAAAAGAAATTTCTTCTTAAAATTCTTTCATTTGAGCATTTGGGCTTATACTACATTTAAATAAGCGGGCCTTTTTTTAAGAAAAATTCGCCTGTTTACCTTACTTAGGGAGTAAACTTTAAATATTTTTCGCATTTTTTAAGTAAAAGTTTGCATAACAAACCATAAAGTTTTGAAGAAATGTTAAGAAAAACTGGTCAAAGTTATGCATTTTCATAAAGTTTGTATACAATATGTACGTTAAGAAAATAGACAAAAGCAAGGCAGTTGCAACTTAAAAAATTATCTCAAGACATGGCGGCAAACGCACTATATTTGTACAAGTTTAGTCTCTGCATTTGAAACAACTTAAAAACTGGTCAAAATAATCATATTTAGGTTTTGTACATTTATGGATGCAATATTTATGCTTCAAGTATATGTCACATCATGAAAAATTATCTATGTTCCAAGAACTAATTGTTATAAGCAAGCTGGGTACAGAACGCAGTTTTTTTCTTAACGGTGTTATAAAATAGGAAAATAATTCATTTACACTCCCCAAACACTAAAAATTTACCAAATGTCCAACAGTAAATTAAGATACTTATCGTGTGTGTTATTTTTTAAATATTACGATATGTGTAAGTTTCCACTTTTCAGACTAAATATTTTTATATTTCTACTCCATTTAATTAATTCTCTTATTGTGCTGCATTAATTATTAATTACTATATATTTAATTAAATTCACAGCATAATTATGTACCCCAATTAAATCCCAGGGTAGCAAAACGCTATTATAATTAGTTTGTAATTAACTTAAAGCATATTATCTTGTTCCCATACGATCGGTAACTAACACTTGTTAACACTTCAACTTCCATTTTCCCACTGGATTTGCTTTATGAGAATATCCGATAGCAATTAACATGTATGTGATCTTTCTGTAGATGATTACATCCAGTAATTCTAATGATACTTCCAACGAGGCTTAAAATTTTTACCTCTTGTCGGTAACAAAACATTTTAGCCAGTCCATTCCAATCTTCATCAGTCTCGCAAATTGATTCCATTTAACCGTAGAGTGAATACTAAAATAAGGCTCTAAGGGATTTCCGAGTGGCGCCTGTATTTCAGAAAAATAATGCTTCAGACGCCACCTCCGATTAAAGCTTGGTTTAAGTGGCGACAGACTACTAAAGGGCTGCTTTACCATCAGGGACTACTCTAGTACAGCATTTCGTCTTCCTGCTTTGCTAAACCTAAATGGAAAAATTACGATCGGCAGTCACTTCCGTCTCTGCAGGGTTAAAACACTTAGGATAAACTGAAATTTGAATACTTCCTTCGTAATGTTTTTAAGAGAAAATTGCTTACGATTGAGCTATAATCTTTTAAAATAGTACCACCATAGACTCTGAATTGAGGATTCTTCATCAGAAGTGGGTTTCAGGGGAACACCTAATAGATTGTGAAAAGTAAATTCATTAAAGGAAGTAAGTTTAGTGGAAAAGAATTGAATATTGAACTCTATAGGGGCATTGAATAATATTTAAAGGAAAATAAAATAATGGAATTGTGAAGGTAGAGTTCCCCGAAACATTCCGTTATTGTGAATGGTATTTATCGTAGAAATGATTTTTAGTTTTTGTGAAAAACGAATTTTCAAAAAGTTAACAAGACCGTCATTACAAATATTGAAATTAGAATCCGTTCAGAGAAATTTACACTGTATAATTCTCTAGATCACTTCCGTCATCTTTATTATGAAATATCAATTTTAAAATCTTCTGAGAGGAAAAATAGCACAATGAGTTTCGTTTGTAAATATACTATGAATGTATACTATTCGGTTTATTCGTTTGCTATTATTGATTCTATTTGATTTTTTTTAATTTACGCCACACTCTGAAATTAGATTAATCATTTTTGGCTTTAGGAGTGAGCAACAATTTATGTCTTTTCCTAAAATGTAAGAGTATTCACGTATTATTTCATATATATATATAATTATATTTAACTTCTTAAATGTAATTTTGATTTTTAAAAAATTTTTTAAATTTAAAAAAAAAAAAAAAAAATAACAACGTTAAATGTTTGCTAACTGGTTGAAATAAAAATGAACCAAAAAATGTAAGTTTAAATGAATCGAAAATGAAAATATTTTCTATTTTTTACTACTCAATTTTATCTTTTAAATACGATGTATTATGTTTTTTTTATTTTTTTTTCGTAGAGAAATACTTCTGTTTTCTTTTCTTGGAAATTGACACATAAACCATTGACTTTTCCATGTATGCATACGAATAATTAATATATCATGCATTATACATCTAATTACAGTTGTCCGCCGGTGATTTCGTGTTAAGTAGTTAACAATGTTAAGCTTTTGATTACTACTACCTTTTATTTCTATCAGAACTTAAGCTACGTAAAAAATAATTTATATCATGTTTATTATCACATGTCAAGTCATACAAAGTTAATATATTAGCCTTTTTTTTGTATTTGCAATAGCGCCGAAAAGAATGCTAGTATTAATGCCGTTAAAAATAAATGTTAGATATCAAGACAGTTAAGTCTGCTTAAAAACCGACGAATCTAAAAATAAAGTAACAATAATAACTACCTGTAGGGTATTACACTCACACATGGAGAGAGAGAGATTATCACAAAAATTAAAAATATTTTATTTTATTTTTTATTCCTTTTGAACTTAGACATTGTTTATGTCAATGATGGACAAACATTTTAAAAAGTGAAATAAGGAAATGGAATTATTATTATTTTTTTCTTTTTTTTTTGGTAGGTCAGTATAAATAATTAATTTAAAATTAAGGGCACAATAAATTTGAAAAAAATATGTTTTGAATATTTGATATTAATGCGGTAAATAAAACTGTGAGTCTGCATTTCTTTTTTCTTTCTCTTTCTTTCTTTTTTTACAATTTTATTTAAATAAAATATTATACAAAGTAAATAATTTTATTGCTTAATATAAATAACAAATAAGCATATTTCAATAATTTTATATATATTTATTGAGATGAAAACCACTAACCTTTATACGTAATTTTTTTGCAAATTATGTTTTGCATGTGTCAAAAAATATTCGAATTTCGATGGAAATATTTTTAAATAAATATTTGAAAAAAGGCAGAAACTGCAAATATCTGTACTATGGTTTTAAATATGGCTTTCCGCATAAACGGGGAGGGAGGGGACTTAATTTCTCCATTACCTAGTCTACTTAATTCTAAACTTTAATATAGTCCTAAAAATAATTAAATAAAAAATTAGATTTTCACTTTTTAAATTTATTTATTTTTGTTAAATTCTACCGATATGATTAATCAAAGCTTTAATATAGTAGAAGTAAGATGAACTTTGAGTTTATTTTATTGTATGGTACTGTTTTCCTTAACTTAAATAACATGCGATACTTTTAAAGGGTGAAATAAGAATAAATTATAAAAATATTTTGAAAAACGCGCGAATCTTAATTTTGATATCAGTAATACAAGTTAATACTATTAGCAATTAAGAAATAATTTATTTAATATAAAGCTGTCAAACGCCCTTTTCTATTGCTTTTCTACTAATGTAATCGAAGTTTATAGTCAAAGGGTGTGTTGATCATAAAAAAACTTTTTTTTAAATGAGTATGAGGTTTGCTCCAATAAAAGAAACCGAGAACAATGAAACAATTGCACAATCGTATGTGAATTTCTCGGTGGGCATTTTGTGCAAAACCCAGTTATTCTTCTTCAGAGAGGTCACTTAAAAAATTCATATATACAAAACATAACAACTGAATTTAAGTCTTTGGGATAGAAGGAAAAATCTATTCGTAAATAAGACATGTCTAGAATGTAACGGTAGAATGCGTCTTGTGTCAAACTTTTTTTAAAGTTTTGGTTAAATTGCATTTTATAAACCGATTAAGCGTGAAATCGCTACTCTTAAAGGTCTTTCAGCGCCTAAATACTCCGTAATGCGCTTGAACTCTGACCTCCAAATCGTACTGTTCCTGTTTTTGTGATGCCCTACAAACCCACATATGTATACAAAAGCTTCAAATTTAGAACTCAACGCGTATCTAACATTTAGTCAATTTCAATAGTGAATGTGTTCTATGGAAAGGGCGTCGACAACTGAAACAACCTTTAATAGGGCTGTGGCTTGAGAATTAGAAAGAAAATTGCATATTTTGAAAGGCTGGAATATTACCTTTTGTTTTCGGATATCTTAATGGTAAACTAGGAACTAAGCTATGCGCAATGACTTGTTGCGTTGGGTGCTTTGATAAGTGTGATGCGGGTTCTCGAGTAAATTTTTACCTCCTTATATCTTGCATTCTTTAAATATAAACAAGTTTCAGAATGTGATTATAGTTCGTAAGTATTGGTACTAGAAACAAGTCGCGTTAACCTCTTTTATCATAATGTGATCTCTTGAGTTTTATCTTTCTTTCTATCTTGTAGTTCACTCAAAAAAGAATTACTCAAAGATGAATTATATCAACGAGAGATATCATCAAAAGCCTATTTCCCGCTTTTAAATGAATATCTATTTAGAAGAGGATTTTATATCTTTTTTTATGAAACAACGCTTATTACCCACCGGAAAACAAGCTAACAACGTACTAAAATTGAATGAAACGCTAAGTATATAGCTACAATGAACCACTGTTAAAACATTCATCTAAGACAAGTTGTTAATTTGTTGAAACACATTGAGCATTATTGTCTGTGATTCATTGATTCTCTTGATTCACCAAAACACATCCTTCATCTGATAGTTCTATTTTTATTTTGTTTTAAAGGCATGGTTATATGTGAAACTAATATTAATACGATTCTGTTTGAGAGCTCTTAATGCGTGCGCAAAACTACTATATCCTTTTTCAGCTAAGTAAATTTTCTGAAAAGTATCGCATTACTGGGCTTCAAGCCATTTATTATTTAGTATACTTTTTCTGGAGATTGAAGCATGAATATGATTTTATTGCAATGGTTCTTATAAGATTTTGGTTAATACAAACTTATCTAACTGGGTGAGTTCAGTATACTTTATTTGTTTCGAACATGTGTGTGTACTGAAATATTTGTAAATATGGGGAGACTAAAAATAGGTAGATGGTAATTATGATTATTTATTTATTTTTTGTTCTTTGAAACTGCGAAAAAATTAGCCTCAAATGTTGTAAAAATGATGCAAATCCAAATTATTGGCCTATCCTTGGAAATAAAATGCATTCTTTCGAAACTTTTTTTTCAAAAAAATAACAGAAAGAAAAAGCAACGTAATCTGTTTAACTTAAAATATAATCTCTTGATTCCTCCAGTCAGTTATATATACCACGCATATAAAACTTTTTCAAAGGTAAAATTTTGAACCCATCCAAACACCATCAAGACTTCTAATATATCAAAGGTACACATCTTAATCTGTCCGATTGAATTTTAATATATTCATTGACTTCATCCCCTATTCATATCGGCAGTATTAAAGAAATAACTTAAGCTGAATTGCCTATCGATCGTCATCATATCAAAAACTTTCATTTTTCATTCGG
Source organism: Trichonephila inaurata madagascariensis (assembly GCA_019973955.1). Classification (NCBI taxonomy): domain Eukaryota; kingdom Metazoa; phylum Arthropoda; class Arachnida; order Araneae; family Nephilidae; genus Trichonephila; species Trichonephila inaurata. The sequence goes on from BMAV01007246.1 coordinate 91,260, forward strand.
TGAAACAAATGACAGCCCAAACTCATTACCGACACAGAAAACAAACCTCTGAATCACTTCCAAGACCTGATAACAAAAGACGAGGAATCTTTGAAAACTTCATCGATGTATACGTTAATGATCTTCACCCCTCCGAATATCCCTCTTATGAATTGCTAAAGTAAATAGATTGCTATCTTCAAGTAGGCGATGGTATGTTTCAAGTACGCTAGAAGCTTTGCCTTACATCATCGAACATTAAAGGAGGTTCTTCCTAAGAGTTGATACCACTTTGTCAAACTGGGATGGGTATCAAGAAATCAAGACGTAATCTTGGGTGATAGATGAGTTGAAGGGGATTTTTATTGAAACTTATACCTTATGATGGTTATCTCTGAAAGGTGATATATTTTTTCCACATAATTTGATTTTCATCGAAGTTTTAGGTATTGACAGAAAGTTTTGAATGATGTCATGCAAGTAAAAAACACTTAGATTTCTCCGATTTTTTTTTACAAAAATCCTTTAAATCCCATTTTTATAGAATTATAGCTTTTGCATTATTAGAGGATATTTTGTTTTCTAAGAATGATTTATTTCCAGGAAACTTTTTTTGCAGCATATTTAAAAAAACGTCCAATTTTGTTTTGTAAAATTCGGTTCTTTGCCGCTGTGGAAATATTCCAAACACATTAGCTGAATTTTAAGCACTTTTTTGCAAGTTATAATTGTTAGACAAAATGCTAAATAATCCCCCCCTCCCGAAGTAGTTCATGTAAAATTTTGGAAATTTAGAATAAGTAATCAACCTATCTATGTAAATTATTAGTAAATATACTATATGTACACTATGTTTGTTCCTGAGAAATACAATCTACTTGACGATCCAATTTTTCCATTAAAAAGTTCGGGGGGGGGGGGGATTAGTGTCATTTTCCGTCTGTACATTTGAAAGTATAATCATGTACCGTTATATATTCTGTACAGAACACTCTGATGATAGTTTAATCATTTAGCATTGTTTTTTTTAGAACTTCTAGTTCTCTGTAAAAGGAACTTTCTTAAAATATATTAATTTGATATACACATTTCTTAATTTAGAGCTTTTATTAGCCTGTTTTCTGCAACTGTTTCTTAAGAATGAATGGTGCAAGAAATTGTACACAAAACACATAAAGAATTAAATGCTAAGGGCTAGATGAAATCTCAGTTTTTTCAATTAACCGATTTTGTGATTTAAAAATTAGTGTGAGTTATTTTTAAAAAAAATATTAGTAAAAAATACAATGTAAATCATATTTTTAAATCATTACTTACACTTACAGAATTTACATTGAACATTTTTCACGCCCCTGTAAGCCACACAGAAACAACATCCCGTTACTTATCCTCCTATCGCAGTTATTTATCTTCGATTATTTAAATATTATCACAATATGTTATACATATTACGGTGGCTAGTCGTTGGCTTTTTATTGAAACATAACCGTTTCCAGGAAAAGAAAAATATTTCTTTAGTATCATTATTAACCTTAAATATTATACACAATTGCAACATGTTTTGTAGATCATGATCACTATCAGCGTATTCCTCAAAATTCTAAGAAATTTTGTTTAAAAAAAAGTTTTTAAATGGTAACACTGAGAAAATCTAAATTCAGATCTACTATTTAAAATTTTTCAGTTTAAGCTTCAAGTACTGAATCTGATTAGAAAACTAGGTGGAGCTTCTAAGGATTTCATTTATTTAGTATCCAGAGTTCATTCCAGAGTTGTATAGAAAGAAATACAAAAGAGGGGGGAAGGGGTAGTTTTAACTCGTGTAAGAACATGAGGATGTTATTCAACTAGGAATGAAGCATTAAAAGAGATTTCCTATTCTTGTATTTTAAGAAAGAAAAACGGTTCTTGTTAGCAACCGGTTAACTCATAGATAAATGAAAGAAACCTCCCTTTTTGAAGATTCAAAACATAGATATTTCGGAGATACTTCTGGAATGTGTCTAGAACAGTGTGAGACGCGCTCCCTAGGGGCGTAATAATCCTACATGGAGGGCGTGAGCCTATCGAAAAGTAAGAAACAAAAGATTATTTTAAAAAATTGTTAATTTACTGAAATATAGCAATACAAAATGCATTCTGACATAATAAAAAATAAAATTCACATTTACACTGATATAATACACTTATAAATGTGTGAGTGCTGCACAATGTATTTTTGATAATAAAATATAATTAAACAATACTAAAAGTTAAGAACAGTTTAATAATTACCTGTGACCCCATGGGCATGTCATTAAATTATATGAAAAATTTAACCCTTATATCTTGATAATTTATACGATTTATAATTTACATCAAAGTATTTTATTTTTGAATTCAATATATTATTATTGTATGGAGGGGGAGGGATGAAAATTATGATTGAAAATTGGATCGCAAATATCGAAAGTTTGAGTGAGAGGGTGAATCTTAACGTCGCACTGTTTAGCTATTAGAGAGCTTTTGGCTCGTCATTTCGAACCATTGTAAGTTTGAGAAGCACTGGTCTAGAATTATTATTATCCCGAAGTTTGAATATGTTCCAAGCAAATGAATGTATTAAAAATTCTTTATAATTTGACCACTTCCGAGATGGAAAATCTCGTACTGTTATTTACCAGCATGCTCTTCGGGAAGTATACTGCATTTGAAGGGAAAAAAAACAACCTTCAAACCGCATTTTTTCTTTTAAACATTACGTCTCACTTTATTAATTCTTTAATGCTGTTTTCTCTTCTGAGAACTTTTTTCCCTTCCTTCTTTCATTCCATTTTCACGCATAAACTGAAATTAGAGATTACTCTCCATTATGTCTCGGTTTCCCATCGCTTAATTAAATCATTTCACGGATGATTTTCAACGGCTAAAACTTTCATTTATGGGTTGAAATCGCTAGCCATCCAAATTGGTTTTGTGTGTGTAATACTACACCGCAATCAAAGCGCTAACGCCCACTACTTTTCCTACGATCGACGCTGTAAAATAGCCGACTCTTGATTGGAAAAATGCTTTTTAACTTTTCTTTGGCTACGCTTTGACGAAGATGAAATCCTTCTTCAAGGGTGCAGCGCAATTGAAAAGCTCGGTCACCGCAAATTTGGAGGATGCGGCGTAAACATTAATTTTCTCATCCACCTCAAAACAAAAGACTTTTTCCCACCATTTCTCAATCCTAGGGGAAAAGAGAAACAAATAGATTTTTAATTAGGAAGACTAACGGTGTGATGAAGTAAGGAAGAGGGAGACTTGAGGGTGGTTCAATCCCCCTACCCGAGACTCTTCGATAAACACTCTTTGAGAATTTTTTTTTCTGCCAATTCTTTCTGAAAGAGTAATGTGAATTCACTCTATAGGGAGAGGAAAAATTCTATATCCTTCAAATAATTGAAAAACTGTGTAGGCAGAGGTGAATTTTTTTATCTTTTTTTCCCCCACAGTCAAGTTTTTGAAGGGATATCAATCGATGTTGAGGGATACTGATCTAAGGCTAATGCGCGTATCATTGTTGGGCAGAATCAATGCCTGTTTGTAGAGATAAATGGAAACTGCAGAGAGGGTGGGAGAGTCAGGTGTATATATACTCTTTCCCTCTCTCTGTTAACTCCTTTCATTCAGTTTCACATAAAAATAAACGTTAGATTATGTGTATATATGGAAATTAGAAGTGTGCCTTCCAGGCCTTTACTCGACGCACGCTTTGATATACCTGCTAAGAAATTTAATGGGAAGGGGGAACACTAACGCTTTTTCCCTCTTCAATTATGAATCCAACTAATTTTTAAGACGATTAATGTACATCCGTTCGTTGTGTGATGGCTTTATCAAAACCTTTGGGAGTAATTGAAAAAAGAAGTCCTTCGAGAATTTTTGTTTGTTTTAGTTAGGTTCTTTTCTTTATCTTTTTTTTTTCTTTTTATAACTTAATAATCAGGGTGCGAAATTTATGCATTTGCTATTAAGAAATCATTTATTCAATTTCCTAGAAGTGAATTTAATTGCCTTTGAGGTAATATCCCGATGATCGGAACTATCGAATTAAATTGCGCTTATTCAGTCTTAACAAATTTCATTTTAAATAATGAATACATTATATCAGAAAATTGTCCAGTCGTTAATTGCACGGAAATAGATTTTTATTTAACTTTTACTATACACAGTTTTTGTGAAGCATTTTTTTAAAAAAAAAGTGTGACTAAAACTAAGCGCATTTAACGGTAAGGTAAATAAATTGCACATGTATGGATCTTGAAAAATTCATGATTGGTTAATACATGATCAATAAAAGAAACAGGAGTTACTTCTGAATCCTAAAAGCTGCAACTTTGTGATGCTATGCTTAAATTGCTTATAAATGCATAAATATTCATTAAATAAAATTAACTGCTTACAATTTTTTTAATTGGAGATTTTAAATTATCACTGTTTGACTACTTGTTGCTAAAAGAAATTTATGAAAACAGTTCTTGTAACTATTTTCCTGAATAGATAAAATTTAAAATAAAGCACTCGGTAATGTTCCTTTGATTCTAAAACTAATATTATACGTCATCTCATGTGTAAATAAGAAAATCCCTAAATGTGCTTTTAATGTGTGTAAATGTCATCTATTAGCTGGCGTAGTGTACAATCCATATTTAATAGAAGAAAAGTCTAGAAGATAATATAAAACATAAAATAAAATTTATGTAAAATGCTATTAATTAAAAAAAAAACAACTGATCATCCGATATTTGTATACTCCATTTTACAATAGAATTTAGCTGCAGTAATGTGCAAACATTCTTTAAGCATACTAACACATAACTGAACATAAAAAACGATGTACATTTAAGGTATTAAACATGGGTTGTTATTATTTCTTCCAGTTTTTATAATCTGTTTCGTTTATGGATTAATCATACTGTTGAGAGCTTCAAAGAACTAATTCAGTTGTAATCGCGAAATATTTTATCTGGAATATTATTATTTCTGCAGATTAATAACCCTTCCATACTTTTTTTTAACCCTTCCTTGCTTTATGTTGATTGCAAATCAGAATTTTCAGCTACTTATGTATGATGCGCAAAACTGAAACAATATTCAAAATATTATTTTCTAAAATTTAAGTAATCGCAAATAACTAAATCGGATCAAACCTTTTCAATTTTGATACATGTGTGTTAAATTTAATTTTCTTCAAAAGAGTTTCTGTGACAATTTAACGAACTATCTGCATTGTCTAAGGCCTTCTTTTGTGGTTTAAGCATATTTTAAATTAAATAACCTAACTTTCCTGAATTTAAATGAACAGAGAGTTATGCAAACTTTAAAAAAGTACAAGAAAAATGATGTCACCAGTAAGAAGATTTTGATCTTGAATGATAGGCGGATCCAACAAAGTTCTTGTGAGGACTTAGGTCTATATGTCAATGTCAAAATTCTTGTGAATTGTATGTGATAAGTAAAAAGAAATGTATGCTAACTCCTTTGTTTGGCAAGATTGCACTTGCACCTGAATTTACCCCTCTCAATTCTCATGTGCCTTGAACCAGTTATCTCTATGTTATCTATACTATAAAGGAAATTTTGACATGCTGTTATCAGTGTTCAGTATTTAAATTATTACTGATTTGTGTGTATTTCAACAAGACACTTCCAAGATTTTTTTTCGTACGGTAACCATACGGATTGAATACAAACGTCAGGTACAACGTGTCTTGTTAACAGAAAACAAGAGGTGCACCTCTCGTTATTTTTAGAAATCCTCTCTTTATTTTCAGCAAAAATGAACGTTACGGGAAGGTGTGTGTGTGCGGGGGGGTACCTCGTGTAAAGCATTCAAGAAGAAAATTGACCGTGCCTTTGCTGTTACAATACCTCGTTATTTTGCATGCATTATTTGAGCTGTCAGAAATGCTATAAAATCGACAAAACAACACGAAAATCTTTGTTTGAAGCTAGTTATTAAGCTGACATAGAGTAAAGAGAGGTACCAGTGTATGAAATTATGTGCATGATTTTATTCAAATATTTTGGTTTTGCATTGTCTTATAAAACCAATTCGGAGAGCGCCAGCTTCTTTATAGTAAACTCTTATTTCTTCGTAAAGAATGACTTCCTGACTGAAATGTGATATACGCTCGTTTTTATTGGGTTCAGCTAGAATTCCAGGTACATTTTTAGTAGTATTTGCAACATTTTAAAAAATTATTAGTATCCTAGTATATGATTAATGAGCAAAAATATAATTCTTGTCGTACTAACTTAAACATATAAAAATAATAATGCATTCAAATTGTTTTGATTTATTTTCGTTAATTAAAAGCATCTAAGAAACGCTAAAGGTACTTTTTGATTTTATCGCTATTAGTTATTATTAGTTATTTTGATTTAAATGTTAATTTGAGCAAAAATATAATTCTTGTACTAACTTTAACGTATAAAAATAATAATGCATTCAAATTGTTTTGATTTATTTCCGTTAATTAAACGCATCTAAGAAACGCTGAAGGTGCTACTTTTTAATTTCGTATGTTTTTTTAATGGATTGTTTTTGAAACAGCTACTTCAGCTGTTTTAAGCATTAAAAAAATATCATTTGATAATTGAAAAAAAAGAAAGAAAAAAAAATATTTTTTTTTCAGCAGTTTGTATATAAAAGATTTTTTTTTAATGGAAAAGAAGTCAACAACCATTGTATGATCAAATCGGCAAAAGACAAAGAGAGATAGACTTTTGTGTACTGCCGAAGGACAAGAACGTGTGTATTATGTACATAAATGATGCATTGAAAAAAAAAAGTTTTCTAAAAAATTGTGTTTAAAACACGTTTAATTTAGTAAACAGTTTAGAGAAGAATCCTTTGTTATCACAGTTTCTTCGTCAATAGGCTAGTATTCAAAAGTGTTGAATAAATTAATAGTTATCTCAGTTCTGAATAATTGAAAAATGACTGTCAATAGATAAAAAAAAACTGTAGTTAATATAAATAAAAAGAGATGTCGCTCAAGAAACATCCAGTTGAAAAACTATTCTCCTGGCTAGAATAGAAATAGTCTTAAGAAAATTAAAGCAAAAATTTGAATTTATACACTGTATTTCTGGTTATTATTTATATTGAACGTTCTTTATTT
>BMAV01007246.1:98792-150158 GCA_019973955.1 Trichonephila inaurata madagascariensis
GTCATATTGAGGTATGATACGAGAATGATGGATTTCCCACCCTGGACCCCCTTCCCCCTTGAAAAATTTTTTTGTGTGCTACTGCCTAGGACTAAAAGATATTTTCGGGCAACCCAATTCCGCTCTCTCTCTTTCTTTGAAGAATATATCTTAAAATAATATTCAATGTCGATCAACATGTTATATGTACTTTACGTAAAAACAAATAAAAAAAGTATTGTATTTGTTATTAAAATTTTTTGATATAATGTTAATATAAATTACTCATGAATTATATTGATTTTTTCTCCAGGTGTCACCAACACATACATTATAATTAGTAATTAAGATGTATGCTTGTATTTTTTATACGATCTGTCAAAGTTTAGGTCTATAAAAATTATCTCCAATTGCATTTTATTTGTTGTACATTTTTGTTTTTATAGCCAATCATGCAGAGAAATATTTTTCACTAAAATAAGTTGTTGAGAATGGCATTCACAAATGTTTATAGCTGTGTGAGAAATCCTGTGCATTTTGCATGAATTCGCCGCCCAAAATATAGTAGTTCTTTTTGCTTAAATTTAGATTTTAACATCGAATCTGTTGATATGCCGATAACCTGCTCCCTGTCCTTCATTATAGGTGTTTTTCACCACAAATGAAAAAAGGTACATTTTTTATTAGAAAAGTATTTAGTTTTGCAAAACTTTGTAGAGGCATAAAATTATTTTGATGAACCCAGGATTCATACTATAGTATGCAGTACATATAAAGAAAAAACGTTTTAATATTTTTTTTATTATAGTATAATAAAAGTTAATAAAATATGACAAAATAAAGGTATTATGTATAATGAAATTTTTAGTTTTAATGACTGGGATAAGCTTGTAATAAATTTCTTTTCAGTTTTTTATTCTGACTTGTGGAACCCCAGGGCTCCGAGGAAAGACAACTGCTCATATACAATAATCGAATATATCTGTTTGTAATTGTATCTTATTTCTTTTTTTTAAATTACCATTTAAAATCCATTACTGAAATTATTGAGCTATAGTTTCAGACGGTGATTTCAAAGGTATCAATTTCCCCAACTGTATGAATAAAAATATATTTTACTTCTCATTTGTGAGTCATTCCTCCCGTTTACCTCTGAGTACCTTTTGCTGTCTGCTTTCCTTGCAAAACTTCATCAATTAACATTTAGGTAATAAGATTTAATTAGTTAAATTTACCGTCACGCTTCAGACAGGGCACATTGGGCAGACAAATTTTCTGTTTCGTTAACCCAAGAGACTGGCAAATTCACGAAATGTTATAGACGGTTTGTTTATGAGGTAATTTTATGGGTTGTGTTCACGACAAGCGCATTAAAAATGTTTTACTGTTTTCTTCACAATTTATTAAGGGTAGCCAATTTTTATTTTGAGTGTTATGTTTGAACAATAGCTTTGTTTTGTAGTGGATGATATTTTGAGTGTCTTAATTTTGTGTTTTTAAATTTAATTAATATTTTTCTTCTCGACTGAAACAGCACACACATGCTTATGTGTGTGATTCTATGAATTAATTGATCAACTTTCGAAATGTATTATACTGTATTTCCAAATTGATTTTCATCTTCGTCATCATTTTCTTTTACTGATCAGTCATACGCGTTTGTTTTGATACCGTACGTATTTTCATCGGTAATTATTTTTTATCTTTGAATGATTTATTCCATTGCTAATTTGTATCATTTTAGAATGAGGTTTAGGAATTTAGATTTCATTATGTATTATATAGGGTGGGAAAATGATGTTTTTCCATATGAATTATCAATTAACTATCCGTACTAATACTTATGTGTTGTTAATATTTTTAATTCCCTTATACGTTATAAAGAACGTTGGATAAGGTCTAAAAATTTTTAAAGAATAATAATTTGCATGTATTTTTTTATATCAATCTCTCTCTTAGATTTCATTATATATTGAGATATTTTTATATCGATATAAATGTCAATAGTTTTAGATGGTTATTCAGACGGTATTTGTTAAAAAACACGTATACCCACGTATTCCCTAAATTTTTAGTCTAGAATCAGAGATAAGACCTATTCAAAAAATTACAATGCATACATATTTTTTCACTTTCTATCGAGTCATGCAAATTTCGTTAATGGTTTACTCCCAACTTCAAGACATGGAGGCAAATATAATCAATCTGCCTGCGAAACTCAATTTTCAGAATGAAAAATGAACCTCATCTCTTAACATAAAAATAATGAAGAAAATGCCTATCGACTTAAAAGGGATGATGGGACTCATCCATCCATGTTACGATGGAGGTTCATATCATTCACCACCATGTCAATGATTTTTTCATTCATTCATTCTTTCTTTTCATTCTTCTTTAAAATTTTTTTTCTTCTTTCCCAAAATACTCGCGCATGGATAAAGAGTTAGTGAAGCGCACATGCCTTTGACGGGTGCAATTGAATATTATGTTTCTTATCGCTCGCCGTTTGATACATGTGTAGTTAATGACGCGTTAAGCTTCAACCTTATTACATATATTTTTTTGTTTCAACATTCTCTAACAGAGTGATTGCAAAACTGTGTCTAAACAATTCCGTGCCTGCCGAATAGCTATGCCAGTCATCGAGAATTTGCTTAAGTCTTGGAAAAGTTCCCAATATACTGAGACACTTTAATAAAATAGTTTAAAGCTTGTTTCGCTTTTTGTGATGGTTTGCCTGGATGCTTAGTTTATATCGATTGAATAATGCAGTCGTAGAAAGAGATTCTGATTACAGAAACTGGTATATTCCAGTTGATGATTTGCTAGCTCGACGATTTATTAAATGACCTTTTAGTCATGGTCATCTGATAAATTGATGAGTCAAATGCAGTATGATTCAAAGTAGATGTTATGCGATGGTTATCTTTTCAAACATTCGTTTTCAAAACATTTCTAAAAGCGATGATTGGGAAGATGCTCAAATTACGCGTAGATGTGGGAGCATGTTTGGCTTTAGAGTATATTTTTACTTTCATACTTCTTAATTTTAGATTTATTTGTTTTCTGTCAAGTGTCTTTAGTTTTAGTATAAAACAGAGAAGTTAAAAAAAAAAAAGAAAAAATCTAACTTAGAAATTAAAACAAAATGGCTATATATCTTTAAAAAGACCATCTATAGTTTTTGACAGTCTAGGTAATTTATTATTAGCTGTCTTAAAGATGAATAAATAAGTGTGCAGATATTTTTATATATTTCTTTTGGTTTCTTGGGTTACTCCACATGTATTTTTGGGGAAATTGTAAAAATCTATATAAGAAATCACAATAAACATCATCTGGTGTTTGAAATATCTGGAAAGACATTTCAAACACGAAGAGGAAGAATGAATTCATTCTTCATCTTCTTTTTTTATAGTGCATCATGTCAACTTCTTGCTGGTTTTTCAGCACTTTTCGTCAAATATTAGGGAAAGAAAGATTAGCACCGGAACTGTTTATAAATATATCCAGTAGAAAAAAAAGACTCGAAGTGATCAAATCCTTTTTTTATTTTGTTCCTAAGATCTTTGTTTTGACCTGAACGTTAAACTGTACTTTTTAAATGACCTGCTAAACCATTTTTTTAAATCTTTCATCACGACCATTTAATAAGGGAGGAATTACTTATCTCTTATTTGGATATGAATATAAATCTAGTCCTTATGAAAGTGGATCTGAGTAAACATGAAATCCGATGATATCGGTATCACGGTGTAAAATCAAAAGCGCCAATTACACTCTGTTCTACCTTTTGACAAGTGTTTTTTAAAACAGAAATATTCTATATTTATATATCGTGGTGTATTAGATTATATATTCCACAATTTTGGATTTGATTTTTTAATACTTCTATAACTTAGAAGAATATAAGTATTTTATATTTATCAAACAAGATTAAAAATTGTGCAGTACTTAGTGGTTTCAAAAGAAAAAAAATTTCTACTTGGAAGCAAGTAAGTAGTACACATACAACAAAAAGTTGCATATTTTTTTCTTTTTTAGGGCTAATTATTTATGTTTATTTTAATTTGTTTTATTTTTCTCTGAATTTTCAACCATACATGGAATACTTGGATGCTTTATAAGTTTGTTAGTTTATATTAATTAAATGTAAAAAAAAATTTAATTGATACTTTAATTTTTATTGTTTTTGTATTAGTTGTATAATTTTCTTGATTTAAAAAAGTTCATTGTTTAAAGAAATAAATTTCAAAATTCACAATTTCTGCACGTATTTAGAAATTATAAACTACTACTTTTTATTTTCATTTCCACTGATAAAAAGGTTTTGCCGTCAGTTCACCTATGTGTTAATAATTAGAAAATAATCGAAACATTTTAATTGCTATTAACAATAATTTAGTCACAATTTTTCTTTTCTTACGAATCTCTCCAATTTCTCCCGTTCCAAGTTGAGTAATATATATATATATATATATATATTCCCTTTTACAAAATGTCCTTTTTCACCATCATTTATATCTGCTTTTTTTATTTTTTACACCTGAAATGAATCGTGATTTCAAATTACATCACCGGCTCATACAGGAAAATAGTTCTTTTGAAAAGTTTACTTTTAATACATATATTCAAATATACTTAATATCAAGAATTACCACTAATACAAAATACTATTTTACAGTATTTTTTTTTAGCAATTTTGATTAATTTGTATTATTTTCTTTACAGAACCGTGGAATATTACTGAAAGCCCCTTTGTATCTATCTTTATAGGTAAGAATGTTTTACTTTTTTTAATGTAAAAAATCTTTTGGAAAGAGGTTATTTTATTCTTGATATTAAAAAGTATTTTTAAAAAAGTATTTGGGTGTAGTAATGAATAACACTTGATTAGCACAAAGGCATATTTCACAGGGAGAAAAAGAAAATGTTCGTGTAATTGTGATATCAAAATATTTAAGAAAAAAAAATATATATCCAAGCATCTATATATTCGTTTGGACTATTTGGACTAGACAAGGTTTCGATTATCATACACTGTTTTCTTTTAAATTAACATTGATTTCAAAACAATAAATTTCCTTAGTAATTTTGAGTAATATAAATAGTTCTCTATGTGTTTTAATCATCAATAATCAGAACAGGAAGTTTTTCTCCTAAAAAGTAATTCTCTTAATCAAAAGAAAAAAAAATTATTATCAAATATCTCCTTAAATATGGCTGTTTATTTACGATATTTATTTTTTAAGAATCTTTAATCGACTACTGGATTAAATGTACCGTGACGTAACAGTATCAAGACTAGAAAGATTATCTAAATGATTCTTAATGTCATAAACGTGCTCTAGTGGGACTGACAATTTTTTTCCTTGCAAGAAGGCATTCTTCCATATGTTGATTTCTGAAGTGCATGGACAAAAGGGAAGGGAGTTTTTGACTGCAAGTATTCACATTTGACGGCTTTTCGGTTTGCTATATAACCCTTACATATACGCTCAACTTGCATTTTCGGCACATTCGCCATTTAACACGGTTCAATATATGAGTTCCGATCTCGTATTTAGAAAGAAAAATGTATAAAAACAGTTTTCTTTTCATTTATTTTTTCCCCTAACACGTTTTTAATGTTAAAAGAATAACTTGGATCCAAAAACCTAGTGGGATCAACTTTTTAGAGCCATCTGGGGAGCCACTCACGCTTAAAGCTTTTAAGGCGATCTCCATCTTACAACGTCTGCTTCTACGCTTGCCATTACAGCAGCAGCAAGCCGTTGGCTGCTTCAGAAAAGCATCGTAAAATGCGTTGCATTCGCGTCATTTGCGTTGCTAAATGGTCGCGCAAAAGGGGCACTTGTCTCAGGAGGCGTCATTTTGTACCCGCTATGGGTCAGAGTTTTTTTTATATGATTTCTTTATCTTCGGCTAAAATGTTTACGCTTGACAACGTTGCCTTTTGCGTATTGTTTCGTGTTAAATGTTCATCACAGGGATTTTACGTGGCACTTTTTAATATTCATAAGGACATTAAATTCTGAGGGTAGTCGACCTTCGGCCCATTTCTTCGCAGAAGCACGCAGTGGGAAAAGTGTTTCTTCGCCTGCCATGCTGGTTTGAATATATATAGCTTTAATTTTCGATGGTTATCTGGCCCTACCACCGATGAAGACTCGTTAGGAGTGTGAAACATTGTTGCAATTGAATTTTCTTGTTTCAATTAGGGATTCTTCATAAGTCTTATTTTTTAATATAAGACTTAAGGAGACATGGCTGAATTATTACTATTATTATTATTTATTTTTTTGAAAAGAATTCTTAGAAAGATTCATGTTAAGTTATTATTTTTTTTCTTCTCTTTGATTTTTGATTTATTTTTGCAATTTAAAGAAATTTTGATGGAAATTCTGTCTGCAGGTGTTTTCAATTTTGAATACTTTGATGTTATCTAACAGTGCCACCAACGAAGTTTTATCAATGTTTGAAAGATAGCTACAAATTTCAATTCATTTCAATCGTGAATTTGCATATCTCGATGCGTAACCGGTCGTTCATTCATTTTGATTTAATTCTGGTTATCTTTTCATGCAGGAATTTTAAAAAAATATTCTTGTTTTTGGTCGTATGGTTCAGCATAGTTAAATACATACTGATTTCTTAGAAGCCTTAATTTTAAGTAATCACTTTTTTATGTTTACATTTTTTAGTTCCTTTTTCTTTTTTTTCTTTCTTTTTACTTAGTTTCTAATCAGATTATTTTACTCTTAATAAATATTGTAATGCTTCTGATGTGTCTGCATTTGTTTTATTAAGGTCAGGTTATATTATTTATTGTGAACAAAGTTATTTGATATATTTTTAATTCGAGTCTTAATATAAATAACAGTTAATAGTGAATTTTTCATTATTTTTGCTATTATATGTATAAAATCAATGTCTTATTATAAAAGCATTATAGAAAGTATACTAAAAACTCTGCTGTTCACTTGATTAGTTTTCATTTCCCAGAACGCATAGCAACAAAAGTAAATAAATAAATAAAACAGATACTTCTCACATAGGTCATCGAGGAGGAAGGGTAAGTTTTGAAAAATAGTCAAGTGCATAAAAAATTAGAACAGTAGGGCATAAAAAAAATCTCATTATAAAAATGCAACTAAAAAAATTATATGAAAGAAGATTATTCAGCTTATGACACGTTGTATTGTTGTTGGTTGTATGTGTTATTTGTATGTATTGACACTTTCGAAAGCAAGGGTCTTCTAAATTTGGACTAAATAAGGGAGAATGAATATCAATGAAAATCGTATTATACATTTACCACTGAAACAAGTGTTTTCATGTGAAAAATATCAGGCTCAAGCTAAGTAAATTCTTGGTTAGTAAATCTTGGTCGTAAGTTTCAGTCTTAGGTTTTATAAAAGATTTCAAAGGATAATTTTATTACACATAAACAAGTGACTATTTTACTATTCAAAAGTTTTACTATAGTCATACTTTTCTTAGTATTCAGCATCATTATTATTTATATGTTTTCTTTACATTAATGCTAATTATCAGAAATAATTACGTTCCTCGGGGGTAAATCAGAAGTTATATTTATTAGTTAAGAGATATTTAGCTCGATACTTTCGTCTGGATGGAAAACAATAACAATACATAATTTAACTTCGTAGTAAACGGAAAGTTTTCCATATAATGAATTAATTTTCCATCATTTATTAAACAACACAAGGGACAAGCCAGTTGAAGATAACTATTGTTTTGAATTTTCCATTAATTGAACTAGGCGCATACCAAAACCGTTGCAAAATAATTTGTTATTAGTTCTGCATCACGTCGTTCCTCTATTCCTTAAAATCACTTATTCACTTGCGACGACTCGATCCTTTCCAAAATGCTAGAGATAACTTACGAGACTTGATCAATGCAACCGTTAATTAATTCAGTCATTGGAGGACCGAAACACTCTTTAAGTTTCAAATTAGAAATCTCTAAAATGCATTTATCCTTTTCTCTGATAACAGAAGTAAATTACAAACGTAACGAAATGTCTTAATGTAACATTAATTCTAACGAGTTGTCCTTTCTTCGAGAACAACGTGCTTCATCTCTGGTTGGTTTCAGTCGTATTTGGTTGACAGAAAATAATATAGAAAGCTGCTCGCGCTAAATAATTGTTGATTACTTTAAATGAAATTTATAACTCCGGTTGAATTTTAGACAAAATATGAATGTGTCTAGTACACAAAAGTTTCCGACGCAGCAAAAAATTAGCTTTTGAAGACTTTTCAAGAATAATGATTTTTTAAAAACCATCAGGAGATACACACTTAAGGTTCCGACTACGTTCGGAACCGTGATTTTGCAAAAGCGCATAGATAATTTTCATGATATTTAGTGTCACTTAGATTAGAATACATGCATACAATTGTTTTATAAGGATATTTTGACAAAAAAAATTATTTAAATGCAATATTTTGGCAAAAAATTAACTTAGAATAATATTTTTTCAAAATGTTCTCCTTTTGTGAAAAATGTTTTTATTATAATAATATTTTGCCTATATATAGCTCAGACCTCTGTGCAGAGGCTCAACTAGAATTTTGGAAATATATAACTTAGAAGTGGGTTTATCCATATTTTACGACTACAGAGGGGAGCAATTTTAAGAAAAAAACGCCGATAATTATATTTCAATGGGTTGTAACTCTTAAAATAATGTGAATTTTTCAAAAATCATAGTTGAGCCTCTGTAAAGAGGTTTGAGCTATATACAGGCAAAATATTATTATAATAGAAGCAATTTTCACAAAAGGCGAACATTTTGAAAAAAGATTATTCTAAGTTAATTTTTTGCCAAAATATTGTATTTAAATAACTTTTTTTTGTCCAAATGTCCTTAAAACAATTTTATGTATGTAGTTTAATCTAAGTGACACTAAATATCATGAGAATTACCCATTTATGTGCTTTTTTAAAATCACGGTTCCGAACGTAGTCGGGTACCTTAAGTGTTCAATTAAATCGGGGAGGGGGGTACTACTTTTCAAAATTTCTTTTCGTATTGGAAATGCTTAGGAATGTGAAGCGTAGTCGATGGACAATTGCTTTTCTTCCGAGAAACTCAATTTCTACACATAGTTTTACGTTGATGCCGGCTGGGTGGCGTGGTTGGTTTGTCGCTGGCCTTCCGTATCCAAGGTTGCGGGTTCGACCCCGTCCCAAGTCGGTGGATTTTCATAATGCAGAAAATCGACAGCGGCCATATCGTATGATTATACGGCATGTAACAGTACCCTAGAGTGTCTGTTTGGCTTGGATGCTCTCGGCAAAATTAAATCCTGGTACGTGTTTGCATCGTCAGAGGTGCCACTTTCGGGAGGAAACTGGGCGTCAAAATTACCGGTATTGGTAACCACCTATAGGATACCGCACTGAACAGTGATACCAGCTTCTGGGGGATGTACTAGGTCTGCAATAGTTGATGATCAATTCGCAGCCCATTAGAAATGAAAAAAAAGTTTTACGTTGATTCAGGTGATGAGTGAGTCAGTGAAAATTAGTCGCGCACTATAAAGCCGAACGAGGGCCTTTGGCCACGGACTTCGTAATTTTGAGCCATGGTCCCAATTCCAGTATCATGTCCAGTGACGACAATGATACTTGAGCTGGAACACCCCTCTCTAAACTTCTACACCACACCAACTTGAGGACATTTGAGGCACGACAGATTTAACGTGTATCGACCCCTTCTACCAGCACTAGATTGGAACTCGTGACACGCCAGCCACGAGTCCCGAGATCTTGACCACTAGGCTACCGTGGACACAAAACTTTGCGGAATAGCTAAGATTTTACCCTTTTTCTCCTTTTCCGGTTTAGAACAAAAGTATGTTCCAATAACTTTGAAAAGTTCTAATTCTATGTGCAACACACACAACTACAATTATATATTAAAAAAATCCAATATTATTCAAGATTCCATTAACTTAGAAAATGTATATAAATATGCATAGGAAAATTTTACTATACATGTGTAAGAAATAATCTTTTGAATATATATAAGTTGTTCAAATGATTATTGCTTCCTACTTATAAATGATTGTAAAATTATCCTTACCACGATAACGATCTTTTAGAATGTTATACATATAGAGGTATAATTCTACGATATAATCATTTTCACAGAAAGTATTATATTACAAGTTTGAATTACGGTTAAGTCTTTTTCTTTACGAGATGTCAATGAGCATTAAAGAAACAACATTGAAGTTTTTCTTCTTTTTCAAAATTTGCCCATCAAAATATATTAAACGATTTCTTGGCAAAAAATCTGTTTACAAGAGGCTGATCCAAATACCCCATGAATAACTAAGAAATTTCCCCTGCAGGAAATGAAACCTCTGAAACTATTAGAGAAATAAGTCTGGGTGGCATTCGCCTGACAAATAGTGGAAGCTACTGACTCATAATATATAGCAAAACCTTTTTTTTTTTTCCTTTCAAAAATACCAAGACCAAACTCGCGGATATACATACCGAAGGTAATCCACTTTGGAAGAATAACAATAACAGCAAGAAAGAGCATCTTGACACTTTCTCTGCGTGCAGTTTAATACTATTTTTTTTAGGGGGAAAGTTGTATGATCCACCCTTGTCAGATGCAACTAAACTTCTATATGATTTCTTTAAAAGTGGATAGCTTATCATGTATTACTGTCATTGTAGTGCATCGAAATTGATTGACATTTTGAGGTCGGTCTTTGGCAAGGCATATCCAGTTCTGATATGCTTACACACGAGCTTTTGAAGTGGTATGTGTATAAGCAGTACAGCTCCTCCCTTCGACCACAATTTCTTTCAAATAAGTAACTCTTCAGGTGTTTGAGGTTTTTGGCAACTGGTAATTTGCTATTTTTATTCCCCATATGTGGCTACTTGAAAGATTTGAAAATTTCCTCTTCTCGAAACGATCTATAAGTGTTTACTTGCTTATTTAAAAAAAATTTGTAAAATTTTTCAAGTCAAAATATTTCTAAACTAAACTAAAACTAAATAAACTAAACTAAAGACAATTACACCTTATTTTGCCAAATAACTTTTGGAAAAAAAGGTTACATTTATTGGAACATAATTGCAGATTACTTATTTATTCTTTCCCTTTCTTAGTTTCCCCCTCCTCCAATTTTTCACTTCTTCTGATATTTCGATAGAACTTTAATAACTGACTTTAAAATTGTTGAAGTATTCCACGAAAGAGATCTATTTCAAATTGTGAATCACCATTATTCATCTTCTAAGCTCCGTATCCCCCAAAGTTTCAATTTACCGTAAATAGATAATGACAGTTAATGATGATATCATCGATGAAACTCTTTCTGAATAAAAGTAAAAGAATGATTTGTGATTTAAATTTAAATGATACTCCCCCGAACTATTTTAATAATGTTTCAAGAGTGCCCAAAACAATTATAGAACAAAAAGGAAACCCTTAGCCTGGCGTTCGTAGGGATAAAAACTTTCTCCCGAAAGGACTGATTTCAAGAAAGAAATAATAAGAAAAAGAATAAAAAAGAGTGAAATAAATCTCCGAAGAAAGATATCGAGACGCTAATTGGGAAGTAGAAGAAAATTCTTTTGTCGGGAAGTATTTACTAACTTCAAAGATATTGCTTCGTCTGTGGATTACTAGTCAAATAGGGGAAAAGGAGGGAAAAAATCTTTTTAACAAAAGTAGTGTTAAATTGATGAGCATTTTTCATGTAAGGATAGAATTTTGCTTTTTAGAACTTTTCATTTCTTAGAAATTTTGCATTTTATGTAAGATGAGCGCAATCAAATTATCTTTTATGCATCCTTTTTTTTCTGTTGTCTTTTGATTGTACAGTTACATCTGTTTGACGTAAATGCTCGCGTAATAATGTAAAATTTTCTGTTGTTGGAGGTTGAGAAAAATGCATATCACGGTTACCTGGCTGATTATTTGACCTATCACGCTGCTAGAGATTGTTTTTTCCAGGCCTCACGATTGTATTCTTCGATCACTGTGAATCATGCACGTCTTATCAATTGGCGAAATATTTCCTAAATACTTAAACTCAAAAAACTAGTAGAACTAGAACATAACTAAAAATAAATACTTTTCCTAAAACTGGCTACTAATTAAATGAGATGAGAAGGAGAATAAGCAATTTTTTAACTCTTTATTTCCTTTTTAATTAAACGGAATTGGGATAAAATGATTTAGATTTAAATTAAGTTTGTAAAGTTAGGTTTAAACAAAAATCTTAAGAGGATTTAGAGAGCCTAAATTTTCCCCCCTAAATAATAATATTAAAGGAGTTCGAAAAATCACAATAACTCCAAATTCTTTACTATTATTGTCTATTGGCTTAATAAGATTTTTTGTGAGTTAATAATTGATCACTATGAATTAGAAATAATTCAGCAACAAATAAATGTTTTTTGATGATTTTCAGTATATTTGATTATCTTAATGAATAAACACCTGCCCATTTCATCCGTCTTTGTCCTATCCTATCAGCTTTGCCTTTGCTTAAACAGGCTGATTTAGTAGAATACATCAGACTATCTGAATATTAAACGTTTGTACTCGTTAAATGTAGGTCGCTAAAGCCGAAGGAGAGAGGCAATAAATTGTCTTGAGACGTTACTCAGTTTGCAGAAGAACTTGCATCCAGTTCTTAAAAGATCGTTCGATGTACACTCACCTTAACGGGAGCTACACCCCTCAACCCTCCCTCTAAATGAACTCCTCTACATATTAACCTTTCTTATCTTCTAGAAGCAAGGCAAGGAAAATAAACTTTTGATTGCCGCCCTCCTCTGAATTTTGTGGAACGAGACCTTCCATTAAATCTGTTTCTGAGCACGCAATTCGCACATTTAAGTAAGATTCAAGAATGCCGTGTGCGAGCAGGAAAAGGCCCGAGTCAATTTTTTTAAACCTCTCTACCCTTTAACTGCCTTTTGGATTCTAACGCAACGCAACGCAACCTTTACAACCTCTTGCAAAAAGTAATCTGGAAGCTTTGACGGGCGAAGAATTTTCCCTTGCAATTGCTTTTGGTGGCTGGTGCGTTGGAATTTTTTTTCCCCTCCCCGTTGTTGCTTATTTATTTTCTTTGGGGTGCGTGCGTTGATGCGGCTTGTTAGGTGGGTAAGTGCGTTGCCAAAAAGCGACTGAGTAATTCCCAAGCAATATAACTTGAGTGATGTGAATTTCATGGCCCGGAACAAACATCACAGGTTTTTCGGGAGGTGGAAAAAATCTAGTCAATTCAATTTTCACTTTTTTGTATGTTAAACAAAGAAACTCGGCTGATTGGTTAAGTACATCACAAAAAGTTATTTTGGGACCTTTTTGTGCTCGTCCTCTGCTCCACTCTTGGAATTATGCTTTGAATTTATTTTTAGTAGTATAATGATGGAGGGAGGTTCTTTTATGGTACTGAGGATGTGTTCAACAAACTTGGCTGTTCAACAAACTTAAAATATTTGGGAAAAAACCGGTAGAGCTGAAATATTTGTGAGTAAATTCATGCAAAGTAACATTTTTAAGAAAAGTAATGAAAAAAGTTATTTTTCAGTAGAGAATTTATAACAAATAGCTCTGTAAAATTTACTAACAATTTTAAAATGAAATATATAGCAAAACTAATTTTATGTGAATTAATACTATAATTAACAGAAAAGTTAGTCAATGAAAGAGAGAAAATCATTGAGTTTTGTGGCAAAAGAGTAAAGTTTTGTGCTTATTTTTTTTATTTTATTTATTTTTCCCTCTAATTGATTTAATTAATAATTGAGTTAAAGTTCAATCCGTTATTTCTTGGTACTAAACCATGATAAAAAAAAAAAACAGTAAATAAGCATACTAGTATCAAATTGTACGTGCATTCAAAAGGGCATTTTAGGCAGTAATATTCAACCAAGTATTTAAACGCATAAAAGCGTGTTTTTAAAAGTTAGCCAAAGTTAGATTTTCTATCGTTTGATTTTAAAATCGAATTCTTTCGAAGATTATAATACAGGTATGTTATTCGCGTCAAAATAACTCCAAAGTATTTACTGTGATTTGCCACACTTCTCGTATTACAATTATTGCTGTTGTTGCTGCTAATGCCACCTGTCTGACAGTGTCAGATCGAGGACCATGAAATTCATCACGTCAAAGGGCTAGATGTATGCCTGTCGTTAGCCGTAATTTTGAGACCCCTACGTATTTATAATTAGATATTTTAATAAGAATAATAATAAATTCTCCCGTAATTTAATTCGGAATGATAACAGTAAAAGCTTCAAATAACTGACCCCAGAGAGAGCTTCAGGTTCCTTTTCTGCTCAGTTATCTAAGATGCATACCTTCGGCTCCACAGATACACAGTTCACAAATCAAATCCTTCGAATTCACCCCTCTATGTTCATCAACAATATTGATTTCTCAGAAATAATATGCATTCCATTTTGTAGAGTTAAACAATATTAAATGTTTTAAATTCGTCGATAATAGAGGAAATATGCTTGGGTGATGCCGTAATGATTAAACTGATATTCCTCTCAGTCTAGCAATAAATTACTTAAATATTAAGCTCGGAGTTGTATTTTTACACATGTTATTTTATACAGCATCGTCTTGACATCAACATTTTTATATGCATTAATAAACAGATATCCATTTTTTGTTTTACACATTTAATACTAGCCCCTCTCTCCAAATTCGTGTAGCCGCGGTAGTCCAGTGCTTATGGTCACAAACTCGTGGCTTGAGTGTCGTGGGTTTGAATCCTGGGGTCACTGAAGACCCGCCGTGTAAAGGAGGTGAAGCACGTTAAATCTGTCAATACTCAGCGTCCTTCCGCTTAAGTGATGAGATAGTTTGGAGAGGGGGTCCAGATCACTCATTTACTCACACCTTTCAAATATGCTCAACATAACGCTAAAATCTGTTTTGTGTGCCATTCAGCTTCGCAGCATTAAATTTCAAAAAGTATATCAATTAGCAGAAAATAAAATGCAAGAATATTACCCTAGAACCTTCAGATGTTCATTTCTCAACACTCTCTTACCTCTCCGGTGTACAATATAAGCATATGATTCTGTATCGCAAGTTTATGAATGCTTATATCGTTTATTACTTTCGGCTTAGAAACGTTGAATGTTATAAAAGTATTAATTAATAGAAAATCCGTCCCAAATATTTTTTCTTCAACCTTCCGAAAGCACATTACCCAATTCTTTCTACTTAACTCTTTACTCATGCAGCACAAAAACATTCGATTCCTAAGACTTGCGTAAGAGAAGAAAAGAAAGCTTTCAATTCCCTTGAGAGTGTAAGCTCTCGAACAACTAAGAGCCTTATTCTCATATTCAATATGTCTTTGGGGCCATTTGTAAGCAGGGCATGTTCGGTTATACAGTCTTGGTTAGACGCTTCAACTACGATGATACTGTTTTCGGTTAATAGCGTTTATTTTTCTTACCAATGAGTTATTCTTACACATATTTTTGGACAAATTGGCTTCCATTTTTGAAAAACCGAGCCAATGATTTTCAGGTAATAATTCTACTGAATGCAATGCATTTTCCCATTATTCTTATTGGATGCTTGATTTTAATAGTCATTAATAAAATGTAGTAATAAAGCAATTTTAAAAATTAAGTGGCAAAATATATCAGTCTTTGATGCTAAGGATGCTATGAAAAATATCGCATGCTTCGAGAAAGATGCTTAATTTGAAAAACTTCTTAGTTTGAAAAGATGGTGAAAATTATTTAAAATATCACTACATTCATTTACTTAAAGCATTTTTTTTTTTTTTCTTTTTCTTTTTTAAGTAGTTTCACCAAAAGACTTTGAAAGAAACTTGGAGAATTTTTTTAGACAGATACGAATTTAAATTATTAGATGAATCTGCAAAACAGTTTATTTTTATTTTCCTAGTTAGGTTTTAAATGCAACTTTTTTTTTATCCATATTACGATGTGAAATACTTGAATGCAGCTTTATTAAATGTAGTTCTTTTATTTTGAAAATTTTGCCATGATAATTAATGCAATTAATGTACTTAACATTCCCTATCTTCTACTGAGACATGTTCTCGCCTTTCTTCAAAATAGTCTTAATGCTAACTTTTCTTTCTGCAAAAAATTTCAAAAGCTATTTAGTTAAGCTCTACTTAAAAACTTTACAAATTGATATTTATTTCATGTTTTAAGTTAAATTAAAAAATAGTTTTTCTTTTAAAAAAAAGTTGTTTTGTAACGTTTAGCTTAGAAAAATTTATATCAGTTTTATTTTGCTCTCGAAACTTCCGTCGTTTCCAAAAGAGTGTTTACGAAAAAAGTGGCTTTAATTATTTCTAAACGACGCTTTGCTTAAATTAAAACAATTTTACCTCTTCGAACGATGGTGACTCTAACAGACTATAACTTTATCGGATAACGGCTTAAAAAAAATCTTCTGCATGCGCTACTCATATTTCTGGTTATTCGCGTCATAAATGAAAGGAAATAGCAAAAAATACATAAAGGAGGGGGAATTTTTTAAATTTTTTTTTAAGAACAAGCAGAAAATATCGCAAGAAAGCTATTACATTTTATTTATTTACGTTTTTTTTTCTTTTTTTTTCCAAAAAATAAATACATAAATAAAAACTCAGATATGGGGTAGAAAAGTTGTTTAGGTACAAAATTCGGGAAATTTGAAGCGAAACTAAAAGCATTTTACCCGGAGAAGATAATAAGCCGTTTTTTTACCACTGAGGGGGAAAACTGAGGTCGCTCCGTTATAAACTGTTGTAAGTAATTACTTTATCAGTAAAGAGTAAGGACTTCAAAAAAAAAAAAATAAAAAAACGAGTAGCGCTTGCAGCTATTACTACGAGTCAGACCAATTCGGTAGTTGGAATACGTTCCAGCAGCTGTGCTGGTCATTTATTTAAAAAAAAAATAACTGAGCGTTTGGGAGCGGTTTTGTTAATGGAGGTAAAAAATTCGCTCCGGGGATAATGTGCCAATGATAACCTTTCTCGCCATGAGAGAGCTAACCCACCATGAGCTAATAGTTGATGGGCGTTTTTTTTTATATGTTTTCCTTCAAAAAGAGCGTTTTTCGTGAAAGAAGCCCTCTCATTCAAAGTCTTACGCAACAATTGTTTGTTATGAGCAATTGGTGTGAGATGGGTATAGATACGTAAGAGAACATTTGCATTCTTTCTTTTTATCACGGATGCTCGGGAAAAAAATAATACATAATGATAATTTCGTTGTTAATACGCTACATACTACAAATGATTGAAATGCAATAAATCACCAAGCAAAAGCAAAACTCCTTTCAAACTGTAAGGGTATAAGGGGTCACTCATTTTATTCGATGGATGATGATGGTTTTAAACCTTTATGTCGTATTTGGTCATATGAGGGACAGGTATTAATGCTGCCTTTGAACCGTTGGCCCTAGGTTGACACTAGTGAAAGATATACCTGATGTCATGAGGATTTTGACATGAGAGGGAGGATGAGATTTAGATGGCTTTAAAGACATTGTCATATATGCTTGAATATTTCAAACGCTAAAATTTGCTTGCAGCTTGCATTGTTAATTAATGAATAGTATTGAAATGGTTATAGAGACATTTTTATGGATTTTACATACCGTAAAATCCGGCGTATAAACGAGCACTTTGAACACAAAAAATAAGATCGAAGTTTACGGGTGTGCGTTATACGCCGGGTATAAAAATGATAGCTTTAAAAAATAAAAAAAAAGCATAAAAAAATTAGAACTACGTAGAATGGAATATTGTTTTTTTTTTTTTTTTTTTGTTTTTTTAAATGACATTCCCTATGAACTTATATAAGATTGTAGTTCTAAAAGTATACTTTTTTTTCAAAAGCTTAGGTGTAATACCTGGAATAAATCCCTTCAAAAAATAAAAGCGTTTTACACGTACATTACAAGTTTCATCTTTAAAAAAAAGGGAATATTCCAAAAAATAAATATTTAGCATAATGGCAGTTTAGTACGAGTCATTTTCTTAATGCCCCTATTTATTTTATTAAAATTAAACAATTATTATATCATTTTTGAAAATAAAAATCATTGTATATTTTTCTAATTCTTAATAATCATAGCCGCTGTATATTATTTATAAAGCTTAAAAAATTCTTATTATATTAACTTTAAATAAGAAACTCTTTGATATTAAAAGAAATGGGAGAAAATTGAAATGCAATCCAGAATGGGACACTGTTCAGCACAGCGGAATAAATGATAATGCCATGCTATGCTATAGAATCATAGTTTTAATGCTTCCGCCTTCTTTGTAGATGGATGTCTTAATCATCCTTTCTCAGATTATAGACTATTACAGTAAAATTTTTAAAACTTCTTTCTTATTTTTTCATTCGTTTCAATCAAAAATTACGTCTTCGAGCGCCATCTGTTATGCAAGCCGAATGTTAAAATTGCATCCGAAACAATTGTAGCGTTTAGATTTTTTTTTTTTTTTTTGCTCCTTAAACGAAAGAATAATGAGCATTCTTTTTATAAAGGACTGCAATTATGGTCAAACTCTGAGGCCATGAACACTTATTAAAGACGGTGAAGTTAAGTTATCTGATTGCTGACAAAAAACGACTTTCACAGCAGCTGCCGAATGAAATAAAAAAAAAGTAATAAAACAAATAAAGGAAATTCAGTGAACTGTCCCCCATTAAGATAGAACATGGATAATTTGCGTAATATGCTTGTAGATTTTTTTTTTTTTTTAATTTTAAGAAAAATTGAACTTTTTTTTTCATTCGAAGTTGATTGAAGACATCTATTCTGCGCATTCGTTTTGAGATCAAATGTCTGTTTTTCCTATGTTTTTTAAAGTCGTATTTAGTGCATTTTGAATACGTTATCTCTTTCATATACTAATTCATTTAGCTTTCAGTGTTATTTTCAAAATGATTAAGCACAAGGATTATTGCGTGTGGGAAATATGCTTAATTTTTTTAAATTTTAAAATAAAAATTTTAAAATAATTTGAAGAACACTTTTTAAATCCTTTACTAATACAAGAATATCTTCCGGTAAAAATTTATAATGTCTACTTTTTAAGAAATAATTTTCTTATTTAGGAACAAACCTTGACGTTTTTTACAAAACGGTAATTTTAAAGTAAGAATAATACGTAACAACGCAAAATGATCATTAAGAATTGCCATGTCCTTTTTTTTATTAAAAAAAATTATGCATTATGTTCAAATTATGCTAAAGTACTTCTTAGAAACTGAGAGATAACCTTACTTTCATTCAAAAGAAAATGAAAAAAAAAAATAATAAATAAATAAATACTACACATAATAATTGAGATTTTTTTAAGCCATGATAATGGGTTTAATAAGTAATTATATATATAATTATTATATATAAATATATAAGTTTTTTAGTGAGATTTTATTTACTGTAGGCTTAAAATTGACATTGTGCGTTGATTTAACCAACATTATATCAATTACTGAGTGACTAAAATGAATGAATGAGTAAAGTGTAACGAATAAATAAAAATCATTATACGGGATAAATGTACGAAATGATCCTAGGAATGGTAAAAGAATTGAAATGTAAATTAATATCTTGTTTTTCCATAAATGCGCGCATATGTATATTGGTGTAATGTAATTACTTATTATATTGTCATTACCGTTAACTCAGATGGCATTTATAATTTTGTAAAGATTTCTTGATTCTGTAAAATATTAAAGACCTTAAACTTCACGTTAAGTGAAGCAGAAAGTTGATCTATCTTTCCCATTAAAAACTATTCTTTTACGGTGAGGGAAATCTAACTCAAATCTTAATTAGAGCTCATTAAGTCTGTGTAAATTAAAAAAAACTTGTACAATATTTTTCAAAAACCTTCTGGAACAGAAAATGAACTGAATTCTTAAAAAATTGGGAGAAAAAAAGTAATCCTCTCTTTAATTTTTGTTCTAAAAAAAGTAATGAAGCAGTATACCTGTTAAATATAGCGTGTAAATGACAAACATGCAGTACATAAACAGGTGGCTGGATTGAATATCCCTGACAATCTTTCATGCATTTTCACATTGCGTTTTGAAAATTGATAGACATGTTATTACGAGACAAAGAAATGAAAATTAATTCTATGCAGTTAATTTCACGAGCAAACGACTCTGTTTTCCGCTTCACGCTTTGCTGCAAACTCGCAAACACCTGCGTTAGAAACCACCTACTGCTGCTTTATTTTTTTTTCTCCTGTCACTGCAAGCCCTTAGTCAAAGATGAAGTTTTTAGCAGAATAAGGAGAGACACAGCACAGAAGTCTTTTTTTTATTATAATTAAATTTAACTAATATTCTGGACTCAAATGATAACTTTTAAATAAATTTTCGTATACGCACATTTAGATTTCTCGTTTACTTATATACAATGAAGGTTGTGAATTGTTGCCGTTAAACACTATAAATGAGGTTTAATTGTGTCCAAGCCCTGATGAACAAGCAACGCAGAGTGCGCTTTACCTTATAAATTGGAAAAAAGCAAAAAAACAGGGAAAAAAAAAAAAAAAAAAAAAAAACAAGTGTGACAAACGCGTTTGAAGCTTTTAGTCTTGGGGAAAAAAAGGGCAAATTTTGTAGGCTTAATGGCTAAGACAATTTTACAGTTTGACTTAAGGTAATTTAGTTCCGAGAGGTTCAAGAAAAACTAAAAGTTTGCGCGACTCAGAAGTGAAAGTGTTTTATATTAGGAAAAGATAGTTATAAATTAATTTTAGGAGATCATATGCGTGTGAATATAGTTAATATATTATGTAAATGTTATAATTACAAGTTGTCTTCAGTCTTTAGAGGTTTTTCATAGGTATGGGAAATACCGTAAAATTAGAAACTTCATTAGTTGAGGTTGAATTTAAATTTGAGTATTTAAAAAAAATACCGTAACGGAGTTAGTTCCACGTTTTTGTAAATTTAAATCATGATTTTTTAAAAGAAAGCGTCTTTGAACGTGTTGTTGTTGTTGTTCTTTTAAAAGTCTAAATCTAAGTTTACTCAAAATCTACGAAACGGATATTTCAATAAAATTATATCTGTTTGTTAAATTGTTTCATTTATGAATTTAAAGCATTTTAGTATATTTAAAATTCCAGAAAATTAAGCCAAATATTAAAGAATAAAAAGAAGTCGGGAAGTTTTTTCAGCAATTAAAACAAAAATCATTGTGATTAAAAGTTATCTCACTTTAAAATCTTGTCCTTTAATAGCATGAAATATATTCCAACAATGAATTTATCCGATATTTTAGCTTAAACTTCTGATGATTAAAATGGGAATACGTACTGTAGTAAGAAACAAACACTTGTCAATATCCAATACCCGGTAAAAAGTTTCTTAGTAGAAAGGAAATGCTGGGGCTTTTTTTAAAATAAAAATTAGTATAATGATGGTTATTATCAGAAATGAGAGACTATATAGTTAAATCACTGGCGTAGCTAGTCCTGAGTGGGCCCCGTTTCAGAATTTCTTGCACACCCTTTTTGGGGGCCCCTTAATATATTAACAATTTTTTCTCACATATGTTGGGGCCCTGTATCATTGATACGGTGGTAGCTACGCCCCTGAGTTAAATCCATACTTTTAAAATCGGTAGAAGTTTTTTTTAAAAAATATTTATAAAGATTCTCTCTTATATAAATCTCAAACTATTCATGAGCAGTGTATATGTGTGACGAAATATCTTCTCGATCATCAAACACTATTTTCTTTAACTCTTCCCCCCCTCTCTTTAGGTGCGACACGCACCTTACATTAGTTTACTCATAAGAGAGGGTATAAACCAGTTATTTTTTATACCTACCGCAAACACCATTCGTAACCGCATCTTTACAACTCATATTCATGTTCTTCCGTTTTCGAAGTTGCACAAATTCGAAGAAAACTTTCTATCAGTTTGACACCTGAGTTGATGTCTTCATTTTTCTCACAGCAGCGGCATAACCACTAACTGTTCTTTACTTGGGCACCGGTCAACGAATACCACCTCCACCGCAAACGAAAATAAAAGTGAGGAAAAAATAAGTGTCCAATCACTATTCACAACTTTCGCAAACCTTCGTTTCAAAGCATACGCGCGTCCAACCAGAATGTTGTCCTTGAATTGACACCTGAAAGCGAAGAGTTGATGTCTTCATTTTCTTGGAGCGGTAATGGGCGGTAGACCACGGAGAAAAAGAAGCAAAAAATCACAGCGTATTCCTTGATTGAGTCATTTCTTCCAGCGACCCAGCGCGGAAAATTACAGATATACAGCAAGAGCGTCTTAACCAACATCCGAATTCCATTACACGCTTTGTGATAAAGTGGGTTGTCCCAAGGACATGAAATGGCAACTAAAATGATTAAAATCTCCGAGAGTTGGTGGGGGGATGGGATGACGTCACAGTTAATAACTCAATTACTTCTAGACTTCTTATGGAACTGCTCGGTAGGTCGAACGCTTTGGGTGTCCAGGGGATTCTTTTTTTCCCCTTTCCCTTTTATTTCTATTTTATTTCTCTCCTTTTTTTTCTATATATATATGTATATCTCCTTATAACACTACATGTTATTTTCATTTTATTTGTTTATTTATTCTCGGTAATCACTCGTTACGTAAGAATGAATTTCTGAAGGACATTTCTTAAGAATAAAAATTATTTTATCCACACCTGAGGCATTACTGTTTACTCTTCGCGCTGCAGTCGTTATTATTAAATGATTTAGGTGATTGATTTTGTGGAATGGACTGTTCTGCCGGCAAATTTGTTGGGATACACCGATTTTATCAACCGTTTCTTTCGAGGATCTATCATTAAACGAAAAAATTTCACGCATTGGTAGGTTAAACATTGTCGAAGCATTTGGGCTTTAAGACTTCACACATTAAGCAATCTTGACGCTTTTATTTGATTTTTTGTCGCTACCTAATGGTGGAAGGCAAGCAAACCTGTGATTGGGTAACTTTTTTTAAAAAAAGTCGAGGGGTTTGTAAAAGTAAAAGTAAAAGTTTTTTAGGGGGGGGGAGTCCTAGGGGTCCGGACCCCCAAAGTCCTTGACTTATTTCCGATTGATTATAATTCTAAGTATATAGTACGTAAAATTTAATTAAATATTTGTTATTAATGATTAATTTTATTAATTAATGCTAATTATTTATTCAATAATCAGTTTTTTGACTGTTTTTTCCCCCGAAAATCGAAAAAATCAAAAATAGCATGATATAAGAATGGTGGACTTTCGACCCTGGGCCCCCCCCCCCTCTTGAAAAATTCCTGTGGGCGCTACTGTGCATGAGTATATTGCTTTTCAAAAAAAGATTTTATAAAATTAACTGTCTTTATGTATGATTTTTATTTTGCTTCCATTCTTAAAATTTATATTACATATTCGTAAGAATTTTACTCTCGGAGAACAATTTTAACTTTCTGTGTACTTTTATATAAACAGCAGTCTTCGAATTTAAGTAATATTCCATCTGCATTCTACAACTC
Organism: Trichonephila inaurata madagascariensis; assembly: GCA_019973955.1. Taxonomy (NCBI): domain Eukaryota; kingdom Metazoa; phylum Arthropoda; class Arachnida; order Araneae; family Nephilidae; genus Trichonephila; species Trichonephila inaurata. Next base: position 122,333 of record BMAV01007246.1, read on the forward strand.
GTATCTTATTTTTTTATTCTGAAGTTTACTAGACCATGTTTTTATCATTTTAAATTTTATTACGAAAAGCAGATTTGAAATTATTTCTAGAATATTTAAACTAATTCTTACTATTTATTTTTAATGGAAACTTCCTCGTCTGGTAAAGGAATGTCTTTCATTTGATTACTATAACTAATTAATTAAAAGGTTTTGGTGGATGAAAATATTTTTGTCAGAGTACAAGATATAAAGAAAATTACTTAAAATATTATAAAATGGTGGGACCGTAATATATATATTTTTAATTTAGTTAAAATGTGAATGAACTAATCAAAAAATATACCACCTCTCTGAATTTTTTGTGCAGTTATCTATAAAAAGAGAAATTGAAAAGAACTTACATTACAGTTTTTACAAATTTTTTGAGTTTGTAAGAAAAGTGTTTGATTCTTTCGAGAAGCAAATTGCTGGAAATTTATTTTTAGTCCTACAAAAAAAAAAAGTTTATTTTTGAAGGGTTAGGTAAAAAACTTTCTTTCAAATGTTTGTTCCATCTCTTTCTCTCTTTTCCACTCTCGTGAAATACTGTTTTCAACTTTAAGCTTCTGTATCTGTCTTAAATTGCTGAAAGAAAGGGGAGGGGGAAATTAATATTTTCATAAAAAATAAAATTAATCAGTTTTTCTCTTTGAAAGGTAAATTAAAACTGAGTTAATTCACAGCTTTCAGACTGTTTTTGCTTCGTAAATATGTAAGAATAATCTCAAAATACAATTTTTTTTTTGACAAAATAAGCTTAGTCGATCTCATTTTGTTGATTGTTATGGCAAACGATAATTTCTCGTTTTTCTTCTTTCCCAGCGGATTTTTTTAAAGCTTGATGTGAGTGATAATTTATTAAGAGCTCATTAAGAAGTTTAAAAATTAATGATGCCTTTTATCAGGTTACGTAATGTACCACAGAGCTTTTCTTTTCTTCTTTTTCTTTTTTAATTTATGGTTTATAATATTCATCATCAGTGCTTTCAAAATTGTTATAGATGAGATTTGATATTAGTTTTCTTTTATCTTCGCTTAGTATTAAAAACTCAAAAGCTCGGATTACATTTTTGGATTAGAAAACTATCTCTTCTCTCTCTCTCTCTGAAGATAAATATTCACTTGTCATGATGGTAGAGGGGACGAAAAATTGAACATCAATATGGGGGGGGGTAGATAAAATAAAATAAAAATATCAACTGTGAATTAAATGCTTTAAAAAAATTGCTAGGCGGCTTCTCCATACAGGGTCAGTTTTAACACCATATTAAAACAATGAAAACTATTGAATAGCAATTGATTAAATCCGAAAAATATCCCCGATTTCCTAGAATTTATCTCAATTTTAAAAGTTTTAGTGATTTCTTTTTTTTAAAAAAAATCATTTTTTAATTCTTTATTTGAATTTTATATATGCATACCTGTTTTAAGTTGTATGATAAGATCGACACATAAATTATTGATTTTTAATAGAATTTAAATCTTGCTTAGATTCCCCCCCCCCCGGGAAAATCTAATGTACAAATGTTGTTTAACGTTTCCATATATCAATTAATGTCATTTTAACAATAATCACTTATTTATATCCTTATTTCATTTCGTGTTATATTGTTTGTAGAATTTATTCAGAACACTTCAGCAAAAGTTGACTAAAAAAAAAATAGCTTTATTAAAATCTGGTGAGAAATTAAAATACTCTTTTTTTATTTCAATGTTAGTCAATGGAAGAAAACACGTAAAAAATTTAACATGACTTCATAATTCATTGAATAACCTTTTATAATCCATATCTATCAATTTTTATTTCTCTTTAATAATAATAATTGTTCGTGAAAAGTATTTACTTGTTTTTCCGTTATACAAATTTTATTACTTGGCTAATCCGTTGAAGACATTTCAACTTTCTGTTCCTTTTTTACTATGTTTTACTTTCTTTTCTTTTTAGTGAGTGACAATTGACAACTACCCCTTTTGTTTAGTATTAATTACGAATAAATAAATTGCGAAAACACGACGGGGAAATTTAACACGACTCCATCATTGTTCATTGGTAAATGTTTTCACGAAAGACCACCAGGAGAGCGACACAGCGCCATGCACATCTGTCCTTCTAGCAATTCCTCTCGCTTTAATAACGTTTTCCTTTATCTTTCACGCAACGATTTAGTATGGAGTAGAAGTCGAATCCTGGCAGGGCCTCCACGTAACGGTGTCTCTCCAGATCAACACACGACTGTAGAATGACTTGCTGGGTGGGCCTGGCTAGGGCCCAAAAACCGCCAAAATCCGGGCCTGTGAGGCAACAGCATTTAGGGAGGGGATCGCCTTTGAAAAATCTACCAGCAGAACTGATGTGACGAAAAACATTCATTCGTCAGTTCGGTTCGCTCTACTATTCCGGGCTTCGGGAAATGAAGACATGTATGCGCTCTTGCTTCGATTTGATTTTCGAGTTTTTTTTTTATTTTTTCGTGTGTGTTTAGGAGAATCTGGATTTTTTCCTCCGTTCTTTGTGCATTTTTTAACGTTGAGTGCGAATGAAGAAGCTTTTGTTTCCCTCATCTTATCTTTGAAAGAAAGGGATGTTGGTTTTTAACGGCTCGATGTAAAAAAAAACACGACTCAACAGATGCTCGTTTGTTTACTTTCGCGAAACACGAAAAGTGGAAACTAGGGCAGATGTATGAAGCTAGGCTTTGATGAAGCGAGGTGAACTTAGAAATATTTATCATAATGTATACGTTTTCTTAACTTTTAACTTGGGGATGTTTTCAATGACGGAATGAATAAACTAAACTAGACTCAACAAATAATCTTTGTTGACTTTCAAAAAGCAGAAAAAGAGCGGATATTAGAACCGATGTACCTAGCTTTGAAGTCAAAAGCGTAGATTTATAGAATGTTTGTTTTCGTAATGAATGAAACATTTCCCAAAAGTTTAAAGGAAATTTTGGATTTTTCAGTTCTGTTCCTATTTTATCATGAACCTGTGTTGGAAATATTTCATCTGTGCTATTTTAAAAGAGAATTACACTCATCAAGAGTATTTTATTTTTTTGATGTATGGAAAACTGAAAAAGGGGGACTAAACACAAATATTGATTTTTTCTAAGTTTCATGTGTGTGTGTGTGTGTTTTAAACTTAAACACTGGAATTTGTTTTAATTTGTTTGTCAAAATATGAAGTCATTCATGAACGTATAAATTTTTAATATGTGCATGAATACTCGTGGAAATAACTCGTTTTTTTTTTTTTTTTTTTCCCCTTCTGTTTTTAAAACAGCTGAAAGCATCTATTTTTGGATTTAAAATACTTTAAATATAATAGTATGATATTCTTATTCATAAAAATAAACTGATTTCGAAATTGAAATCAATTTTAAAATGTATATTATATGGTAAACATGTGAATCTGAGTACCTATCAGTTATGTGTTTATTTTGTTATGAGTTAATTTGAAATGTACAGCAATATGTTCTTTTCACGGTTTGTTGGTATAAGTATTGTAGTAACATATATAAGCAGCTTAATATATAACCATGTTACCATTCAACATATTGTTGGTATACTACATTAACTAAATCGCTTGTAATCTTGAGTACTCTTACACTTTCAAATTGAGACAAAAACAAGTCTTTTTCCATTATTTTAGACCAATAATACTCTCAGATAGAGTCTAATGCTTGAACGAATTGATTTTTAACTAATCAATTAATAAAATCTGTAGTTATACTTCGTAATGATATAATAATAAAACCAATTTTTCAGATTTTGATTCTACTGTTGAAACGTGTGTATTAAATACTTAAATATATATTTACTGATAGATCTACAGAATATTGTAGGTAATTACAAATAGACTAGCACATGATTGTTATAAACTTATGCTTATTACCGTTTGAGAGAGCAATGTTATCTCACTTTAAACCTGCTCCAGAGCCACAACTGTTCTTGCTCTAGTACAGGGGTGTCCAATACGCTCCCACTGGCCGCATGTGGCTCACCATTACGTAAGTTGCGGCCCGTCGACTCTTTTAAAAAATTTTTTTAAAGTTTTTTCATTTTGAAATTTATTTGAGGGGAAATTTAGAAAAAAATATATCTACAATGAATTTGCCTGTTACCTGTTCTTGTTTTAAAATAAATCCTTTTTGATAATAGAAATGTCCTTTAGATTAAAATAGATTTATATTTTATCAAACAGTTACATTCGATTTTACTATAGTAAATTACTTTTTTAATAAATTTCGAATTGCATTATGCATATCCTTTACTATGGATGGTACATGATTCTCTGGGTGTGCAACTTTCGTTTCTCCTCCTCCTTTTCTGTTTGGAGTACCTGAAAAGCAAGAGGCAGTCAGATATGTTTTTAAAGTTTAAAAAAATATTCAGGACGGTTAAGATAAAGGAAAACGTATACGTAATCGTTTGGGGGAATGACAGCACTATCAAATTTCAACAATGAGTAACGAAAAATCAATTCAATAGGAACACCGTAATTTTCAAGAAAATGGCAACTGTAATATATTAAACATTATTTGATCATTGCATTATTATATTATATAAACATTATTATATTATCTATGTCTGTATACATGAAAAATAATGAAGACAATAATAATAATTCATTCTGTTTTAAATTTTCACTTCAATAAATATTTTTTTGCTTCCAAATCTGATATAAAGGTACATATTTTTATGTGCGGCCCGTGAGATTATAATGTTTTTCCGAAGTGTCCCGCAAGTTCACATTTGGGTTGGACTCTCCTGCTCTAGTAGAAATTGACATCAAACATTTGATATGTTGATAACCCCCCTGCTAGAGGATACATTGCAATGTTTGGTATTTATGCTTAAAAATATGTTATTGGTCTAGTAGGTGGGAAATCACCCCTTATTATCACTTAGAGTTGTCGAGTTAATAAAATTTTATGCGTTGAGTATTTTAATGCGCAAGCTCAGTTAAGTCGCATTAAAATTAATATGTTTTAATTACAGGAAAGAGAGATTCGATCGAACAACTGAAACAGAGACTGGTAAAAAGCATAAGAATTCTGAACTGTTATTCTCAACGATACCAAATCAAATTTGAACCGAAAAAAAATTGGAGTTTGTGAATTCGGTTTTGTGCAGGGAGCGTCCTAGTTGAATTAATCTCTTATGACTTTCGACAGCAATTTAATATTTTTTCCCAACCAGATCGATGAACCGGATGGAAACTTAATATTTCTTCCTTATTACGCTGTCAAGAGATTTGACTCCCACACATTACAAAAAAAAAAAAAAAAAGCAACAGTTTAGGGTAACGCTTCTCCAAGACATAATGAAAAACCGCTTGCTTTTCTCTTCCAGTCAATCTTTTTAGATGACGGCTTTTGTAATTAGTCGTCAGGAGTCATTGGCAGATGTCGCCAAACGTTTTCTGAAATCCGTTGCTTTTATAACATTGAAAAAATTTTTCCCGGTGAGATGCAATTGTGATTTTTTTTTAAAAATTGGATTGTGAAGCGAGCTTTGGAATCTAAAAGTAATGTTGCATTTAATTTCTTTCTTGCTTTTCAATCCATGATCAAAATCTAAACTTATAATCTCTTCAAGGACCCTTATAAATATTTTTTCTCTTTCAGACTTTTGAAATATTTTTTAAGAACAATTGCGCAGGAGTGGTACCTTTAAATCTGACCGATATGTATTATGAAATGCCAAAATCAGTATAGTGCTATAGAGATATATGATATATTTTATTCTCAAATACTTTTAACTCATAAGAAATGCTGTAACGGTAAAAATAAATAAAACGTAAGTGTTTTACGTCCCTAACTTATTATCCCCCAACTTAGTTTGGAATTTATATCTCTTAGAAATAGCAACCCTTATAGGGAGCATTACAAAGACATGATATGAACAGAAATGTGAGAATAACAAAAATATCTCGAGCCGCAATTTTAATACGTTTTTAAAAGTATATTTTTAAAAAAGTTCAACTTTTCTCTCTCAGTCGGCAGTGGTTTTATATCTTCAATAAAGTTGAATAACTTGTTGCGTATATTTATTACAATATAAGCACAACAAGATTTTATGAGAGATAACTTCGTATTATTGATTTAAAAAGCACAGTTACTTTGACCTTCAATTGTATATTATTAATGGCACTCGTAATAGGTTATGAAACATTTAATCCCTTATTGGTACCTAAGTAGCCCTGTTTATTTTCAGAAAATTTATGCATTCCCCCCCCCCCGAATTTTTAGGTGCCTGTACGTAACAAAGTACGATTAAGAATCTCGCAATTGAAGGGGGGTGGGTAGGAAAGGTATATATGTGATATTATATTGTTATCATAAATTAGAATGTTAAATGGGAGAATAGCTGATTCAAAATGTCGTAAAGTACCATAATTTCTTTACTCTATATGCGTGGTAATATCAGAAGCATGATAAATTACACTTTTATTCGTGTTTTCCTATTTGATAGTATTTAATTCACTACTTACCTACTTGCGAAAAAAAGCACGTGCCAATTTCATTGATAGTATTTAAATTCTAGTTTCTTACAGTTGAAGTATTTCTTAGTTATTTTTTATAATGTGTTTTAAATTATTCAAGTACTTGTATATATATCGGTATTAAGAGACTTGCCCTGCAATTGCTAGGTGAACTTTTTCGCAGTTTTTTTGTATGTTATTATGAATTTGCTTTGTTATTTTGTGATTTAAGATTTTCCACATTAAAAAAAAAAATTAATATCCGATGAGAAATTTAAAATAAATAGTTGTTTAATAATCATACTTTGAATTAAAAATTTTCCCTTTTGCTATTTTTTAACACTGCATTTGATAAAAAAGAGCATCTTTTTGGAAAAAAGGACATCAACTTAAATAGGGGGAAATGTTCTAATCAGAGACATTAATTATAAGTGTCCCCTTGAAATTCACTATGTTTGAAACTTTTTTTATTTAATTATATTGGAAACATTTTCAAACTTTTTTTAGATAATAGTTTCCCCTAGAGATTGGTTTCTACAAAGAGTTTTTCCTTATATAGAGGCGCTTAACATCCTTCACTTGAACTCTTTCTTTCAGCGACAGCCATTAAGAAAAAATTTTAAGGAGTGCAATCTCAGAAGACCTTGAATTTTTATTCCTGAAAATTTCTTTCCATTTTTTTATATGAAAATTCATTTCTCAGTTATATTTCAATGTGCAAAAAGATTGTGAGTGTGAAAAGCAGTTCCCCTATCTTTTAAGACGAAGCTAGTCCCATCTCTTCCCCATGAAAGAAAAGAAGTAGCACCTCATAAGAGTAAATCAAATACAACAACCCGGTATGTGCACCTCCGCTCTTTTTTTGCTCCATTGCACACTAAATGATCGTTAATCTAGTATTCTACTCTCACCCCACGGTGAACAAAAAAGTCGACATGGATGGAATAGCATTCACTTCCCCCCTCCCCTCCTCTCCCACTATCTCAATCGAACTATCTACGCTAGTATCAATCGAAATACAGAAGACACACCATTCAGGTGTACAGCATTGTTTATTTACTATTTCTTGTGGAAAAATAACAATCTACAGCCTTTTTGCCGTTTCCTTTTGCACAGGTAATAATTACCTTTTCCCTTATACGCTTTTCCTGTTCATTTTCGTTTTCTGTGGTGCTTACATATCAAAGGCGGACTAGAAGAAAGATAATTGCAGACCTAGAAACAGAATATTTTTTCCAAGAACACCCGTTCTTTCGAGATTTTGAACTTTATGACGGTTCAGAGGAACTGCGCCAGTATATATATTGCACACCAACCGCTGATTATCAAGTCTTGATACTGAAGTGGCTCGGGATATTTTCTGATTAAGCTCTTTTTCTTTTTACCTTAAGAGGTGGGGAGAGCATTAAGTAGAAAATAGCTTAACATCAGACAAATTACGCATTCTTTGACTCAATTTATGTTTTTCGTTGGTTTGAAAAAGAACTGATAATACTTTCATTCAGATAGCGTTAGACATTTTATGTGGTAACAAGTGTTGATTATGTGTTAATAATTGTTTATTATTCTTGGTATATATGTTTCTTTCAATACTTTCTAAATTGTTGTGTAATAACAGCAATATTGAAAATAAATTAAAAATTACATTAAATATACTTACGTATAAAGTAACATTTATCCATTACTAGTAACAAAAAGGCTTGAAATCGTACGAGAATTAAATTTAATAATAAATGACTTTTACAAATAAGAAATTTCTTTAAAAAAAATGGTATATGAACCATAAAACATAATTTAAAATTATTTTTTCCAGAACATTAATAATTTAGATACTTACTGCTGTGCAATATTTGTATAATTTATATATTTTTAAAGTGCAGGGAACACGTATCAAAGTTAACTACTCTCAATTAGCATAAATATACTCATTGACTTTTATACGATAAACATGCATTGCATTATTACAATGGTTTTATGCATTAGGTTTTTTTATACGGTTTTATTTTGTGTTTCAAAAGTTTAAAGATTTATCTCTTCTGTTATAGAAAATCATCATTTGTTCCATTAATTATTGTAATTTCTGAAAACATGATCACCATAAGTATCTTAAATGTCAAAAAACAAAACATAGTTGTAGTAATCAGACACATCATTAAAATTTTAGATTGTTTTGACTTGAAAGCTTTTTGTAACAAGTCCTTATTGTATATTTCCATTTTTATTATTTTACTTTTTCGCTTATTGTATTCTACAGGCGCGATGCATGAAGAGAAAAAAAAAGTCTTAAAAAGTAGCGTTTCCTAAATCTTTTTTTAAAACTCTTTTCTAGGTATCTGAGACTTCTTTCCGAAAGAAAACGAATATCGTCCAGAGAAATTAGAGAGAGAGAGAGAGAGAAGAACCGGCGATTGGTGGTGATTTCATTTGAGCAGGTAGAAAAGAGAAAATCTGATTTTCTTCTTGCTTGAAAAGATTCTGAATCCAGGAATGGTACTAATACAGCAGATGTCTGGCTAATCTGCAATCTTCAATCTCGGGATTCCACACCAGCGCGCTGCAGTGAAATCTCGAGATTGGATTTAACGCTATGTCATTGTAGAAATTGGAAATATAAAAAAAACTCGTTCTGAAGAGGGGGTGAGAAGACATGGTACAGACATCGATTGAGGAGATGATTGCTCTTATCGACTTCGATAGATCACTTACTTTCTGCTGAATAAGATTTGAACTGAATCATTGCTTAGACATGGAAACCATTGGTGAACTCTGCGCAAACTCTGACAGCCGCCATCTGAAAAGAAGGCTTAGGACTGCTCTTATAGTACTTATTTTTCTGTTCCAATGTGTAGCTGCATCATCAGTGATGTATTCAGCGCCACAAGAATGTAAGTGGGCATTGATAAGCGGCAGTGATGTATCTTTGACCTGCACTCCAAAGACACTTGTGGGGACGGGTAGTTTCGTTACTAATTTCAGTATGATACAAAGCGACCACACTACTGTTCTAAACATACTATGCGAGTCATGGTTTTTTGAAAGTACTTTGGCTCCGATGGCTTTGTCGCATCTTAGATATCTAAAAGCGTTACATGTACAACAGTGTAAACTGAGGGAATTGCCGATGGAGGCTTTTGCTGGGTTGAATGAATTGAGAAATCTCTCTATTCGGACAATGAATGACGAGTGGGGTGAATTTCCTTTATCATTACAACCTGACAGTTTCGACAATTTGAATCAGTTAGAGGCTCTTGATTTAAGTCACAATAAACTCGAGAAAATTTCAGATGAGATGATATGTCATCTAGGGTCTTTGAAGATTTTGAATCTAACTCATAATGACCTGACTTCTGTAATAACTTTTTCCAATAATTCAGGTAGTAAAGTGCTTAAACACTGCATGAGTAGTCTCTCGGAACTCGACTTGTCTCATAACAAAATATCAGTCATTACGAAAAAAGATTTGCAGAACTTCAAAAGATTGCGCCTTCTCAATCTAGCACATAATGACATATTTGATCTTGATCCTGCAGTTTTCACTAACTTTGCTAAATTGCAAATCGTTGATTTGTCAGATAACGAGGTGGTGAATATTCCCGCTCGGATATTTCAAGATTCCCCTGACATCAGAGAACTGTACTTATATAATAATTCAATAGTTAACATTCCTCCGGACTTGTTTAACGGCTTACAACAGCTTGTGATTTTGAATCTGAGTTTCAACAAGATTTCCAGTTCATCTTTTGGTCCTGAGACATTTGTCGATCTCATTCGGCTAGTGATTCTTGATCTCAGTAGAAATAAAATAAATTTCATCAACAATACTTTATTTCAGTCACAGTATTCTTTACAAATGCTTTTTCTCTCCCACAATGAAATTGACATCATTGCTGAAAACTCTTTCTCATCTCTGTACAATTTATATACTCTTGACCTGAGTTATAATCGATTGAAATACTTGGATATTTTCACGCTAAATGGATTGTATGTCCTAAGTGATCTTAAGCTGTCTCACAATAGTATTTACAGCATGCATTCCGATGCATTTAAAAATTGCAGTAGTGTTGAAGATCTCACTCTTCAAGGAAACAATTTAAGTTACGTTCCGACTGCTTTAAAGTCGCTGCAATTTCTCAAAACTCTCAACCTTAACAACAATACTATGAGCAGCTTGAATAATTCATCTTTCCAAGATTTGAAGCAACTTCGTTATCTGAGTCTATCACAAAATCAAATTGGCAATTTATCTAAAGATGCTTTTAAACATTTAACGTCTTTAAAAACATTGGTTTTATCAAAAAACAACATTCACAACTTGGAACAAGGTATTTTTGATGAATGTGAAGCTTTAAATGCCATAGACCTAAGCGACAACCACCTAACTGACATCAATGGATTATTTATTAATTTAAAAGATCTAACCTTTCTTAACGTTTCCAGAAATAAAATTCAGTGGTTTGATTATGCCGTGATACCGATTGAGCTTCATGAGCTAGATCTTCATAGCAATGAAATCCCATCTCTGAGCAATTATTACGAGCTCGAAGATATCCTGCAGCTTCGGGCTTTAGATATATCTTTCAATTTCATAACTTTAGTCGATGGAGGTTCATTTCCAAACCGCATCAGTCGAATAAAAATTAACAACAATCGTATAAGCCAAGTTCATCATTTCACATTCTCAGCCAAAAACAACTTATCTTATGTTAATATGGCAAATAACAATATCGAAAGCCTCGAAATTAATACATTGCGATTGAATACTACAGGGAGACCATTGTCAGAATTCGCTATTTCAGGAAATCCATTTTTTTGTGATTGTAACATGGAATGGCTGCAACACATGAATAAACTGGATGGAAATGTTCAGTATCCTCACATTGTAGATTTAGATCAAGTTGTTTGCAAGTTGTCTTTCAGACGTCACACCTCGTACGTACCTTTACCTATGTCTAAATCATCTGATTTCCTTTGTAAATATAATAGTCATTGCTTTGCACTGTGCCACTGTTGTGAATTTGATGCCTGCGATTGTGAAATGGACTGCCCTGATAATTGCACTTGCTATTCAGATCAAACTTGGAACACAAACATTGTGGATTGCAGCTCCCAGAATTTTTCTTCAATGCCATCAGTCATACCCATGGACGTCACCGACCTTTATTTAGACGGAAATAACATCTTTCAGCTCACTAGTCACACATTAATAGGTCGTAAAAATATGCGAATTATTTACTTGAACAATAGCAACATCAATGTTATTAATAATCGAACTTTTAACGGCCTATTGATACTCAGAGCTCTTCACTTGGAAAATAATCAACTAAAAGCTCTAAACGGATATGAATTTGAAACTTTGGTACATTTAGAAGAGTTATATCTTTCAAACAATAAAATACGATTTATAGCAAACACCACATTTCAGAATTTGAAATCTTTGACCATTTTAAACCTGGATCATAATTCTATTAAAGAATTCCAAGTTTGGAATTTAAGATGGAACCCACACCTAACCAGTGTACAGCTGGGCCATAATCCTTGGATATGCAACTGTGAATATTTAGAATCATACTATGAATGGCTTAGTGACGCCTCTTCTGTAGTACAAGACCTCGGATCAATCCAATGTCGTTATAATCAGTCAGCTGGCCCGTATCTCGTTGAATTCAATGTTTCATCGTGTTCTAATTACAGCTCTATTACTTACTTCCAATCTGTGTTTCAAACGGATTATGTTGCAGTAATCATAGTTGTGTCAGTTCTTTTACTGCTGATTATAGTATTCTCTATACTGCTATGTGTGTACTGGAGAGAATTGCAAGTTTGGTTATACTCCAAATATGGCATTCGCTTGTTCCAAGGAAATGATTTTCCTCCCGATACTGAGAAATTGTTTGATGCTTTTGTATCGTACAGCAAAAAGGATGAACATTTTATCACACAGTTTCTAGCTCCAGAGCTGGAATATGGTGCTCCATCGTATCGGCTTTGCCTGCGTTATCGGGACTTACCTATGTCTGGATATGTAGCTGAAGCTATTACGGAAGCTATTGAATGTAGCCACAGAACAATAATTGTTTTGTCAGAACAATTCTTAAAGAGCGAATGGTGTCGTTTCGAGTTGAAGAGCGCACATCAGGAGTCACAATGTAACCGTAAACACAAAATAATTGTGGTACTCATTGATACAATGCCATTTAAAAGTATAAATCCTGATGCTAAAATGTGCTTTCGAAATGCACCTGTTATTCGTTGGGGAGACAAGAGATTCTGGGAGAAACTTAGGTATGCCATGCCTGATGGCCAAGGCCATCCTGCTGATCCAAAAGTGAAATATTCTCACCAAAGTCTTCCCCCTTCAAGTAACATTAAATTGGTGTAATCAAATGATTGTGAACTTTCATTCACTGTATCTTGAATGTTTCTCAAAAAATATTTCATTTTTTCCGTCTTTATGGAAAAGTTTATAATTGTTCCTAATTGTCTTTCGACGAAACTGCCCAAGTATTACGGCATTCCCTTTCTCCCAGTAAATGGTCGGTTTTCACTTAATTACATACGAGAGAAAAAGTCAATGTGAACACATTTTTTTTTCTTCGTCCTTCATTATCTTTCTTTAAACAACATGAAATTTCATACTGTGTAGCCAAGCAAAAACTTCCAAGAGCTTTCAAAGACAGTGAACATTACAGATCGTCTCTTGCAAATTGGGTGACAGTCGCAATGTAAGATAAATGCTCATGACTTGCAACTGGCCAAAAAAAATATTTCTCACATTCTCTTAAACTTCTATTATCCTTTGGTGTCATCTAGTTGTTATTACATCTTCGACACTTAAAAAGAGGACTTTTCCTTAAAGTGAATGGGCTATTTTTCACTGAAACTTTACACTTAAGCTGACTGACTTTATTGAGCTGTGACCACAGTTAGTTCCTTCATGGAGATGTTTGAGATTTGTATTATACAGCTGAACCTTGTAAATGTGCTATGTGTTTATTTTTTATTTCCATTCGTGTTTATATATATATATATATATAAAGAACGAATCTCTCTCTAGATGAGAGTTACATTGTAAAGATGCATTTTTGTTTGTTTACATTTCACCGTTTTTGTCTTTGGTGTAATTAAAATATTTCTTCAGGCAAATGTCTGATGAAAAAAAAATGAACTGTTTTTCAGAACTCTAGTACTTGAAAATGTATGGACATACTCGGCATTTAAGTTAAGTTTCTTCTTTTCCCTGAATGCAGTGTTTGTTTGGAATATACAATAAAATGTTTCTAATATATATTTATTCGGAATGATTAGAAAAGAGATAATAGCAATTGGCTAGCTTGTAATTACATCATTATGTTTGTAAATATGCGTTATGTGCATTTTCAAAAATTCTTCAAAAGTCAATCCTCAGAACATTAAAACTGACAACCCAAGCTCGATATGGTGTATTCGATTAGACATGCATAGAGCTTTTTTGTTTGTTTGTTTTGTTTTGTTTAAAAAAAAACTATTAAATTTTTGTAAAAATAATATTATTTATAAAATTTTACGTTTAATAGATTTATATTAATTTCGAATTCTGTCGTTATTTAAAAAGATGGTAAGTGGGTCCAAACTAAATTTTCTTTTAAATAGTAAAAAAGAATAAAAATAAATTAAATAAATTAATTTATTATTGGAGGTGCTCTAAGTTAAACAGTGTGTTTAATATTCGCTGTTAAATATGAATTAACTTTTTACTTGTAGATTTAAATAATTTAAAAATATTCATAAAATTAGGTTGTTTTTATTAAATATACATTTGATTTATTAATATTAAACGGGAACAATTTTAAAACATTTGTTGTTGTTTTTTTAATAGATTTATATAATTTAATTTAAAGTTAATGAAAAAAGGATAACCCAAATCAGTACCGATTAAGTATTGCAATTAAAAAATAATTGTGAAAAAATTATTTTTCCCCCTTGATTCATATTAATCATAGCAATTCAGATTAACAGTATAGTGTTTGTTTTTATATAAATAGACTTATGTTTTATGCATTTCTAATCGGAATGGCTTATAATAGTAAATGCAGCTTGGTTAACTGTGCCACATAACTGTGATTTACAGGAATCCTGCCCAAAAGAAAGTAGGTGTGGTGCTAGTTTCGGGTATTGTCCTTACATACACATGCCATTTTGGAGCATTACGATATCTGTGATAATATTCGAGTACTCTTTCTTATGCTGTCAGTTGTAATAAGCTAGGAAAAAAAGTGTGACTTCAAATTGAGTTTTGTGTTTCTTTTGAGCTTTATTTATTTGGCATTTGAGAAAAATGTAATACACCTTGTAATATATATACATATATGTATTGTAATGGTATTCATGAGACTTAATTTTTGATCATTTTCCTTAAAATGATCTGAAATGATTGTGTAAGTGTTTATTTTAAAAGTCATAGAATTATTGTTGCACTAACTGTTTGAATGTAAATGTTGCATATAATAAAAGTCGAAGTGAATGTGTGAGTTTGATTCATTAAAAAATAAACACCAGCAAACAAAACCCTTAGAGGGAGGTATTATGCATCGGATAAATTATGAGGGATAGACAATGCTCGAGATTGAAAACTTAGAACGTGATAAAGTAAATTTATCACATTTTTAATAAAATAATTATTTGTTTTCATATTACAGAAAAAAAAATCATTTTACTAGCGTTATGAGAAACAGGGTCAGATAATAATAAAAAAAAAATTAAGAAAGTTGGTGAAAATGACGATTAAAGTACTCCCAAATAAGAAAGACAAAAAAAAAAAAAAAAACAACTTAAAACAACATGTATTGCCAAAACAACTTTGTAGATGAATAATGTTAATATTCTTACGTTGACACATGTATCTTCTTCACAATCTGATGTATATTCTAATGTCAAAAAAAAATGAGCCAAGATTTGAAAATCATCGATTATCGAAAAGAACATTGAATTAAACTGAATTGATGTTATGACAAGCAATATAATATAAATAAAATTGTTCAATTTAAAAATAAAATTAAAAAAAAACATTTTCCCCTTAACCGTTACAGGACCATAAGTTTGATAAGAGTAAATATTAGTATATAATTGCTAATTTTAGTTTGTTAAGATATGAAAAAAGTAAAAATCTCACGTAACAAGGTGTATGTTTGAATCAATGTGTAGTTTTATAAAGTTTTTTTTTTTTTTAAATTTGTTCAAATGCACTTTATTATTGCACAAAATTATATTTCAAATAGCATAAAACATATGAAGAAACTCGATAATCTATACACCACGCAATAATAAATAAATAACGCTGAATAAAATACAGCCCAGCAATTGATTTGAATGTTTTTTATTTTCCTATCCAAACATTCCCGTTTAAGTAATTGGGTTCGGCATTCATTCTGTTTTGAACATTTTGTGTATAAAAGGCGCATGATGCTATAATTAAAAACGAAAATCACCAATTTTAAAATAGAAAATACAGCCGTCCCTCTAACGAAATCGCGGAATGCTGAAAAGAAGTTCATTGTGTGGAAAATTCGTTAAATAGAGATTCATCTTTCAATATACTTTATAAGCCACATAAAACAAATTTTTTATTACAAACAAATTTTAAAACAACCCTGAACAATATACATTATTACAAAGAGTAATAGTTCAAACCTTTTTTTTTTTTTTTTTTTTTTTGCACACACACAAATTAACTTATCCATTAATAAGAAATTGCAAGAAAACAAAACATTGTCCAGAAATACACTATATTTTCAACTTTAAAAAACTAATTTTTTTTAAAATAAAATTAATGAATTTTTGTAACATTTTCTAATTTCAAGCAAGTTTTTAAATAGTAATTTTAAGCATATATTAGCACATGCGTCCTTAAATTTAATTACTGGTAAAGTGTATTGATTTTGCTTGAGTTTTTTGTTTGAAAAACACAAACCGCATAATAGTAATGTTCGTAGTAGATTTACGACTCGAAATATTTTAGGACAAAACAGTGGTCCAACAAGCTTCACGAAACATAATGTCAACGTCAGTTTTTTATGATATAAAGGATCATAATATATGATAATTACATGAAATAATATTAAAAAGTATTAAAACTATACCCTACTGAAAAGTAGTCCTGCAATTATTTAGTTAAAGCTATAAATTTTAATCGCTGTGTCAAAATGACACAAATGGACGTTTAAGTGTAATCTCGGACGTTCTAGAGTTAAAAGGAAAAAAATAATTATTTATGGAATATCTTGAAATTTTAAAAACACTATATTATAAACAAATGAATGAATTACTATGTTGGGAATTTTCGTGAAAATTGAGTCATTTTCTTGCTTGAAAATGAGTTCCGCGTTTTGTTCAGGGTCTCGTACATTTGGTGAAAACAGCCTTTAGCGTTTTTCGAGAACTTTCCAATGGATGAAGATGACAAATTCAGAAACATGTGGAATTTTCCAAATTATTCCTAATGAAATACTTATTCTGGAAGAGCAGACATTTCTTGAAAAGGCAAGATGGGGGATCGTATGTGGGTTTTAGCTTATTTCTAAACATAATAATCTTATTTATTTCAATATGACACCAATTTTTTTCGCTTTCAATTATTTTGAAGGGAAAAGAAAAAGTCTGTAATAAAGGAATAGATTATAATTCAAAGGAGGAGGAGTTATTGTAAATAAATGGGAAAAATATTTCTAAAAACTAATACACTTTTTCCCTAAAAATATTTAAAATCTAAGTTGCTCCTTATTTCTTACCTAAATAATTTTTGTTTTCATTCTGTCAATTCTTATGAAGAAAATTGTCTATTATAAAAACTTCTTATATTTATTTCAAATGAATATTACATTGAATCTATCTACAACATTGTACATATATACATTGGATAGTTTTAAAATTCACTCATTGCAATATATACAGACGTTTGCATAGCATAAAAATATTGGTCTTTAAATTTTTCCTTATAAAATCTGCTTACTAGAATATGAGCTATTAGTTTAAATATTATAATTATAAAATTCAAAAAGTTCAATCTCATCCCAAAACCAGATTTTTCTAGATTAAAAAATATATCATCACACAGGATATTTTGATAAACCTTGGAAATGTCAACTTTTTACTTTTCGCACAGTTTCCACGATTTATTCATTGTAACAATGAATGATTCAAATAGATGACTTCTGACACTGCACTGTAATATCTTCTCCATTTTCAATCTGAAAAATGTCCAAATTTAAAGGATCAAAATCAAGTTTTTCTATTTTGAAAGTTCTGAATTTTTAAGTGAAACCTTTTACTTTATAATCCAATTTTAGTTTTTTCTTTAAGAAGAGGGATTAATATAAATTGAGAGAAACTTCTTCATTTCAAATGATTATGATAATAAAATAAGAACAATTTATTATTCAAGGGTATTAAAACGCTATCTTTCATTCCGCCAATGTTCAGAATTTATTCACAGAAACTGAAAATAGGTTTTAATGGAAATCTTGAATTAAATTGTTTATATACTTAGAAGCAGAAAATAAAAGATAAAATAATCACTCAGAAGTGATGACAAATCAATGAAGATTTTCAGCAATGAAATGAAATGCATAATTTCTTTTCTTTAAACAAATATCTATTGCTTACTATTTATCTATTACATATATAAAATAAATTAACAAAATAATATAACTAATAATTAAATAATATTGAATCAATTTCCTGTTATATTAAATTCATTGGAGACTTAACATTTTATTTTAGCACAAACTTTCACTAGTTTGGATGAAATTTAAGGGAGTTAAGACTTCGAAGCCCCGATTCCATTTAAGTAGTGTAAAACGAACAAGGAATCAACGAAAAAATATGGAGAATTAGAAATTTTATACCATTCTTACAACCAAGAACACATTTTGCAGAGAAACAGAAACATCAATCTACAGAATGGGATATATATGTTAAACCTTAGTTTGCCTTTAAAAGAGTAGTTATTAAAAAAAAAAGTTCCAACCAAATATATATTTACTCCCTCAAATTTTGCAAACAAATAAAATCACCAAATATTTTGTTGGATATATAAGATCCAAATCAAGATTTTTCGAAAAATCAATAGTAATACGTTGGGAAAAAAGTTTTTTATGAGCCACATATAAGGTAATATATCATGTTTAAAATGTAATTCATATCAAGGAAAACATGAAGAATTTTTGAGAGGAATGAGACACAAAAATTGCATATACTTTGAAAAGAAAATGGTTTATATATAAATCTTGATTAAGTTATCAGCAAAGATTTTAGATAAATTTGAATGAAAGTATTTATAGATGGAGGAATGCAACAAAAAAGTAATTTCTAAACTTATAAAAGATAGTTGTCCATTGGGTAACTTTATTGCTTTCAATAAAGTATCCAGGATCTTTCCTCTGGTATTTCTGAATCTTTATGTACATTTAGAATTACTGTTTGTCTCTAATAACCAAATTTAAATTAAATCATGTCAACATTAAGTATACAGAGTGTTGTCGCGAATTAGACCGACAAATTCGGAGGGGTGATTGGAGACGACAAATCACCATAAAACATTATTTATTTATCCAACACTCGTGCTTGACTTCTTGACCATTTGACACCGAGCCTCCCAGTACCGACTGACGATGTCATCAGCCGAGTATTCAGTGAGTCCAGGGCATTGGGGCAGGTGGTCGCCATCCATTCTGGCATGGCCGCAGAGTGGGCAGGCTTCGTAAACAGCCACACCAAGCCAGTGGAGGTATGCTCCCAAAAAGTCATGTCCGGTAGTTAGGCGAAAGTGGGCAACAGCCTCGGCTCTCTCCAGGTGCCTCGAGATTGGGCCCACAGTGGCCAGTTTTCCATGGCTTTCCAAAACTCTTAGTTTTTAGGGTCATGGCAGTATATTTGTCAAAGTGTGTGGAGATGATGTTCTTTGCTCTTCACCATAAAACATGGGGTCACAAACCACGTTTAGTCGGTGAAAATCGCGATAATTGTAGCCGGAAGAGGTGTTGACCAAACGAATGCGGGTATTTGGAAGGATTGCAGAAACTTGCACGAGTATGCAAATTTCCCACTTCTCCAGGAGTTGCTGCAGGGAGTACCGGCCCCTACAGCATGTGGCTCATGCACGATGATGCACCTGCACATTTTTCCTAACCACCTCCATGCTACATATCCAGGGATGTAGATTGGGCTTGAAGGACCTGTTGCTTGGCCTCCATACTCTCCTAACTACAATCATTTGGATTTCTTATAGGGCCATCTGAAATCGCTTGTGTATGAGATGTCGGTGGCTACAGTGAAGGATCTCACGGCACTTACCGTCGACTCTTCTGCTGACATCGCCAGCACACCGCATTTATTTGAACGCGTCCAACAATCCTTCGTCCGTCAGTGTCGCCTGTACTATAACCTACACGGCCGCAACTTCGAACAATTCCTCTGACAATCACTTGCAGTTGCATTTCTGACCTCGAGCTGTAATGCATTGTCTAATAAATTATTTCTTATCACTCATTGCCCCTTTTCATTCCAGTCGGCATCAAACCCTTTATATCTGATTTTGCAAAATACTCCGACTAAGCGTGGTTTGTCACCCCATTTTCTACGGCGATTTGTCGTTCCCATGCTGACTACTATCTCCCTTTCGTATCTGTTGGTCGAATTCGGCAGTACCCTGTATGTATCCACTACAAATAAGAAAAATTTTTTCAATAAACAACACTCCAATTTACTTCTTTTAACGAAATTAGAATAATTTTTTAAAAGGCTTATAACACTCGCAAATAAATTTAAGCAGCGAAATACAAATTCCTTATTCATTTAAAGTGGGAATCAACAATTATAAACATTTAATTTTCTTAATAATTCATAAAAAAGAAAAATGTTTAAAAACCATTGGCAAGTCAAGAGGAAAAGAACCACGCAGCATTATTTAAAAACAAACAAACAAAAAAACAGGAAACAGAACAGACGCATAAATATGAAAGAGCGAAAAAAGTTCAAAATGAAAATTAAAAAGATGAATCGAAATTTTATTAAAGATCAAAATACAAAAATGATAAAGACTTGATAAATGCCAAAACAGCACGAAACTATTGTTTTAATTTAAGAAGACGATTTCAAAGATGGAAATGTAAAAGAAAAAAGTGGAAAAAGAGCTTTTACGAAATTAGTGGTAGTTAAAAATCATCCAGTCACATTCTATTATTTAACTTCCATAAAATCATTATATCAATTGCTTATTCTTTTTTAGGATGCCATTGTAAATATAATGCAATTTTTACTTCATTAAAGATGGACACTTACGAATTTTCTTGTACAACATGATTCATTTTTTGTTTAATACATTTTGTTATATGTTTTATTTATTCATTATCAAAAAATTAAAAATCTAAAAAAAAAAAAAATTATACTAGAGGAAAATTTCTTACATAATCACTGTGAATTCTGATTTTAAAAAAATGTTTGATCGATAAAAAAAAATTACACAGATTATTGTAGGTATGTGATCTCGTGTGGATTTTTTAATAATTCACTGATTCATTATTAAAATATAAAGAAGTCTTAAAGGTTTTTAATATATACAGATTTTAGTGCATGTGTGGACTACATGTACTATCTTACAGTTATGCAGCAATATATAATAAATAAAAGGTCCCACAAGTCGGACGATATATATAAATGTTGATGCAGTGGCATTCACTCTACTAATCACCAAAAATTGCGGTTGAAAGATGGATAAAAGAAATAAATAAATAAATTTAACTGGAAATTAATACATCATTGACACTATTCTTTGAAAAAACATTGGTTTTTAAAATAGGAAGTGTCACGCACTGCCAAAAAGATTGAATATCACTGGGTGTATGGATAACTGTTTCTGAATTCTTCACTAATAATAATCTCAATACATGAAATACACATTCAAAGTTTCCAATTTAATAGAATGATTGTAATGAAATTACTTATAACTGACTCAAATGGCCTTATACCATAAAGCAAGATGTTTTCTCACGTAGAAACATATTCGAAGAATTAAATACATTTTTTCCATTTGCAGTGTGTAAAATTAACAAAACAATCATTTAATCAAATATTTAAGAAAACATTTAATTATGTCTATTTAAAATAAATAAATCTGAACATCGCGAATAAAAAAACAAAGTGGATGAAAATTATATAAAATAACTACTTCTACTACCAACTTTTTAAAATATCCCAATATGCAAAAAAGTGGAGACAAATTTTTATATATTTTTACCAAAATTTTAACTCTTTAGGCTTGGGAAAATGAAAACTATCGCAGATATAGCTTACTTGATGGTTCATAAATATTGTTCCAATTAACAATCAATCCCCAAAGCAAGTAAATATATCCACAATACTTTAAGATATCACGTTTTTTCCCAAAACTGGTAAAAAATGACGCTTAAAATTGTTTCTTTTTAAAATTGCAACATCTCATCTCAGGAAAATTACATTGAAATGAGTAAAAACCTTAGTGGGAAGTCGAAAACCTATATTTTCTAAGTCAACTATAAAAAATTCATTAATTTGTCAGATTTGATCCTGTTAAAACAGGCGAGTAACTTAAAGTAATGTACTACACTGTCTTAAGATTGAATGCTGGGAATCCTCAAATCTATTCAAGCTGTTTCTAAGCCTGTTCATTAGATCCTGAAGCAAATTAAACCATTTATGCTCGAAAGCAGATTAGAGCCCTACAAGGTGACCGAAGATCTGATAGTGATTAGTGAAACTGCGCATACACAGTGGCTGGAAGAGATATGTTACCCAATTCATCTTAGACGTGTTGGATCTTTGTCCGGAGAAGGATTCAACCATAATGTTTCACCCTTCTCTCACACATTCATCAGAATATCCTCAATTAAAAGATACACACACAATATTGTATATATATAATGATATTTCTTGAACCAACAAAATCTAAAAGATATTAAAATCCGTATAAAAATCTATTTAGGCTTCTATATTCAATTAAGATTTGTTAGAACCCATAACAGGAGCACACAAATAACCTGTAGAACCTATGTGAGCATAGATATTCAATAACCTGCGACTGGATAGCATAGAATTCCTGTTACACATTGAAAAAAAGTCAAATTAAAAAAAATTATTTAGCATATTAATTTATTTATATTTATTGAAACGTCATTACAAAGATAAATAACAAAGAATTTGATTACTCTGACTGTACATTGATTAAATAATGTGTGGTTCATATCTTTCGTATTTTTAATAAGCATAAATGAATAGATTTGTTCCCAAATATACGTATATTGACTTAAGGGGCTTATAAATCGTTTTATTTACAGAAAGATTTATAATTACTTATAATAATATATAATAACAAAATAAAGAATATTCTCTACATTAAAATTGAATGCCCAGTTTTAAGTAAAGATCCGTCCAACAGAACAATGGGGGCTGCTGCACTGGATCTCAAATCATATTATATGGCGTAAAATTTAAAATAGCTCAAATGTTTGACCTTTTGTAATTAACCACGGTAACACATTACAAGACTTTTCACCATACACCTTCGGCCACGTTAGAGTGACATTAATTTACTCTTAATTCATGAACTCTTAATATAAGGTGAAGTTCTTAGTATTGTAGAAATTAAACTATAAACTCAGTCAAGTAATTAAGAGAACTTGATCATAAGTAAATAAAAAACAACTCATCTCCTGCCCCTGGCGTAGCAAGCTCTAAGGGGGCTTTGTTAGTGGGACTGTAGCTACACATGTTGGTGCCCCTGTAGCTTAGGGGCTCCGTATCATTGATACGGCGGCAGCTACGACCTTGTCTCCTACAATGGATATGAAATTATTTTAGAAAAGCCAGTACATTCAAAATGGAGATGCTAGCACATTAAACACAACAGAATGAGGATTACTTTCTACTGAGTTAATCCAGTTCATAAAGGCATGGGATTACAATATTGAGCAAAAATTTATAAATAGTTTTAATATACATACCTAGGACTATATTAATAAAAGGATTATTGACAGATTGATATCATCAATCGATATTTTAAATCAATGCAGTTTAAAAAGTTGCACTCAACTATTCATAAATTTTCTTTGAAATGACGTTAGTAAATCTCTAACTTTTAATGAATTTCAAACAGAATCAATCAACTTATATCGAAGAGACAAATTTGTTACTAACGGAATGCATTTCATAGTTTGTACATTCTTGACACATGGAACAGTATGCATCAGGAGGTCCATTTCATTTCAGATATTTCTCTTAAGTTGATTTCTTTCTTGTTTATATCAAGGGTTATGTGGTTCATTTCAAGAGTTTCCCATGAATGACTGATTCATTGAATAAAATAATACTTGAGATGTTCTAAGCAAAATTTTGTCTAAACATTCTATCCTATTGATATGAGTAATATTCTTGGATGCATGGAAAAATTTGAAACTTATGAAAACTTTCTTACAACACATTCTATATTAAATATGAGCTTCATAAGTACATGTGTGTTCTTCAGTGGCGCACACAAGGGGGGTACTGGGGGTCCGGACCCCCCAAAGCCCTTGATTTTTTTCCGATTGGTTATAATTCTAAGTATATAATACGTAAAATTTAATTAAATATTTGTTATTAATGATTAATTTTATTAATTAATGCTAATTATCTATTCAATAATTCGTTTTTTACTGTGTTTTGATCCTGAAAATCGACAAAATCGAAAATAGCATGATACAAGAATGGTGAACTTTCAACCCGGACCCCCCCTTGAAAAATTCCTGTGTGCGCTACTGGGTTGAGGTGCTCTTTGACATTACTTCAGCTATAACAAGTTACAACAGTTCCTTCAATGTAGTGATAATTTGACGGTTATATACTGTTAGTGGTCAATTTTCCATGGTTCCTTATAAAAAAAAACATATCTGATACAGAAACTTCTTTAGTAAAACTCGAGATGCGATTGTGTCTATAAAGATAATTTATAAACGAATAACCTAAAAAGTCTTCAACTATGCTGTTTCTGTTTTTCTATATATATATATATCGCTTTTTGCTTAAGGTATATAATTCCTAGTTCTATTGTATCTACAAATTCTTTTCTTCAAGTCACGCTTGTAATGATAGATGATATCCAGCTGTATTACGTGGATGTAAATAAATACACACAATTAATTATTTTCGTGATGTAATGGTAAAAACAATTGAATTTCTAGAAAAAAAAACTAAATATTCTCCCAAGAGAAATTACTTTTTCTAGTTAGTTCTGTTTCAGTCTCAACAAAACACTGATACAAATATTTTGAGCTTCTTATATGTAACAAATTTAGTTAGTTTAAATTATTCTCAAACAAAAACATTGTTTGATGATTAGTAGAATTTTTAATACGATGAAGTATATAGACAAGAAAAAAACTACATAGAAAACTGAGTAGAATATTCGTTTTTTAGCACTAAATGTTTAACTTCCATTCATCTTGAATGAATGAAAATGAGAAAAAATTGCTTCATACAGTATTTGACCATTGCTTTCTATTTAAGAATTAGACAAGATTAAAACTCCTTTTTTTATTCATCATAAGAGGAAAATAAGTTTCACTCACATCTTCAAACCATTCCATTTTCTTTCCTTCTTGCCCCCCCCCCCTCTTTTGCTTGGCTTTTAACTTCGGTTCGTAAAATATTGCTTTCAAATGAAATACAAAATCTTATGGATTAATGGTAATATTAGTATTATGCTGGATTTATTTATTTCCCTCTAAATTGCATCACGTTATTGCTCGTAACTACGAAGCCATTGGTTCCTGTTCGTATAATTGCGAGTTATGGGCTCGATTCAAAATTATTTTAAAGGTCATCATTCAGAATAGCAGGATTGCAGGACATTAAGTCTAACACACAGCAACTAAATCCTAACTTAATTGGCAGGGAAGTTTGTTGACTGATTGAATTATACCTATCAGGTGGCCTGCTTGTCATTTACTCTCGCAACTTGATATAATGATGTCCATTGTCAATATAGAAAGTTGCACTGATCTAACGTGTAAGGTAAATTAAAAAAAGAAAGAAAGAAATTATTTATATAAAATGATTAAGCAAGCATATTTTCTAGAACGAGAAATTCGGAAATTATTTAATCAAAATAGAAATAAAACATGATTCAAGCATATTTTTTAATAATGAAATTATAACGGAGTATGTACAGTCAGGGCCGGACCATGACTTTTGGGGGCCCTGGGCTAACAATATCTGAGGGGCCCCCTAAATAATTAAAGTTTTTGCCATTTTCCTAAAAAAACGTTTTGTGTGTGGAAAATTTTAAAATATACGAAATTTAAGGTTTTCTTTTTATTTCAAACAATTTAAATACGTTATAAGCAATAACATAATTTTTTTAAAAAACAAACCTTTTACACTTTTGTGCTGCAAATTCTTTTATTTGCCCATAACATTTTAAGTCTTTGGTGAGATCAGTATTAATACAAAGAAGTAATAAATAAGTAAGCCTAGTATTTGTCATTGTTCTATATACTTGTTTTCTGTATAGGACATTTTAGAGAACGCACACTCCACTTCACAACTAGTAATAGGGAGCGCTGGAAAAATCTTTAAAACGGTATACAATTTTGGAAAAACGTCAACAAGTTTCTTTTAAAAAATTACATAGAAAATATCAGTACAAATATTGGACTCTAGCTCAGTTTGTTTTGGATAAGTTTTGAATTGAACACCTTCATTTACTAAATGTTGGTCTAAGTCCTCTGATAAGTAAACAATAATAGCGCGTGCTGTCATGATAACTGTAACTGTGAATGTGTACTTGTGTTAACTTTGTATTATAACTGTATATGATTGCTTGTGTTGTTGCTGTTGTGAGATGACGTTGTCACCTTATGCTTAATAAAAGGATTTAACGAAGAACTATTTGAACGCTTCGAATGCAAATGTTCTGAAGAACATTCTGAAACCAATAATCATAACATGGTGTCAGGAGTGGGGTTCGAACCCACGCTCTTTTTCGAGAACCAGTTCTAAAAGCATTATGAAATAGGCAATAAAAGATAGACGAGATTATTTAGTAGGTTTAACATAGTATAGAATTAATTATAATACAATATAGTATATCTTGACTTATCTCCAGCTCAAATGATGTTTAATCGTAGATTAAAAACAAAATTACCAATCTCGAATAAATTGTTAAATGCTGAATTATTTAATAACATTCGAGAAAAGTTAATAAAAAGGCTAAACGTTGAAAAGATTCATTATAATAAAACTGCTCATCCATTACCTGAACTTGAGCCAGAAGATAATGTCAGAATACTAAATTTTAAAAACAAAACGTGGGAACCGGCTAAAATAGTTTCAAAGCATAAATTACACCCTAGGTCATATTTTGTTAAAAATCAGTCTGGCAATATTTTAAGACGTAATAAAAAACATATAAGAAAAATCAAACACACCTTTTAATATAGAAACAGATCCCAATGACATAAGTACTTTCAATTCTGATTCAGAAGTAATTGTAAATCCTCAAAATATACAGAACTGTAACGAGATCAGATTGTAATGTCCAAAGAAGGAACCGTGTTTATAAACCCCCATCTTATTTGAATGACTATGTTATATGATTAATAACTTAAAGGGGGGGGGATGTCATGATACCTGTAACTGTGAATGTGTACTTGTGTTAACTGTGTATTGTAACTGTATATGATTGCTTGTGTTGTTGCTGTTGTGAGATGACGTTGTCACCTCATGCTTAATAAAAGGATTTAACGAAGAGCTGTTTGAATGCTTCGAATTCAAATGTTTTGAAGAACATTCTGAAAACAATAAACATAACACGTGCATTCTTCAGGTCGACGTTGTTCTTACTTTGATCTTGCAAATCCATCAAAAATTTTAATTTCTTACTATATCATTCTATTAAAACCAAGGATTAGCTTGCCTAACGCAACACACACACAATAAGCGTGTCTCTTTCAAACTTTTCTGTCCCATACACAGCTTTTTCTGAGGATTTATCTGCCCATTTTGAAATACCCCGTGCTTGTTCACAGCACTATGTTCTGTTTCTATACTAGGACTTAATGTTTCGGCTGTGTCTTGATACTCCTTTAGTTTTTGATACGATTCATATCGTACATTGCTTATAAACGTTTTAAATGACATATATAATTAACTTATTCCCTTCGCAGATATCCAAACCAGGAGCCTGTAAGTTTTTGTTAACTGAATTAAATCTTTGCAAAATTTCTTCCCAAAATATAATTAAAATGGCAGATTCAAGTTTTGTTGATTTATTGA
>BMAV01007247.1:0-21334 GCA_019973955.1 Trichonephila inaurata madagascariensis
TAATGAAAACATGGGTAATAAAATAATATATATATATATATATATATTGTACTGTAATTTTAATCACATCCAAATTATATCTCTTACTGGTCAATTATAATTTAAAAAAGAACCACATGAAAAAGGGATCTGATTTAGAAATTATTTTTTCAGAATCAGAAAATTTTTAAATTTTATATGGGAAAAAGTATTTGCAGAAACGCCCCCCCCCCTTTCCCTAAGGAGTTTAATGTATTACTACGCGTAATTTTTTTCCCGCGTAACAATCTTGCATACGGTTGCTATAATCGTGTCCTCTAAAGAATGGCGATCGCCCTTTTGGCTAGAAAAGAGGATTTGCGTTCGAAAATCTTCCACACTTTTTCCGAAAAGTTCTCCATTTTACCTGAAGGTAGCGCTGTAAGCGACATTCTGTGATTGGACTAACATTTTGTTGAACGGGAAACGAGACAATATCATTTATCGCGCTTGTTTGGCGCATTTTCTTTAGTTCAATTCTAGGGTGGGCGATACTAAAGCTGTTCCTCATTATCAAAGCTGCAATGAATGCTATCAATAAAATCACGCTTGACTTCAGAAGCAACTTCTCCACTTCATTGTACATTTTGATCTCTGGCGTCTTAATTCTCTGTGGACATCGTTGGATTTCAGATTCGGTGTATCTTCTTCGGATTTCAAGATTGGAATAGGTACATCTTCTACCGTAGGCAATAGCCATTGACAATACTTCGCTCGGTTTTACGGTTTCTTTTCACTTAATCAACTGTCACCAACACTTGAGGAAACCGTTCTGGATTTTGAGAAACACAAGCGTTTCTTTGACTCAAATGTAAAATCTTATCCAATTCCAGCAGCAGCGCGATAAATAGATAGTACTTCAACGAAAATTCCGTATGTAAATAACACGCAACAAACAGATTGGGTTCGATACTGGATCTCGATAACGCTTTACAAAAATAAAAACAACCACTAAGTGGTATAGATTTTAACACCGGCGACGAACTGAGTCAAAAAGGCCGAACAAAACCAGTGGGAAGAGATCCTAGGGGTCGTGCATTTAGACTTGCTCACTCTGAAAAAAGGGGAAGGGTATACATAAATCTCCAGCCCTTATTGGAAGGAATATCTCCCCCCTACTCCTGTTTGCCACGTCACCCTCTACAGGGGGTTGTTTAAGCATTTTCATTGTACTACCCAGCAGCGCTCTATCACCACTATTGCGCTTGTTCGCGATGACATTTTAAAAACATTTTGCTTTGATAGAAAATGCTTCTATAAAGTAGCGCACACAAAACATTTTCAAGGGTGAGGGTCCAGAGTCGAAATTCCACCATTTTGGTATCATGCTCCAATATGCCCAACATATTCTTTTGATTTTGTCGATTTTCGGGAATAAAAACAGTACAAAATTAATTATTGAATAAATAATTAGCATTAATGAATAAAATTAATTATTAATAACAAATACATAATTAAATTTTACGTTATATATATAGGTAGGATTATAACCAATCCAAAAAAATATCAAGGGCTATGGGGGGTGTCCAGATCCCTAGGACACCCCCCTGTGTGCGCCATTGCTTCTATACTAATAATATTTTGCCTATATAAAGATATGACTTCTCTACAGGGGCTGAAATAGAATTTTTGAAATAATGTAAAATAAATATTAAATATATAATATAAAATTAGAGGATTAATTAATTTTTTAATACGTCAGAGTAAATAAATTTTTAACAATAAACACCGGCTATTATTTCGATTGATAATAATTCTGTTAACATTGAGAATTTTATCAAAAAGGTTAGTTTAACTCCTGTTTAGAAATCATGAAGGCAAAATAGTATTAAAGAAGCATTTTTCTTCGAGTGAGTGAATATTAACGTCGCACTGTTCAGCTACACGAGGGCTTTTGGCGACGCATCTCGATGTTTTGAACCATGGTCAAGTGACGAGGACGACTCCTGAGCTGGCACCCTCCCCCACCCCCCTCTCCAGCATTTTTCCTCGAAGAAAAATGTTTTGAAAATGTCAGTCTTTTTTTCCCCAAAAAAATTACAATTAAATAATTTTTTCTTGTAATAATATTCTTAAAAAAATTGTATATGCATATTCTAATTCAAGTGACAGTAAATATCGACAAATTATTCATTTATATGCCTTTTCAAAGTCACGCTTTTTAACGTAGTTAGTCTCCTTGAACATTTAATGACAAGTTTCATGTACAAGTTTTTTCTGTTTCAATTTTACGATTTTTTTCTTAAAATATACTAAATAAATCTAAAAATCACAAAAAAATCTTCATTTTTTCAAAAAAAAAAAAGTTGTCGCAAGTAGTAAATGGCAAAAAAAATAGTAGCGACTTTCCTTGCAATTTTCCATTTTCCTTTCTATATAGGATGAACTATTATTTTTGTTTACTGTTTATTCATTAATTAAATTTAATTATTCCAGTAAAATAGTGTAATAATAAGAAATTGCATTCTCAGAAATTAGGCTTTCCCAGGTGGGATTCGAACCCACAGCCTTTGGATTAGATGTCCAACCCGCTATCCATTGCGCTACAGGGACATATATCGAGCGATTTTTCTTTTTACATAGGGTGTTGGACTATTATTTTTGTTTGTTATATTCATTCATTTTTTAATTTAATTAATGAATTAATATTTGAAAAAACTGTATTAACATCAAGTGTCCTCCACTACAAGTTTAAAAATATATATTTGAACTTGAGTGGATGAATAAAAATTATTTTATGAACAATTGAAAATATAAAAAAAAAACAAGATATATATATAGTCTAATTCTCTACAAACGAGAGATGAACATCTATTAAAATAAAAATCGAAAAACACATAGACAGTAGGAAAATCGCACATGAGCAACCGAGATTACAAATTATAAAATGGATGCTCCAGTATTATAAACATTGCTGACTTCGGATAGCTTTGTATATAAAAATTAATTTATATAAAAGTGGGATTGAACATGTTTTTTGGCCAGCCAACCTTCCCCCTTTATGTTAATAACACTGAGCAAACAGCTATTGAAAATAATGGATAGGAATATCTAAATCCATTACAAGATAGAGGTAACTTACCTAAAAATTGCACTTAAATTTGCAGAGCCCGCGCTAAATCTTAGTGCAATAAACAAGTTATTGCGAGATTCTGGACCCAAATGTAGATTCGAAGGCATGCGAATGGCTGAAACTTAGCACTTAACAAAATTATTAAAAGAATAGAAATAAAAATAAAAAATTAAAATATAAGGAGAGTGTGAACTAATAATATGAATTGAACAAAATATAAAAGCGAACTAAACGCAAAATATGAAATGCGGCTGTCGATAATTTCAGTAGACCTAGACTTCGACAGCTTGTGCAAAAAAAGTGCACAAATACATATCCCAAAAAATAAATACCGTATTTATTCGGTGGCGTGGTAGTTGCGGGCGTGGCATTTGCGGACACTCCGAAACGCATTGTGGTTTGAGCGGACACATCCCCATCTTAGAACAGATAAAGGATGGAGATAAAGAAATAAATACTTTTAGAAATCGCAAATATAATTTAAAACAGTACTTTAAGTGGCAAATCTCTTTCACCTGGGATAACTTTTTTTTTTACCGAAGTTCTGTTTTTACACTCGATTATCAAATTACAAGGATAAATACATTTTTTCCAATCAAATTTAATTATTTATCTTGAATTGTTAAGATATTATAGTGTGAAGGCATTTTAAAAATAGCGAAATGTAATAAAAATAAACTCTTTCAGAGAAATATTTAAAAATTAATAGTAATTAACAGTATAATGAAGGGTATGAACAAATTTCAGGAATTTTGTGGAAAAGTGTATTTTGGAGTCAAATAAATATTAAAAGTGCAATTGCATAAAATTAATTAATTTCATTATTTTTAAGTAAAGATACATACTAGAAGTAAAATATATAAAACAGATACAAGTAAATAAAAGAAAAATAAATACAAGTAAATAAATATTAACCTTTATTATATAGGTTCTCAACGTGGGCGATAATGCCCCCTTGTGGGCATTTGAGACTTTCAAGGGAACAAGAGAAAATTAGGGGGCGTTGAGGTGACATGGAGGGGCTTCGGCAGATTAACCAAATATAGTTTTAAAAAAAACACGCTGATTATATACTAATAAAAGTAAACTTTTATACTAATTACCTTATGTTGATTGTGTGCATGTATTTAAATCATTTCTATCACGTGTACGAAAATTCACATTTTTCGGTAGTTCGAGAAGTGGATGAAAAACTTAAAGATTACAATACATTTAGAGCAACATTAAATTGAATGATATAGTAAATTTTAATTTCTGTAGTGTCATGGTATCGTTTTATGATTGTGCGTACTTCTTCTAATATATATATTTATTTGATTCTAAAATACAGTTTTCTACAAAGTTCCTGAAATTTGTTCATACCCTTCATTATACTGTTACTTACAATTAATTTTTAAATATTTCTCTGAAAAGTTTTTATTTTATTACATTTCGCTATATGTTTAAAATGCCTTCACACTATAATATCTTAACAATTCAATATAAATAATTAAATTTGATTGGGAAAAAATGTATTTATCCTTGTAATTTGATAATCGAGTGTAAAAACAAAAAACTTCGGTTTAAAAACACGTTATCCTGGTGAAAGAGTTTGCCACTTAAAATACTGTTTAAAATTATATTCGTGATTTTTATTTCCTTATTTATCTGCACCCTTTATCTGTTCTAAGATGGGGGGAAAATGTGTCCGCAAATACCACGATGCGTTTTGGAATATCCGCAAATACCACGAAATGTATATGTCGGAGGAAAATGACGAAGTTAGGAATTTCATGAAATCCCTAAGGGATAGGATCAATTGACGGATTGATTGATTGATTTAATATTAACGTCGCACTGTTCAGCAACACGAGGGCTTTTGGCGACGGACCACGTAAATTTGAACCATGGTCAAGTGATGTGGACGAAACCTGAGCTGGCACCCCCCTCTCCTAACTACCACACCACACCAAGGGAGGACGTTTCAGCTCTCGACAGATTTAACGTGCATCGCTGCCCTACACGGCGGGTCTTTAGTGGTACTGGGCTCCAACTCGTGACAAGGCAAGCCATGCTCCGATACCTATACCACTCGGCTACCGCGGCCACATCAATTGACGGAAGAGTGTAAAATAATGTCATTTCCATGATGAAAGCAAGTGATTTTATCAAACCCTGAACTGTTTCAGTGAAATGATGAAATGAACTCGTCAGGATTTGCACTGGCGAAATGCTGTCCAGGAGGGGGAGGGTCGAGTCCTTGTACTTCCTAACCATACCTATCAATCTCCTAAATATCAACCCCATATCTTTTTTTTAAAAAAAGGGCTGACATGTTCATTTCATCATTTCACTAAAACAGTTAGGGGGGATTTGATCAAATCACTTACTTACATAAGGGAAATGACCTCAAAGAGGAGACGTTAGTTTAATATCTTGCGTGAATTGATCATCGCCCTTAGGGATTCGATGAAAGTTCTAATTTCAACATTTTTCTGCGGCATATATATTACGTAAAATTTAATTATGTATTTGCTATTCATAATTAATTTTATTAATTAATGCTAATTATTTATTCAATATTTAATTTTGTATTGTTTTTGTTCCCGAAAATCGACAAAATCAAAATTATGTTGGGCGGCGTATTGGAGCATGATACCAAAATGGTGAACTTTCGACCTCGGACCCCCTTCCACCTCTAAAAATTTTCGTGTGCGCTACTGCATTTCACCGATACCCCGCAGCAACAAGCTTGATTCCTATAACTTTTTCTTTCAACTTACAACTGCAAATCGTTCTTTCCGAAAACGAAATTTATCATCGAAATTTATCGAAAAAAATTTTCAATGTGCAAATACACGCGTTGAGATCGACGCTCAAAAACTAAGTGAAAGAATTGACAAACAAATCTCTCATTTTTTAAATAAATTAAACATTGCTTGATCGTTGAACTATAATCATTATTTTTTTTCTATTTCTTTATACACGGAAAATAATGAAAACTATAATAATAGTTCATTTTGTTTGAACTTCCACTCTAATAAATATTTGCAATGAGTCCAAATCTAATATAAAGAAATTTTTTTTACAGGTGGCCCACGGGATTATAATGTTTTTTCCTAAATGACCTGCAAGGTCATTTGAATTGGCTACCCCTGCAGTAGTGTATAGTAAATACCCTTACAGGGGTCAGAAAAAAGAGGATTTCAAAACAGGGAGGAAAAGAAAATGTATTCTAAAGCGTTTTGCAGCCAAGGTCACCCCTTGCTGGACTCTATTCTTCAAGAAAAGAGAACATAGCTGAAAACCAAAATGACCTTCAGTCGGAGGGGGACCCCAAGGCATGACCTTGTTCTTCTGCAGCCCTCTGAAGAAGAATTTAGATGGCGCATCACAGATTCTTAAAGCTGTCTTAACGAAAGAGGGCCCGAATATTACTGTAAAATCCGGCGTATAACGCGCACATTTAACACAAAAATTAAATCGAAATTTACGGGTGCGCGTTATACGCCGGGTATGAAAACGAGAGCTTCAAAAATAAAAGAAAGATAAGCATAGAAAAAAAAATAGACTTCTATACATATCGAAATATTGTTTATTTAAAAGAAGTGACATTCCTTACGAACTCTTTAAGAGTTGTTCTAGAAATATACTATTTTTTCTAAAGCTTGGAATATTACTTCAAAACGTTAGAGTACTGCGCATGTACATTGCAGGTTTCTTAGTAACAGAAGGGGCGCGTTATACGGCGAATATTCCTAAAAGATGAAAATTTTCAGCCTGAAAGTATAGGTGCGCGTTATACGCCGGATTTTACGGTAAATGTTTTTTCAGATGTAACAGAGCTACAGCATTAATATTGTACTCTGGTTTCGGTATTCTACAGAGAACACTATATTTTATTATAATGGTCGTCTTTATCTGAGTGGACGCCTTTTTTCTGTTATAAAATGTGTTACCTGTGCAATATTTTGTCGTTTTAAAAAGCTATATTATAAACCAAATGTGGCCAACCTTTTTGGTTTGAATGCCACTATCAGATAATAAATCATTACGCGTGCCACTTCCAACTTTTCCTACAAACAAAAAGATGAAATAATTTTACTTATGGGATTTTAAAACAAATAGCATATTTTTTTATGCAAGTCTAGTTGCGAATATTTGAAAATATACAGTAGAACGTTGTGTTTATTCCAACGTTTATTGTCCGAAGCGTCAAATATTCGGACCAGTTTTTTTCTTTTCTTTTGTCAACTGCATGTACTGTATATGAATACGTTTTTTTCGAATTCGTTTTTTCAATGACGATCACAGAGAGGAGATTACCGATTTTGTCCTAACGATCGTAGGATTTCAAGAATGCGATGAAGAAACTTGGATGGGATGCGATGCAGAAGACTGGATTTCAAATGCTAAACGATGACGAGATTGTGACTTCCGTGCAAGAAGAATCCGACCCAGTCAACGATGAAACGGATGAAGACGAGGACATCAACAATGATAGTAGCAAGGGTTCATCAAATGCTGACGCGTTTTCTGCGTTAGAGACAGCTACGGAGTGGTACGAACAACAATCAGAGTGCTGTCCTACTCAACTATTGCTGCTCAAAGAATACAATAGTACAGCGAAAAATAAGTGATTATTTTCCACAATAAAGGTAAAATAGCGACATTTTGCACCCATTTTAGTTTTTCTTCAAGCACGTTTACCGCATGTGATGATTTTCAATATTCGTATAGTGTCCGGTTTCATTTAATGCAGGGATCCCATTTGGTTTTCGGTTGTCCGAACAATCACGTATCCGAACGGTGTCCGGTCTCAATTGATTCAGATAAACGACGTTCTACTGTAATACTTAGGTTTTACTGCTTATTAAACTTTTTACTTTATTTTTAATTAACTTTTCAGGCATAATAAAAAAAGAAAAACTTTAAACACATATATAATTCTAATTTAATATTAACCCGCGATCACTCGCGTGGGGTGTTCTATACACCCCAGCAACAAGAAAATCCTTCCAGGATTCTAAAAAGAATGCGCAGAACCACAATTTTTTCGGAAGCTGCACATTTTAGGTCTTTGAACCTTCAGGCCTGATGCAATCCTTTCTCGAACGATTGGAATGTAATGACCTTCAAAAGTTTATCTGGGGGGCTGAGAATTCCCGCGAGAAGTTGAGCATATGTATACAGTCTGCTCTGAATGTTTGGAAAATGATTAAAATATTATTTTTCTATACTTTCTACAATCATTATATCATTAATTATAAAGTATATTTATTACTGGTATATACGTTTTACTGGTTTATGAAAAAATATAAAATTATGTGTTTTAAAATGAAAATTTTGTATGTTTAGTTTAAATTAATGTTAGTCTCATTTGTATGCAATAAATTTAATAATTTTATTTGTATAATACAAAAAACATCTTGTACTTTATAAATATAATGACTTAATTTTATTTTCATAATTAAATACAACTGTTAAAAGTTTGGGGTGTTCTCTACACCACGCGAGTAACGACGGTTGCAAAAACAGGTGCGAGTGATCGCGGGTTAAACAGTCAGTACTTGCTCAATGTGGCTATTGAATTTGTGTATTTTTTTTTTATCAAGTCATCTGTATTAGGATTACTTCTTGAAGATGCTGACAAAATTAAATTGTTTTAGTAGTATATCAGTTAATTTTGTGTGATATTATGATTTTATTATTGTCTCAATGTAAAACATTTGTTTACAAACATATGTTGATCCAAAACTACAACAATATCTGACAGCCAAACCGTCTAAATTTGCAAAATCGCTTGTTGCTACAAATTTCTAAAATTCAATATAATTTGGATCACTTGAGTTGAAATAAGTTTCTTATATTTTCTTTTCACTCTAGTATGGTGCTGTAGATTAATATAATCCCGATTTGGACTTCAAGTGGATAACAATTAACTTCATGAAGAAATAGAAAAATGATTTATGAAAAAAATCAGCATTAATTTTTATTTTTGTCTTGAAAATCATCCAACCTAAAACAATGATTATTAAATTTTTAAACCTATTATAGCTCGGAGCATTATTAACTTTGGTAGATACTTACTGCATTATTGTGAAACGTGTTTTTCAAAATAAAGACAAAATATGCAAAAGTTTCTTACAAAAGATATATGACCAACTAGGGTAGGAAAAATACAACCTTTTTCCTGCAATCTTAAATTTAACTTACTTAAAAGTCCCATGATACTTGAAGAAAAGTTTAATCCCATAGCCAGACTTCATGCTTGAGTAGAAAGCGTTCACCGGGCAGCTCATTGTTTGTTTTTCCAGATATTTTAAAACACGCTTCCTCAAATTCCCAAATCTCTCAAGAGCACTTCTCTTGAAAAGCCAGCGCACGTAACAATAAATGAGTATTTTTGAAATGATAACTTCTATTGGCACGTTTTGCTGCATAATGAACGTCACGATCGGTTAATTGTAACACTCATTCCGCTTTTTTCGTCTTCATTCGGACGTACACACCCCTAAAAAAGAAAGGAGGGCCATTCCCCCCCCCGCCACTCTGAAACCGGTAGTTTGTCCCCACCAATAAAAGTAAAAGCAAAGTTCCTATAGCTTCGATCTAAATGGGCCTCCCCCCTCACCTCTTTCTAGGGCAAGGGTGACCAACCCAAATGACCTCGCGGGCCACTTTGGAAAAACTTTACAATCCCGCGGGCCGCATATAAAAATATATATCTTTATATTAGATTTAAATCCATTACAAACATTTGTTGGAGTGAAAATTGAAAACAGACTGATATATTATTGTTTTCATTGTTTTTCATGTATACAAACATAGATAGTATAATAATAATGCAATGATCAAATAATGTTTAATTTATTTAATTAGTGAGATATCCGTTTCTCAACTCTCACTTAGTTTTTTCGAGTCGATCTCAATGCAAGAGTATTTGCGTAACGTAATGATGTTGCAGATTTTCGTGCGTTAAGTTTGAGCACGATTTATGTTTGATAAATTTCAATTTAGAAAAAAAAGAAAGACATTCGCAGGAACAGAAGCAGCGTGATAAAATAACAGCTGTAGGATTTATTTTTTTACAAGGAAAAAAAACGTTTTTTAAACAAAAAAATATACAAAATAGCCGAATTTTCTAAAGTTGTAAAGAATCTCGCGTGCCGCAAAATTATTCCAGGCGGGCCGCGGGTTGGACACCCCTGTTCTAGGGGAATGAATGCGGTATTCTTTGTAATCCTAGTTGAAGCATGAAAATGAAACATAATATTTTTAAAAAATAGGCTTAGAGAGAAAGAGAAATCTACACTAAAATTAAACATAAAATGCAGAAAACGGAAATTTTTTTATCATTAGGAATATATTGCAGTGATCTTAAAAATAAAAGTCTATTTTTGTAAGCGAATCGGAATAGAATGAACAAATAGTTCTATTCATTACATTATTTAAATATACTTTGAGTCTAAAAAGAAAATTAAAACAATTAAAAATTTAAAATAACAAAATTAAATATACAGGTATTAAGAAAAAGTTACTTAAATAATTTAAATATAAGAAAACAAAATATAATTAAGAAGACTTTCCTTGCAGCAGCACCAGATACATTTGTAGAAAACTCCCATACAATGACAAAAGAGCTAGTATAAGCCAGAGATTCTGTGATATAAATCTTCTGATTAAATCCTTTTTTACAGATTTTGACCTAGATTCCTCTCTTCCCAATCAACTACCCGTCTTACTATCCCTTTGCTTAAATTAATTCATGGATAGAATTGAATATTGTTAAATTACAACCAAAATTCACAAAGACGGTTCGAGTCTTTTGAACAAATTACCTGTGATTTTAAGTGGGAATATTAAAGTAGAGTTTTCAAAAGACAAATCAAAACCTTTAACTGATTTTTTAAAATCAAGATTCAATTTAATTATGTCAAAAGATCCAAATGAAGCACAAGGAAGTACGGAACAACGCTTGACGGAGTTCTTTTATAGATATTTAAATAAAATTTTGAATCTACAGGATTTATACCCTATTTCAGCTACCATAAACCTATTATTTCCTTCTTAGAATACAATTAATTCCCAAATATGATTGTATATTTCGCACAAAAATATTACTTTATGAGTACAGACGTATGAATAAATAATTTATAGGACATACTAACATCTGCTTGTTTTTTATTCACTTAACTAAACCTTGAAATAACATTATAAAATTTGAAGTTATCACTTCTATCGTGTGGTCATATGCACACACTTTCTTTTATTTTTTTTAAATAGTGGCACTCATCCCAAAAAGGTTGGTGTATAGCCCCAATTATGGCAAACAAAGACATTTTGGAGTTCTTTCAAAGCTTAAAAAATATCATAAATGCAGTTTGCGGCGACGAAAACGAAAAAAATAATGCAGCTTTTGTTTCCACATCATCCGAAATAAGGAACATCATGAAAAATACGAGCAGTTATTTAGACTGGTGAAATGAAAAGAATGGACGACATCGAACAATTTTTGTTGACAACTTCATGCTAAAAAAGACAATGCAAAAAATGTGATTGTTTTCCAAAAACTCAATCTTTTGTTTTTTAAAAAAAGTTAAAAATTCTGTTTTGCATTTCTGCATTTGGAAAAGAGCATCGTTAGAGCTACCCCTCCTCATGAATCCCGTAAAATTCTGTTTCGGTGAAAACGAGATTTTGGAAACGAGCATCGTTAGAGCTACCCTCCCTCCTCATGAATCCAGTAAAATCCTGGTTTCGGTGAAAACGAGATTTTGGAAACACGTTGTTTCCGGGTGAGTGGAGTGAATGAGTGAATATAACGTCGCACTGTTCAGCTACACGAGGGCTTTGGCGACGGACCACGTAATTTTGAACCATGGTCAAGTGCGTGGACGACACCTGAGCTGGCACCCCTCTCTCTAACTACCACACCACACCAACGGAGTGACGTTTCAGCTCTGACAGATTTAACGTGGCATCGCTGCCCTACAGCAGGGTCTTTAGTGGTACGGGGCTCGAACTCATGACATGCCTGCCATGGTCCGGATACCTTAACCACTGCTATGCAGCCCCACGTTGTTTCCGGGGCAAACTGGATGTTAACCCTGTTTGTAAACACAACTGGATGTTAACCCTTGTTTGTAAACACGGTTTTTGGCGCACCAAGAGTTGGGCGATACTAAAGCTGTTCCAAAATTGCAAATAGCTATAAATACATCAATTAATATAACTAAAATGTATACTATTGTGCTAATGTCAACTTTGAAACTTAGTAGGTACTTAATTAATTGTAAGAAAGAAGACTACATTTTGAACAGTGATTTTGAAAAACCGTAAAACTAAATACTTTTTTTCATATTTAGTGCAAGCTGAATAATAATAATAATATGCACATCTAATTGTTTTAAGAATATTATTACAAGAAAATTATTTCAATGCTTTTTGGGGAAAAAAGGAAGACCTATTTTCAAAACGTTCTTCTTCATGAATAATGCCTTTCGAATAATATTTTACCTAAATATAGATAAGATTTTTGTGTATCGGGATTGCACAACAAGTTTTGAATTACCATTATTTTTAGTTACGAAGAAAAGTAATATTACGGGTATTTTTTGTTAAAACTTCTCTCTACTCTGATAATATAAAATGTGAATAAGTCCACTTCCAAATTATAGGTTTGAAAGATCCTTGTTCAGGCACTGTACAAATGTCTTATTCATGTATAAACAAAATTATTATTATTATAGAAACATTCCCCATAAAAGAAGAATGTTTTGAATAAGTCCTTCATTTTTCGCCAAAAAAATTGAAGTATTTTTTTTATGATAATATTCTTAATGTAATTCTATATTTATATTCTGATTCAACTAATACTAAATACAAAAAATAAATTATCTATTTATACGCTTTTCAACTATTCCGAATGTAGTTAGTCAGCCTAAAAACGTAAGAGTAAAATCGCAAATACGTTATAAATACATTAATATTACCTAAATATATACACCAGGGCTAATGTCAACATTGAAATTTAATACTCCATTCGTTTTTAGAATTTAAATTCGTTTCGTATTCATATTGATAAAAATTGGTAAAAGCATCAAAAAGAATGTAATGGATGAAGGCAAAACACTTACAGTGGTGAAAAAGATGAGTTATCCATCACAGATTACTACAGGAGGGATCTCAATCTGTTTCTACGATAATCGATCTTCCTATTCACTTCTCGCCAGGTTAAATTGCCTATTGTTTTGCTTGCATTTTCCAATAGGAACTCTTCAACAGTTTTTTTCAAATCAAGGTCTTCGTTCGCGTCCGCCAAGGAACGAGCGATCCACACATTGGAAAGAAACTGTTAGGTTGGTTTGGAACACAGTAGAACTTTTTTTAATAAGGTCAACATTTCCAAACATGTTCGCTGTCGCGTACATTTTTACCAAATCCCCATTTTCAACGGAATCGGCCTGCAGCAGACCAATCATATTTTCCAAAAACACTTCTCTTTTCTTTGCAGCACGTAGTGAAGTCCCAAGAAGCACAAACACGGCCAGGAAAATTAAAAATAGTGGAAAAAATTCCCTACAAATGTTTCTGGAAGTATCCGCTTCTTTTCCACGAGTACATAAATACATTTCAGATTTTCCATCGATTCTTTTTCTATTCTCATCACAATTCGGAGTATTTTCATCTCCTTGTACCCCTCGAACAATCGGGACATGTGTCTGGCGTGTAATGTTATCAACAGATGCACTGTCTTCGCAGGGTGACACAGATTATTCAAATTTGGAATCTTTAGAATGCTTTCTTTTGGAAAGAAAACTCTTGTTTCAGTGTCTTCTTTTGGAAAGAAAACTCTTGTTTCAGTGTCTTCTTTTGGATAGAAAACTCTTGTTTCAGTGTCTTCTTTTGGATAGAAAACTCTTGTTTCAGTGTCTTCTTTTGGAAAGACAGGGTTTGTCTCGGCTTCTTTTGGATTAAAAACTATTTTTTCAGCGTCTTCTTTTGGAAAGAAAACACTTGTTTCAGTGTCTTCTTTTGGATAGAAAACTTTTGTTTCAGTGTCTTCTTTTGGAAGGAAAGGACTTGTTTCAGCACCTTGTATAGAAGAAACACTTTCTTTTGTATCTTGGGCGGAAGATATATTCTTTTTTCTGTCTTCTAAAGCATTTTTTAGATTGGTTGCGAAAAGTACAGAGTATCGAGCGACATTTAGAACGTCCCTTAAATTCATTTCAGAACTCTCCTTTCCTTTCACATGTTCTTGCACGTAAGAGGCTATTTGCTTAGCGTCTTCTTGTATATAAGAGACTATTTGCTTAGCGTGTTGTATATAACAGGATATTTTCTTAGCGTCTTGTATATAACAGGATATTTTCTTAGCGTCTTGTATATAACAGGCTATTTTCTTAGCATCTTCTTGAGTATAATAAGCTATTTGCTTAGCGTTTTCTTGTAGATAAGATGCTATTTCCTTGGCGCCTTCTTCAATACCACAAGCTATTTGCTTAGCTTCTTCAAGAAT
Source organism: Trichonephila inaurata madagascariensis (assembly GCA_019973955.1). Taxonomy (NCBI): domain Eukaryota; kingdom Metazoa; phylum Arthropoda; class Arachnida; order Araneae; family Nephilidae; genus Trichonephila; species Trichonephila inaurata. The sequence goes on from BMAV01007247.1 coordinate 14,595, forward strand.
ATAACAGGCTATTTTATTAGCATCTTCTTTTAAGGAATTTGCTGTTTCTTTAGCGTCTTCATGCATATCAGAAGCTAATTGTTTATCGTCTTCTTAAGGGCAAGAGATATGTACAAAAGTGAGTTTAAGATAGTAAGAAGCCATTTCTTGACCATTTTTATGTAGACGAAAGGCAACCATTCTAGCGTATTTTTGCACTTAAGAAGCACAATTACTCTAGCGTCTTGTATGAAAGTGGCAATTTCTTTAGGATCTTGTAAGGAAGAAATTCGCTCACACTTTTTTTGTAAGGATGCCGCAATTTTCATTGCATATTTTGGTATCCAAGACATAGATTCTTCAGGGTCTGTTTCCATGAAAAGGGCAATTTCTTCAAAGTCTTGTTTGCAAGACACTTCTACTTTAGCAAGTTCTCGTAACAAACGGGCACTTTCTTTGGCCTCAGACGCACGTTCTGCCCAAGAGGTATATTCTTCAGGGTCTGTTCGCATTGAAAAGCCAATTCGCTTACATTTAAATTGTTTGAAAATTAAAGCTATTTCCTCCATTGACAATACTTAAAATTTCTCTCAAATTTTTATAGATCGTAATTTTTCTTCACTTACTTCGTCACCGATGCTGTTCTGGAATTTGAGATAAGAATTCAAAAGTTCCTTCTAGAGGTGCCAGTGGAAATTTTTTTTTAAAAATGTTTTTTTCACCTCGAGCTTGAGATGTGATATGTTTGACCTATTAATATTTCAGCAGATATTCCTCCGAATAAAAGTTAATTAACAGAAAAGCACTATTAGAAATATTTTTACACCGATCTCGATAAAATAAAATCGCTCTCTGGAACCAGTAGAATTCCGAACCGAACTAAACGAAAACAGGAAAGCTATAAATCGACTGGTACCTGCTTGACCAGGAAAACAGGGTGAATGTACTGCTTGGATCTCTGCATTTAAAAAAAAAGGAGGGGGAAATAGGAATACCCTTCAGTCCCTCTAAGGAAGAGACTGCAACCCCATCGTTTCCCCTTGATTTGTGGAGTGAGCAAGGCTGCATTCATTTTATTACTGTGAAAGCACGTGATTTATTCAGCGGTTAGCTTTGTTTTCTGTTAGAGCAGGGGTACTTAACTTTTTTTTGACCAGGCATAAGGCAGTTATTTACCGCTGGCAGGGTCGGCTCTAGCAGTTTTGCCGCCCCTTTCGCCGAAGAAAAAAATTATAATTAAAAAAAAGTGTGTGTGACTTATGTACGCACTTAAATTATACTTCTTTGGCGCAACAAGATTAAAATCTTTCTAAAAACCTTGAGCAGGGCCAAGGACAAAAGGCGGTCATGAGCAAAGTTGAACGATACTAACCTTCAGTCAATCGGACCAGCCAAAACTGAGATAATCACGATTTAAATAAATTTAAGCACCCCCGCACAGGGACAATAGGGCCAATAATATGGGGAGGGGGTCGAAGACGGGAATGATCTGTCCCGTTCTGCATATTTCTAGACAAAGCATTATCGTATTCGTTCCTACGCAACGCAAAGGTTCGCTGACGTGGGTGTATAGCTCAGTGGTAGAGCATTCGACTGCATATCGAGAGGTCCCGGTTCGAACCCGGATGCTCCCTTCTTCAGGGACGTGAGGAGAAATATTTTTTCGAGAAATTCGAAGGCGGGAATGATTTGTCCCGTTCTGCATATTTCTAATCAATGCATTTTCGTATCCGTTCCTACGGAATGCAAACAAAGGTTCGCTGACGCGGGTGTGTAGCTCAGTGGAAGAGCATTCGACTGCAGATCGAGAGGTCTCCGGTTCAAACCCGCGTGTCCCATTCTTCAGGGAAGTGAAAAGAAATATTTCTCTGAGAATTTCGAAAGGCGGGATTGATTTGTCCCGTTCTGTATATTTCTAGACAAAGGATTTTCGTAACCGTGATGGTTTTGCGTCACATCCGTGACGGTGTGCGCGCGCATTGTAAAAATTTACCCTCATCCTATTTCTCTAACGCCCCACAAAAGAAGTAAAACTTCAAAAAAGGTAAATTTTCCACATAGATACACAAGTATAAAACGAATAATTCTTGCGAATAAAACAGCAGCTTAACAATATATAAATATATATATATATATACACATAGACATTTATTTCAAGTCTTCAAAAATTCGAAATTAAGCACATAACTTCCTGTTATTACTACAAACGAGTAAAATGTAAGAGAAAAGAAAGCAGCAGGCCAATTTGTTCAAAAAAGATGGTGGGAATTATTTTAAGTTATAGCAATTACGCTGAAAACATCTACTGTGGTTCTCTATCTACTAAAAAAACTATTATGACCCTTTTGTCCCCTTTTTGATAGTTAACAGAATGAGTGAAAGGAATGTCCGTTGTGGCCCTACTCCAGAATGGGGAGGAAGTTACAAGTGGAAAGTTGCGTAAACACATATCAAATTTTATGATTTCACATAAACTCTCGCCTCGAACCCTTCAAGTTTCAGTGTAAAAGAAAACTGACATTAAGCATACAGAGTACAAAATAAGGAAGTAAGATACGTTGAATGAAACACCAAATTCTCACTCAATATTTCTGAAAATATAATTTTGTAACATGAAGAAATATTTTCCAAATTCGATCCAAATGCCACCAGCAGCGATACCCCAAAACATCACGCTTGATTCCCGTAAATTTTTTTCAACTTACACCTTCTAATCGTTATTTTAGAAATCGAAATTTATCAAACATAAATCACGCTCAAGAAACACAGCGGCTGGGATTTGAAGCCGGGCTGGCCAAGGTCGACTCAGCCTTTCATGCCTTCAGTTAGTCCCACTGAAGGGATTCGTGCTGAGAACCAGGCTTGCTTGGGAAGTAAACAATGGGGTTGTAAGGTCAGACTGACCATTTGATCTTAACATCTGCTCATGCACCTCAGCACATATGGTCACGTGTATTGAGTTGGGCACAGTAGGCCTTGTCTCCTATGGGCTGTTGCACAGGGGCGTAGCTACCGCCGTATCAATGATGCGGGTCCCCAACATGTGTAACTGCAGTACCACTGATAGGGCTTTTTTTTTAAAAGGTCCCGCGAAAAAGAGTTTTAATACGCGGGGCCCACTCAGAACTAGCTACGTCAGACCTGTTGCACCACTGAATTTAGTTTAGTTTATTTTTAAATCACGCTCAAACTTATCGGACTAAATAATTGATTGAATATTAACGTCGCACTGTTCAGCTACCAAGGGCTTTTGCGACGAACCTTTTTAGAACCATGGTCAAGTGACGTGGACGACACCTGAGCTGGCACCCCTTTTCCCCTAACTACCACCACCACCCAACGGGAGGACGTTTCAGCTCTCGACAGATTTGACGTGCATCGCTGCCCTACACGGTGGGTATTTAGTGGCACTGGGCTCGAACTCGTGACAAGGCAAATCACTATCCGATACCTATACCACTCGGCTACCGCGGCCTAAAACCTGCAACATTAATTACGATGTGAAAAAAACACGCATTTAAGATCGACTCGCAAAGACTAAGTAAAAAAAATTGAAAAGCAAATATCTCATTATTTATAAATAAATTAAACATTATTTGATCATTGCGTGATAATCATTCTATTATCTATGTCTGTATACATAAAAATTAATGAATACATTGTTTTAAATTTTCACTCCAACAAATTTTTTATGGGTCCAAATTTAATATAAAGATTTTTTTTATATGCGGCTCGCAGAAGGGTTATAATGTTTTTTCCGAAGTGGCCCAAGGTCATTTGTGTTAACCCTGCTCTAGAAAAACGAGGGTAACCTTGAATCGGAATGTATGGACGAAAACAAATTCTTCCCAAGTCCCTTGCGGGGGATCAGGGTGGATTACTATTTCAAAGAAAGGAGGGAGAGTTTTATTTTCTCTTTTCTTGTGGCGACAAACCTTCCCCCATTCTTTCAGGGGGAGAGAACGTACTTTCAAAGTGACCTTGGATGTACCCCTTTACTTCAAAGCTGTGCAAAAGTTGTCTTTTACTGAAGTGTGACAGAAAAAGTGGGAGGTTTCTCATACAGGAATTTTAGAGACGGACGAAGCTGTTTGGGGGGGTGAGTATTCCGTGCCCCTATCTACAAACTGTGGTCTAGGTCAGGGGTTAGCAAATAGTGGGCTTCAAATATTTTCTTCTTTTGTAACCAGCCAAAGCGGTGATATCCAAAGACCATATCCATATTGACCTCCAGGGGTCTATGGCAACCTGCAAGGGGTGCACATCAGCAGAAAAATAATTTTGGGGATCCATGTGGTACATAAATGGGGCTCTCATTCAACCAGATCAGGACTTTAATTTTAAAATAAACTTTAATCGTGGAAACCAGATTTACTTATTTAACAGATACACATTTACTAAATTTAATAAATTAATTTGCGGGTTCCCCAAGGCATAAACAAAATTTTATTAAAAGGGACCATCATTTCCCCTTCTTCCCCAATGAAACTACAGAATTAAATACTGTACCCCCAAATTTTTCCCCAAATTTTCCCCAAAAAACCCGGGGGAAATTGACGTTTTAACCTACGCTCAACATTTAAATGCCCTTTATTCAGATTTTGAAATTGGATTTGAGAACGTTTTACTATGTTGATACTGCAGTAAACAATGAATTCATATGATCACACCGAGAAAAGAATGTCAAATTATAAGAGGAACGGATTGAAATAGACACTAACGAAAATCTTGAAGAAAAGTTTAAAGTTTGTTGTCAAAATTTTTGGCTTTAAAAAAGATATTCCTGTTATCAGTGGAGCATAGCCTAGGGGTCCGAACACCCCAAAGCCCTTGATTTTTTCCCCGATTGATTATGTTTCTAAGTATATAGTACGTAAAAGTTAATTAAGGATTTGTTATTAATAATTATTTTTATTAATAAATGCCAATTATTTATTCAATTAGTTTTTTTTTGTTCCAGAAAATCGGAAAAATTAAAAGGAGCATGATACAAGAATGGTGTACTTTTGACGCTGGACCTCCCCTCGAAAATTCCTGTGTGCGCTACTGCCTGTTATTTATCCCGAATTATAGAATATCTTGAAAGTTTTTTTTAATAGCTTTTTCTTGTGGGAAGGAGTTTCAGCACAGTTGCCAAACTCCAAAATAGAAAAAGAAAGAAAGAAAAAGACTGGATACTACAAACCGCGCGAGAAGATTTAGAGTTAAACCTGACGATTGAAACTTTGTTATTGTGAATTATTCGCGTTATTTGATTTGACCAATGAGAGCGCGTGGTCGCTACCCTCGCATCGGGGTCTATGTCTAGTCGTTTTTTTTTTTATATTGTTAAAGTTAGTATTTCAAAAGATTAGAATACTTATTCAGAGAGGATAAACCTACGATAAAGTCTCATGACACGTTGTGTAAGAAATTAGAGGTTAATTTATATGTGTAAACTATATTAATAATTATGTTTACTGTTAAGAGTGTCTGACAAAGTTCAACATTCTTAAGAAAATACGAGTAAGTAATAAGGAATTATTCGAATTAAATATTTTAGTGCGTATCTTTTTCATACTTTGAGAGATTAATTCCTGTCGCTGTCAATATAATATTTTTGTAATTGTAATTAAAAAAAGTTTTCTCGATTAAAAAACTAATTACACGGGTAATTTTGATTTTCTATAATATTTTCAATTTCTAAACATTTACGAAGCTAATTAAATTTTAAAGATTTTCTGATTAGCAGTGTGACGTCATCGATTGAGGTGAACCTCACCCATCTATTCACGCGAAGTTTTATGGCCCCAAATAGACGTTAGGTGAAGAGAGCACGTGGCTATGGGGTCATTGTGTATTGTCTGACCCTCGGACAAAAGCCGAAATCCATTCTGGAAGTTACAATAACCAAAAAAGAGCCGGTGACAATAGGTTGACGTATAGGCGAAGCCTGTATGAAGCCGGTGCCGGGGAATGGGGTTATAAAACCCGGATGGTTTTGATGAATAAGAGTTTCAGAAGTTAGATGAGAATTATGGCGCCCTTAGATTCCAGACAGACCAGGAATGTGTTTGTGTTTGCCGCACAAATAGGAGACGAATGTGGCCGGGGACGAGGGCAGACCTTTTTGGGCCCGCCAATGAGGGAAGACGAGGGGCGTGTTGTGGACCCACCCTGGTGTTTAAAGGGGTTGATTTTGAGGAGAGAGGCTAGAGGGAAAAACTGGGAGAGAGCCCTGGAGTGAGACAGATGAAGCCCTGGATGGAAACAGAGATAGAGCCCTGGAGTGAGACAGAGGAGAGCCCTGGATGGAAAACTTGATGTAGAGCCCTGGAAGGAGACAAACTGGATAGGAGCCCTGAAAAGAAAGGGAATAGCGAGTGCTTTTCGGAAAAGGTTGAACTCTCGTGGAAAGACTGTCCCCCGCCTGGCTTGGCATATTTATTGGACTTTTTAGTAACATATGAAGCAAATAAATACTGCTTTAATTTTAAAATGAGGCTGTGACAAATTTTCTTGTTTGCTAATTACTCACGACGTTACAGCAGAGATGGGTAAATCCAGAGCAGAATATATGCGAAATCCAACTCTAGTAGTTGTTTGTTTTATATTGTTAAAGAGTTAGCATTTCAAAAGATTCGAATTCTAAAACTGGATTTTGTTTACTTATTCTACTTCGTAAATACCAGCAAGTCTTATTCAGGATAAACTTATATCCTTACGTTCAAATGGAGAAATTAATATGACCACCGAAATTCCTATTTGTCTATTTTTGTTTT
>BMAV01007248.1:0-26387 GCA_019973955.1 Trichonephila inaurata madagascariensis
AAAATCTATTACGAAATTTCGAACATCGTTAGTATCTTTATTCTCAAATCCTATCTTTCATTTAAAGTTCACGATTAGAGGAAAGTTAAACTGAACGGGGCCAGTTTAGGAACAAACTTAATAAAAAACAAAGAGAGTTGTTATAAAAATATACATTAATCAGTTCATTTAGATACCTAAACGACGCTCAAGGTTTCAATTCTGCTTCATCTCTTCCTTCTAAAGGTCAATTTAATTTACAAATAAACTAAACATCTATGCTTTCCTTTATTTAATTGATTAATCCTTAATTACTCGGCGAAAAGCCTTTTCCAGCTTTTCAGACATCCCATTACGTCCTAATCGTCTCCGTCAGCAACCCCCTTTATGCCTGAAGGGTAGGAAACCCAAACGATAACTGCAAATAATGGCAGAAATGGGAGGAGTGAATTCTTCGACTATGTTGAACTCGAAGACTTTTAGAAGTTGTAATTCGAGTTTAATGGAAAGGAATTTGGTAGACTAGACCATTTTTGGAGATCCGCGAAAAAGGCTTAAATTGGTTCGGATTGTAGATTATGCCTGTCTGTGAAGTGGATGAAATACATTTTCTTCATAAAACTTTTGGCATTGAAAGGGAGTGTTGAAATTTTGACGTAGTTTTAAAAAGAAAGTTTATTACTCTTAGTGGGTTTTCACTTAAACTAAATATTTTCCTTTTAGTACTTTTATAAATATATATATATATAAGAGTTAAAAGAAAATTTGTTTTCTATCAAAAAGCAGTTCCTTTGATTCGTTTTCAAAACAGATAAAATGTAGTACTTACTTAAAGGAAAGGCTAAAAGGGAATGTTATATATTAAAAAACAATTACAAAATTTACTCAACACTTTTTGTTATGAAAAGTGGGTTTTTTTGTATCGGAATAAAATAATTATAACGAGAATGTTGAATTTCGGAATCTATGCAAGCAACAATTAAGTAAAAAATATTGCTTGACTAATACAGTTGTACCCAATATAATTCGAAAAAACATAAATATGTTTGACACACTATTCACATTTTAGCTAAAGGAGTAAAAGTAAATAAAAAGCTACGGAGATGAAGCATTTTATAGGAAACTACTTCACAAAATGTGTATTTCCGATCTTAATAATGAGTTTCTCATAGAGAAATCGTTGCTGCGGTAACCTAGTGGTTATGGTCAGGGACTCATGGTTGGAGTGGCATTAGTTCGAGCCTAGACACACTGAAATCCTGCAGTGTAGAGGGAGTCGATGCACGTTAAATCTGTCGAGGCTTAAACATCCTCTTGTTCATCTGATGTAGAAATTATAAGGAGTAGCAACTCAGGTGTCCTCATCGTCACTTGACCATGTTTAAAAATTACAAGGTTCGTCACCAATAGCCCTCATGAACTTTACAGTGTGAAGGTAATACGAATTTCACTTAATGAGGAATCAATTTCATCAGCTCTCTTACGCTTTTTGGTGAAAATTATAAACAAGATTAGTGTTTAATAATATGTTGTTTATTAATATTATGCTACAAAAGATAGAAAAACATTATTAACTTATTTCACACATAAGCTATTGGCCTTATTAAAATATTCTCAAATACCTTGCAATAATATTTTAAACGTTAAATAGTTAATTTTTCACTGCATTCCTTTAAGGACATTTTTCTTATTTTTCACCCTGTATCTGCAATATTTTTGCACTAAAATTCATATTGTTACGAATTTTGTGTAAAATAGTGTAAATAATTTGTAGTTGGATTTGTAATGCCTTTATCTTACTCTAAATTAGATTTAATTTACGTTAAAACTCTAATATTCACTAGCAAACGTCGTCCCTTACTTTATAATAGGGATTCAATGGGAACTTGGCGAAATCTTGGCATAAGAGTGAACTTGGCGTCGTATTGGAGACTTTGGCAGCCAATTTTGGTGACTTGGTGATCATGTTGGTAACCATTTTTGGTGAGTTCGGAACCCTCTGGATTCTTCTAGAAATTAGAAGAGAAATCCACTAATTTCAAGACCTATCACGCAAGCGTGTTTTCTCGAATTATCCGCGAGGGATATAAATAGAGAAAGAGCGCCGAAAGTGAGTCAGTCTGGTTATGATTAGCGATCAGTTAGTATTGCTCTCTGATTGTTGAAGTGATTACTTCGGTTGTTGAACGAGTGATTGCTTGTGAATAATCTTTTATGTGCGTGTATTTTAGACACCGATAATTGTGTCTGCGTGCTGTTGAGGGTGTGAAGACCTTCTGAGATTTATTTTGTGAATATTGCTGCTGATTCCTGTATTTATATAAAGGATTGGAGTTTCTACATTAATTTTTATCGCTCTTAAAGAACTGTCTTGTTCTTTGCGACTCTTTAGAGTAAAATCCTTGAACCCCGGGGATTCACTTAATAATATTGACCTATTAAGGAAGTACCGCCAATACGTTATAGTGGTAAGTGATGCTAACTGTTGTGCCGTAGGGACTCAGTTTGAATTCCAGGAATAGATATGGGCGTTTGTAAATGAATACCTGTGTGCGGTACTCGAAATATTCGGAGAGCAGTAAGTCCTTTCGAGTGGTTGGATGAAGCACAAGAACAATGGAAGCCCCCCTGACCATCTTCCAGGATGTTATTCCTCAAAATTGGGGTTGGAACGGAATCAAAACGTACTGTAACCTGTATGATAATCAAAGCTGCAGCTAACGGCAAAAGTAAGGCTAGCCCCTTGTAGCGATGAATTAATGGTATCTGGAACATCAACAAGAAAATATAGCTGTGCTCAAAAACACATAAATCAATTTTATTTATATTGTTTCATTCTCCTTCCTCTCATTTCATGTAAATGATTATATTTAATAAATCTTATATTAAGGAAATACATTATACATTCCTTTCTGTTACACGGATATTTATAATACTAAGATTTATTATTATTATCAAGTTGTCTCTATTACGTTTATCTGAAGAATAAGATAAAACCTATAACTATTCTTATAAAATAAATTACTATAAAATAGGGGCTTTTTACATTTTAAAGAATTAAGAGTGAATGTTATGGTTAATGGAAACATTCTTTAGAAAAGCGCCACTCCTGTTGTAAGCATGTAATTTTATGATTTCCAAAATGTTTTTTAAACATAAATTTTAGGTCATTTCAAACAGATTTCTTATCTAAAATTTACTTGAAAAACCTACGCAATTGTTTTCGTCTCGCTTCGTGTAATTACTAAGAAAATAAAGAGATATTTTTCTAAAGGTTTTGTGTGTGTGTGTGTTCTTTAATTTTCGTTTCACGTAAATTGTTCTTTGATGGCTCTAAGAAATGCATTGCACTTTCATTTCAAGCAAAACTTTATTCTTAAAATTTAAAATATCAAGTAATTTTTTACCTAGGTAAAACATTTATTTACTCTACTTTAAACTCTTACTTGATAAAACTCTAAGAATTTCATTATAATACGTCCGTAGATAAATTCTTTCTTAATTATTTTTCATACAAAAAATATGAAGATGCATCTTTTTTTGGAATTTTTTAAGGCATTGCTGTACGCAGGTGGGCAACCCCGGAAAAGGAAAGATTTGAAAATGTATGGCCTGGGGGAGGGGACCTTACCAGCAGGTGGTTTTCTGATTGGTTAAAAGCGTTGTTGATGCAAAGCGCATCATCCTTTTAAAAACCCGGTCTTAATTTTTTGGATATAATTTAAATGTTTCTTTCCTTAGTCTGGTAAATATAAATTTTAAATTTTCACTTGAAGTCCTAGATGCCTCAAGATAAATATGAAAAAATTTCCCCTAAAAGAGAATACTTGGGGAATTATTACATAAATATCTTAATACTTGTATAAAATTTAAATTAAATATTTTGGGGAAAGGCTAAATATATGTGTTTCTTTTTAAAATTTTTTTATACGAAAAAAAGAAGAAACAAATAAATGGAACTAAGCGAGTTTTTTAAATTTTTAATTCATAATATATAATAATTTAACGAGAGAAGTTTTTTTCAATAATGAACCATTAAAATTTACAAATGTAAATGTAAAAACTTTTAAACTAAATTCTCATTAAAAAATTAAAAAGCAATTTTTTTGTTTTTAAATTCAGTATTGATTTTTAAACCAAAAAACTTAACTTTAAAAACAAAATTTTTTAATTTTTAAAAGCCTTATTAAAATAAATCTTCGAAAAATCTAATAATCCAATTTTTAAATTAGAAAATCTTTAGTCAAAAAAAGTAGAACTTACTTTTAAATTTCCCTTTTGGATATAAAAGTTTTGAAGATCATACATTCCCATAGAATAAAAAATTTTAAATATTTTTTTTTTAAAAGAAAAAAAATGTGAACAAAATTTTTTTGCTTTGAGCCTTAAAAATTTTTTTTTCACTGAAAAATTTAAATTTTTTTTTCAATAATTCTAAACGTTCTAGGCATTGAAAAATTTAATATTCTATTTTACTTTTAATTTTATTCTTCTAGTACGTTTTAAAACTTTTAACCCTTTTTATAAAAAGCGCTTTTTTTTTTCTATTTTTTTTACTAAAAAGTTTTATTTTAGAACTTAACATTATAACTTTTTTAAAAATATATAATTAACACACCGTTTGGTTTAAAAAACAAAAGATTTCAGTAGGTTTTTTAAATTAAACCCTTTATGGTATGAAAATATAAATTTTTGGAAAAAAACACAAATAACTTTATTTTAACACTTTCCTTTTTGTTTTTTAATTAAATTTTTTATAAAAATTTGTTTTTAAAATAAATTTTAAATTTGAAGATATCAACATATAATTTTCATTAAATACCCTGTCAACTAATATAAATTTTGAATTTTGACACAAAAGAGATAATGACATACCAATTCTTTATTATCATTATACCGTAGCATTTCGATAGCATATAAATATATACATGTATTTTGTTTTATTTTCGTTAAAATAAAAAAAAAAAAAAACTTTTTCGGGCCTCAATAAAAAAGTGAATCAAGGGTATAAAATTGGATCCCCATGCTTTGGGGGCTTGCGGCATCATCATGTCATATTATGTCATTTTGTTTCATTTTTCCATTCTGACAGTAAAATAACTTAAAATGTTCGGGAAATTGGAAAAATATTCGAATTAAAACAACATTAAACAAAAAAAAAATTTTAAATTTAAAAAATTAATAAATAGGGGAAAAGGGATAAAATTTAACCCCCAACCTTAAATTGTGTTATATAATTAAAATAATAAATTGATATCAAAATTCAATTGCATTTTTTTAAATTAATTTAAATATTCCAAAAAATACAAATACGACGGCAGCACTAAGTTTTGACTTAACAAAATGTTAGAGATTTTTTTTTCCTTAATGCAACCACTGTTTTTTTATGGTGATAAAAAAAAAAATTCAGCCCAAAAAGTAACGAATAGATTAAAATTTTTTATATAAAATTTATCTTTAACATATAAATCCAATAAAAAAAAAATTGTATTTTTTTTTTTTTTTGTTTTGTATTTTAGTCACAAAAAAAGTTTATATGAATAATTTTACAAAAAAGTTTAAAAAAGTTTTTTGAATGCATTTAGAATATATCCCTATTTCTATAAGAATTTTGAATTTCAAACGAAAAACCCAAAAAAGAAAAACTTATTTTCAAATAAGTTTATGATATTATTAGTTTTATGACGTAATTTTGGGAATTTTATTCAAAGGACGTAGTTAAAATTTTTTAAAATTTTTTTTTTTTCCAAAATATATTCTTTTACATTATTTAGTTAAAAAAACCCCCTCAAGTATCTTATTTGAGTGCAATATTAATAGCAATCAATCAATTAAGCTTTGGATTCAAAAAAAAATTTTCAAAATTAAATTTTTTTGTTGGGAAACTTTAAATATCTATCCATGTAAAAAAACCTCCCTTCAGTCAAAAAATATGAATTTTCGTATTTCAATGAGTAAAAAAAAGAACAAATTTTTTTTTTCTTATTTTTTTTTTAAGGCTTTACGAACATCCACCATATCTAAAATAACCCAAAAGATCGTATTAAATTTTTTTACATCCCAAAATCTTTTTTTAGAAAATTTTGATATTTAGGGAGAATTGTATTTAACGTTAAAAAACTTAAAATTGGGGTGGAACCACAAATGGAACGGCAGATGAATCTTCTTTTGTGCGATGAACTTGGGCTTAATGGGCAAATCAGACAATGGCATTTAAAAACAACAACCTTTATAGTTTTTTTACGTATTAACTTTTTATGCAATCATGTAATGAAAATTGTACGTATGTAAATTTTGTTGGTACATATGAATACATACAAAATGTTTTTTAATAGATTAAAAATCCCTTTGATTAAAACAGACATCGAAGAACAAAAACTCGTTTTATAAGGGATTAGGTTAGAACATTTTGGTTTCTGTCAAAAAAAAAAAAGATTTTTCTAAAAAAAAAAATGCATTTTAATAATAACTATTGTCATCTTAAAAACATTAAAAAACCTTTTTACTAGCATCCCTGATTTAAACAAAAATGTAAACTAAAAATTAAAATTTTAGATAATCTTTTACCAAATGGAGAGTGATCCATAAATTGGTATTATGTTTTTATACACTTTTTCCCTGTTTTGAATATCTTATAGAGAAAAAACCTTTTAAAATGTTATTTTTACATTCTAAAGACATGGTACAACAAACCCGAGTTGTCAAAATTGGAGAATCGATATTCTCACTTACCCCAAATTTAAAAAAAAATAAATTTCTTTGCACGCCGTTGTAAAAAAGATTTAACTCATTTTTCTTAATTGCTGTAATTTAAAGAGGGAAATTTTAAATTTTTGAAGTAATTTGTATGCGGGGTATAATTCTCCTCCTCAAATATCTCTATATATATTTAATATATTATTATAATATTATAATATATTTTTAAAATTTTGCTATGCTTTTTTTAAACCAAAACTCGTTATAGAAAGCTTAATTTCTCATTGAAAAATGTTCTGTAATTAGATGGAAGAAACAAATGATCCCAGAAGGGCAGGATTTTTCCTTTGGTCTTTTTTTTTTCCACCCAACGGGGACCATCTGGTTTTGTTGAAGAATTGGCAACATGTTTCCATAATTTAAGCTTTACCCTTTTTTTTCAGTTTTAAGGCTTCTGGGGGTATAGATTACTTTTAAAGAAGTAGGATCTAAAAATTTTTTCAATCGATTTCACCATTTACCTAAAATGTTTTTATTTTGTAAATTTTTGAATAACTACTGCCCTGAATAAATATCTTTCTGAGATTTATTACTTTAAAGAAGAATGAGATGTCCTTTCATAATTGTATTTATTGAATATAGCAGAAAACGTGGGGGCCCCGGATAACTCTACGAGGGGCGCGAGCAATTTTAAAAGTCAAAACAAAAGTTATTTAAAAAATTTTTTTACTGAAAATAAACAAAAAAATATTCCGATATAAAAAATATTAAAAAACGTTTCCCGGTAAAAATTTTAAAAGTATCAGTTCTGACAATGTATTTTATTATTAATTTAACTATGTTAAGAATAAGTTTCATAATTATCAGTGACCAATGGTTGTATTACTTTTCTTTTTGACAATTTAGGTTTTAATTATTTCCTTAACTGCCAAAAAATACGGTTTCTCCCCAATTCCACCGTGCACGTAGACGAGCGAAATTTTGGTTTTTTTTAGGGGGGGAAAAAAGGAGTAAATATATAAAGCAAATCCTGTAAAATAAGAAAACCTTCGGAACCCAAAGGGCCCTTTTTTATTTCCCTAATCCCTTTCGGAATTTTTTTGGAGTGCACTGCACAAAAAGATCTAACTTCAGAAAACGTAATTTAGTCCAAAAAACTAATGCTTTGGTGCAAGACGTTTATGTAATCAGTGGACATAAAAGTTTAAAAAGTCATTGTAGTTTAACCAAAATTTTATTATTAACCATACATTGTTTTTTGTATGGAGGGGGGCGCGATGAAAATGATGATGGAATAGGGGGTTCGCGTATATTGAAATTTTGAGAAGCACTGGAATATATTGTTCTAAGAAGGCTATAATGAATTTATGTAAATAGTTTGCACGTATTACAGCAATCAAAAATTGTATTGAAGCTACGAAATATGAAATAATAATGTAAATTCATAATATCGTTTGAAAAAGAAGCTGATTTAAAGGTTAATCCCTTCCAGATTCATTTTATTTCTATGTTTATGGATAAAAAAATGTCAAATTTTTAATACTTTTTTCAAACAGGCATATCCTTTTAAACATAATAGCACAGTCTGCATACAACAGTTCCTAAAATTAATGTAAAAAATTATATTTAAATAAATGAGTTATTTACCTGTAACGCTGGCTTTTTGTATGGCAGAAATTATGAGATATTTTGGAGTTAATTTTTACTAACTATAAATATAACGCTTAGAACACCTAGTTTTTACCTTCAATTACAAATTTTATGTGCATCTTTTTAATTTGCATAAATGATTATGAAATTATTTATCAAAATTTCATCGTGTATGATAAATTCGAAAAAAATGGTACTCCACATAACCTAACATCTCAATCTGAACATTAGAATCTTGCTTCTCTTCTTTCCTTCATCACTTTACTATCTCTTGAACAGCAAATAATACACTCTCTCGTTGGATTAGTTCTCTTCTCTGTTATGGGAATGTAGTCCACAAAGTGTCTCTCAGGAAATCCTTAGCAGTCCTCTTTTTGCAGAAAATTAAACCTAGTGATACTTTTCAATTATTCGAAATAGTAAAAAATGCATATGAAATAATTCGGGAGACTGATTGCACAGTACAAATTTTCATAGTACCTAGCCACATTCGGGATGATCTAGAATGTTAGGTTTCGCCTGCCCGAGCTTAGCTCGGGAAAAAGCGAGAAGGGGTTAATAATAAATAAATAAACAGTCCACATTATTCTGAATTTACAATACTATTACGAAATTATTGCTTCCTTTAAATTACGATCAAAATTTATCTCAGCTAAAAAATGCTATTTATTTCATATTATAAAAGATTTTTATATTTATTTATGAAGTTAAGTCGTTGATCAAAGTGTTAAGTGCTATATCTTAAAACTACAGTCAAGACTTTTATTTATGGTATAGCTAAATCGTTGTTAAATACCATTTCTAAATAGGGGCATTTGAATACCTATTGCCTTCTTTGCGGACTCTATGTTAACAGTTTTCGTTTCCTATTTTATTCTATAGATAGCTAGCTCACTGAAGTATTCCCAGGTTATGCGTTACACTAGATTGTTTAGTCAGGCCGTGTTATATGAATTTTACTTTTGTTTTTCTTGTTTAATTATGAGCTATTTTATTTATTCTTTTACATTACGATCCAATGAGACATTTATTTGCTGTTTTAAACAAATGATTTTAGAATTCAAGTGAACTATCTTCTGACTTTGCCTACACGTTTCCACACATAAAGGAATGAGAAGTAAAAAACAAAAACAGATTAAAGGGGAAAAGGATAGATTTATGGAATTATTTAAAACTTTGAAAATATTTCATGTGTATAATTAACTATATATAAAGCTGACATTCATAATAATACACAGAATTTCGATTTAGCTAAGTTCATTTTATGATATTTGGAATTCCAACATCTAATTTACTTGGTAACATTTGCTTATAATCTATTTCATTCAAACAGACTTAATTTTTTGTATTGTTTTCATGTTGATAATTATAAGTAACTGTTGGGTTCTGGACGAACTTTTTCTCAGCAGTAGACATGATCACTAGTCACTTCAGTGTAATAAGTTTAATTCAGTTACTGAGAGGAATAATTTACTCGAAACATGTGCTTATATATAATGATATGTGTTTTTCTTCCAATATATAACATTTAAATATTTAGGATTTTTAAAATAATATAAAGTAAAATCACTAAATCTATACTTAAATATTTTATGCATAATAATGTAATCCATTTAAAGCAAAAACCATTAAATGATTTTGCTTTAAATATAAACACAAAATCTTAAAATAAATATAAAATAAACACAAAAAACTTGCATAAAATACATTCGAAGTAAACTCACTATTCATTATTTAAATACTTTAGAGAATACATGTTCTACTGAAAAAACAATTATGCAAACTGGTTTGAATGTGTCGTATAAAACTCGCATATTTGCACACAAACTGTAGAAATATTGGTTTTTAATATTATCTTCAAACGCATTTCATTTTCTGTATTTAATTATATACTTTGTTTTTGTAGCCACTCATATTGAGAAATATTTTTCACTTAAATACATTGCTCTGAATAGTATTAAAGTGTGTGTTTAAATCGTATAAAGCATACCAATTAACATAAAATATTATGTAAGTAATTTTTACAAATAATTTATAGCAGATAACGGCTGGTCAAGATAGATTTTATTATTTTTGAATAGATACATTTTCGAATAAAATTAATTTAATGGAAATTAGTGAAAAAAAAATATTTGACTACTTCACAAGAAAAATATATCTTGTAAAAAGAGAATTTAATATACTTAAATCTAAAATTGCAGTATATAAATTTTTGAAAAAGATGTATGTCAAAAAAAGAATCTTTGACTCAAAAATAATACTTATTCAGTACGGAAAAAAAAATCTTTTAATTGATAATTTATAATCCAGTGTGATTTATTCGTATGAGAATAACTGACAGGAAATATTCAGCTAATATTACACTAAATAATCAAATTGGTTTTCAAAAATATTTCAGAAGCATTTCTAATCTCCATTATTAAATACATTTTGATTGTGTTCCTAATAATATAATCGTGTTGCCTCTCACATGAGGAAATAAAACAAAAATGACCAATCTGTACACTCATGTATTTTGTCAAGGGTTCGAAAAAAGAGACAAAACGACAATTATTTCTATATTATGGAAAAAAATTGCCCGAAAAGAAATAAAAACATTTTTTGATTTGGGTTTTTTTCCTCATTACCATCTAATTAAAGAAATTTTGGGCGGAGATGAGAAAAAAAATTTTTCGTAAATCTTGGCTTTAAACCCCTTGGACAAAAGACCATAAAGGGGTTTCATTACCCCCCTTTGATATTGAATCATCTAATTATTTTTAATATGTCTAAAAAATATTTAAAAAAAAAATAGAATCTATTAAAAAACCGGAAATCTTAGGTTAATTTGTTTAAATGCGGTGGGAAAAAAATAAAAATAAAAATATCGCGGTAGAAATAAAATTTAAGCATAAATAAATTAAAAAATTAGTATTAAATAAAAAATTTGATTTGTGTTGATTCCCCGGGAATAATGGTTAAATTATGAAAAATTTTTCAAAAAGTAAGGATTTCAATTTTTGAGTCCTTATGCATTATAAAACCGCCCCGGTTTAAAAAACACTCAAAAAGAGGCCCCCAAACCAAAAAAAAAAAATTCTCCGAATGCTATTATTATTATTATAACTGGTTTAGACTTTCCCCAAAAAAGTTTTTCCCCTTGGCTGATTTTTTTGTTGTATTTTGACGTCTTTTTTTTTAAAAACCCTTTTTCGGTATTTTAGGGGCCCCAAACCCAAACGCGAAGCACGTTTTCGACAAAAAAATGATCCATTTATGGAAACATAGCAAAACAAACTATATGTTAAAAAAGCACCCCCCTACCCTGTTAACAATATAGTGTTTTTTAAAAAATTTAAAAAAATTCCGGTACTTTCTTTTTTTGTTTAAATACGTGAAGGCAAACCCTTTTTAAAATTACGGTTAAAAAAAATGCGAAACCATTTTTTTACCAGGGAAAAAAAAATCAACCGGTTAAAAAAGGGAAAAGATAAAAAAAGGGTGCTTTTTAGAATAGTGAAAATAATATCATATTAGTTTTTCATTTCTTTTATATTGAAAAAAAAAGTTTTTGAATTGGGTTCTATTCCTTTTAAAATTTAAACCAAAAAAAAAGCCTTTTAAAAAATTGGTTTAACGGTGTTATATGCGTTCCCCCCTTTTTAAATATACCAATATATCTTTAATAAATTGTTTTAGATATAATTTTTGATATAATCATGAAGTTAAAATTTTGTAATTTCCTTTTTTCCGAAAAAGCGTTTTTCAATTTTTTCCCTTTTAAAAAATTTTAAAAAATAATCATAAAAAATTTCGTCGATTCAGTTTTTTAAAAAATTATGGGAAACAGACAAATACCCTTTTTTGCATTTAAAATTATCACAAAAATTTCCGGAACGGGTTCCCAAAAAAAAGAATTTTTGGGAAACATAAATTGAAAAACTGTGTTACTTTTTATAAGCATTTTTTGGGATGAAATCAATGACTTATAATAAATTTCTATAACCAATTTCCCATGGCAAACTTTTTTCCGGGGTGACAAACGAAGTGGCGATTGTCTTTGTTTTTAGGAAAAAAAGGGTTTCCCCTGGAAAATACTTCACAACATAAATGATTTGGGGATTTTTTAAAAAATTAGACCAAAACCCTTTAAAAAAAGTAATCAAAAATTTTTTTTCAAACTCCCTCGTATCAGAATATCTCTAATTTATTCTTATTTTTCGGCCCAAATTTTTTTTTTCATAAAACACAAAAAATTATTTACCAATCGAAAAGAGGCTCTTTTTTTCCCCTTTTAAGACTTTTAAATCGGTAAAACCCAAATAATAGACCCCTTTTAAGTAAGAGATGATCAAAAAGAAATTACTTTAATACAGGAATCAAAGTGAATTATTCATGAAATAACTGACTATTTCGTTTTTTTTGAGAAAAAAATATGCATTTCATGGGAAATTTAAATTTTAAAAAGGATGAATAAAGAAAACAAACGCCCTTTCCACGAAAAAGCGGGTTTACCATTGATGATAAAAATTTTGGGTTGTTGTTTTTGGTCATTTCAATTAAAAAAATTGAAGAACAAAAAATTTTTAAATTTTCCCGGGAAATTTATCTCTATTTAATAAAAAAAAATCCCAATGTTGTAATAGTAACAAAGAAAGAATTTTTTAAAATACTTTTGGGAAAAAAAAATAGACAACAAAATTTAGTAATTTTAAAAAATTATTCCAAAAATTTGAACGTACATTTAAATAAGGGGAAAAAAAAGGGAAAAAAAAAAAAGAAAGGGAAGAATAATTCCCGATAAAGGGGTAACATATCAAATATTTTCTGTAATAGCTTTTTTAATCTGGGAAATGAATGTTAAGAAAAAAAGAATTTAAAACTTTTAAAGGGTTTTATCCCTTGAAAAAAGAAAAGTCCTTTCAGATGATGTCTCGGGTTTTTCGATTTGAGTTATTGTGATATTTCAAGACACCATCGCGAACCCCGTAGCCTTATTGTTGAAAGTGGGGTTTTCTTCCCTTACCACCCTTTAAACCCGTCGTGTGAAGATGAGCCGTTACATATGTCGAGGCTCAAAGTTCTAACTTAAGTCCGGTATGGAAGTTTGAATGTTGAGGTGTCCAGTTCAGGTGTCATTCTCGTTATTTGATGGTGGTTAAAAATTACGAAACCACACGCCAATGCCTTTGTGCAGCATCAAATTACGACGTAGGTAAGAAAACAAATCAAATTAGAGGTAATTGTAGTAATAATTCTCATATTTAAAGTAACTTCTCAAATTTTCTGTTGAGAAGCTGCTAAAAAATAAATAATTCAGAGACAAAAGCTGTTCATAATACATTTAGAAAAATAGGTTGCGCACTTCTACTCATTTCAAAGAGAAATGGCTAATTTTGAAGATTTTTCGTATTTACCGAAACTTAAGATAAAAAATCTTAAATAAAAAGGCAATTGATGAATTTAATGAATTAATTAAATGATAATCACACGCACATCGCTTTAGCGCAGTGCTTCTCAATGTTTCAATACTGACGACCCAATATTGAATCATAATTTTCATCGCGCCCCCCTACATACAATAACAATGTATTGTGAATTCAATGATACTATACTTTGACGCTAAAACTACAATACGACTTTAACCTCTTAAGTACCACCGGCGTATATAAAAGTCTTGCTTAGCCAAATCGATAATTGCAACGGACGTATATATACGTCTTTTCGAAGTACCATCTTTTCTGTGCACTGCTATCCATAAAATTACTCCGAAGGCTTTGGAATGCGATAAAGGGACCTTGATAGTGTTTGTGAAGGATTTACTTATTTCAAAGTATTTTCTTACTTATTTCTTTTCACCCCTCCCTCCAATAAATTACATAAGTGCGCCAACGTGGAAAATGTTGCAATAGGGAGCGAATTGCGTAACTTTTAATCTGCAATAAAGGGATTAATTATAAACCGTACAAATTATCAAGATAAATGTTAATTTTTTGTACATAATTTTATGTATGACAAGCCCATAAGGCCATTGGTAATTATTAATGTTGTTCTTAACTTAGTATTGTTGAATAAAGTACATTGTGCAGTATTGATACATTTATATATATAAGTGTATTATATCTGAGTAAATGCGTGTTTTATTTGTGTGTGTATGTGTGTGTCAGAATGTATTTCGTTTGTTTTACTTCCAGTCAATTAATAATTTTTTTAAAATAATCTTATGTTTTCGACTTTTCAATATGCTTGCGCCTTCCTTGTAGAGTTATCATACCCCCTAGGGAGGCACGCGCCACAGTTTGAGAAAAACTGCTTTAGCGGGTTCTCACGTGATTTTGTTCTTTTAATCAGTCTCTGTGATTTCTGTTTTGTTGATTGACTCATTTGAGAACCTTGCCTTGTGAAGGAACAAATATGCTAATTGGCATTGCTATTTAAAGAGATCTGAGTAATAGAGGAGGAAGAGAGAGAGAGAGATTGAGATTATAAGGCTTAATAGTGAATTGGAGATTATATGTTGCTTTGGATTAAAATCTGTGCTCGAGATTGATGCCCACTAATTTATATCTGAAGTCATGTTAGAGAAATGGATGACTGGACGTATCCCTCGTTTTAAAACCCTGTTTTTTAATTTAAGTTGTTTAAAATTTATGAATTTTTTTGTCTTTTTGAATGGGTTTTGGGTATTTAAATTTCGCTTCAATTGCATATTTCCCCGAATATCCCCTGTTATTTTTTTTAAAAAATTATTTTTTTCCCAAATGTTTTGTGGATCTTTCTTTCCCAAAAATACTAGTACGGATTTCAGTTTGCCTCATTACTTGGAATTCTTTTAAAAATAATGGTTTTTTTGGGTTTTTTTTTTAAAGAAAATTAGAAAAATTATATTTTTAGGTAACATATATGTGTGCGTGTGTGTGCGGAAAAATTATTTGCATTCATTTCTTCCTCAAATAATAAAAGCTCAAGTTTCTATTATTAAATTCAAAAATTGTTAATTAAAACAATTTTTGCCTTAATTTATTTTATGGTGTTTCCCATTCAAAAAAAAAACATCTTTTGTTTTCAATCCTTAAAATATATATTTTTCTTTTTTTTCACTGAATAATTAAGTGCATTAGGTAATTTTAGCATTTTATAATAATAAAAATGTTGAGTTAATACAATAGAAAATATAGAATAAGATAAATATTTAATTTAAAAAAATAGAATAGGGAAAAAATATAGGAATGAGCCTTTTCACTATCTTAATGTATAAACAAAATGTTCTTTTAGTAATTTTTTTAAAAGAAGAATTTAAAGAAACACACTTTAATGAATGCTTAAAAGAAAGATTACAATTTAAAAGCATCCGTGCAAAAACCGCTATAAATTATTTTGAAAAAAATTACTAACATAACATTTTTAGATTATAATGGTATGCTTTATACGATGTAAGCACTTTAATACTATTCAGAATAATGTCTTTAAGTGAAAAATATTTCTCAATATGAGTGACTACAAAAACAAAGTATACAATTAAATACAAAATATGAAATGCAATTGCAGAAAAGATTAATAGCCGATACTTCTAAATATGAAAGTATATTCCCAGTTACTAAATAGAATGCATGGTTAAGGACACTTGGATCACAAATTAATATTATTAATGAGTAAATTATATTAAAATTAGATTTAAAATTTTCAACAATAAATACAATACATTTTTAAATTGCGTTTACATAAAGTACCTACAGCATGTTAATCTACTTTAAATATTTTTTTGAGATATATTCTGTGTATGTGGAATGAGGTTCTATGGAAACATCTTATAGTTCTAGAATTTCCATTAGTTCAAAAAGTTTGAAGATCCACTGTTGTAGAGCATGGGTCGACCTACTTTCGAGGAGTAGAGTGAGTAATATTAACGTCGCACTGTTCAGCTACACGAGGGCTTTTGGAGACGGACCACGTATTTTGAACCATGGTCAAAGTGACGTGGACGACACCTGAGCTGGCACCCCTCTCTAACTACCACACCACACCAACGGGAGGACGTTTACTAAGCCCACAATCGTGCATCGCTGCTTTACACGGCGGGTCTTTGGTGGTACGGGGGCTAAAAACATGAAAATGCCTGCCATGGTCCGATACCTTAAAACCACTGGTAACGCGCCCTTCGGGAGTAGAACCAAATTATAAGGGAATGAAAACAAGTAAGACATCCAAGAATCATTAATATGCATACATATACACACCAGAGGTAAAGAGATGCGTCCGGTAGAGGTGGTGATCAGGACTGCCCTTGCTTAGATGAATAATTTTGAAATATTTGAATAGAATTTACAAAAAAACATTTTTCATTCTACATTTTTAAAAAAATTTCTTTTAACTAAGAACTGTAATAAATATTTTTTATATCTGTGGTGGCTAAATGCAAGAACAATCATTTTCAAATTACCATAATGTTAGACATTACATTTTCCGCTTCCTGAAAAAATTTCTTCACCAATAATACCATTAGTACTTTTATTCAGGAATTTATGCTTACGCTAAAATTAAAATTAATTTTGATTGTTATTGCTTATAAAAGTCGTTTCTCAAATTTATTTTTTGTTAAAGCATGTTATAAAATATGAAATGTTTTTATCACTTCTGTTCGGGGTTTAAGAATACTCCGGAATTCATATAAGCAAATAAAAACGTTGCTGAAAAATCTCTTTGAGGTGTGTCTTTCTACGACTACATTTTATCACAATGAGAAATGAATTTTTACTTATTTAGTAAAAATTAAAATTAATGATTTTCAATAAACATTTTAATGAAAAATAATGCAATACAGAGGTGTCAATAGATATTTTCAAGATATATAGATATCTATAGATATTAGTCAATGTCAATAGATATTAGTGCCAGTTAGATATTTTCAATAGACAGATAGATATTTTCATGTAGAACATTATATATAACAAGTAATATTAAAAAAATGAAGTCAATTCCTACTTAGATCAACACTAAAAATTTATTTTAGTTACTTTTTATTGTTGTGGCTAATGCCATCTGTCTGAAGTAGTCAGATCGAGGCCCACGAAATTCATCGTGGCAAGAAATACGCCTGTCGTTGGCCTTGAGCACAATACAGGTGACAGTACGAATTAGCTCGGCGAAATTCCCCTGAAGGACGATGGATGGAGACACCACCTATATCCACCTCCACAATTTAGACATGGAACTGAAGGGGAGGGAAATACTTCCCAGTTCCTTGCATTCGTGATTGAGCCCACAAGGCTTTCAGACCCACTGATTTAACGAGCACGTTCTTCATGTGTACTCGGAGTATATTTGGTGGCATCGGATATCGAACCCAGGCCTTCCGGTCTGGAGTCCGAGGCTCTAAACACTAGGCTACCCACGGCCAATTAATATAAATAGTTTCAATTAATATAAATATGTATATACATATCGTCTGTCTAATTATCAGACTGCGTAACTCCATCTGGGATGCTAATTTGATACAGTAGGGCTAGGCGCCAAGTTCTTGTTTATGTTCGCCAAGATAAGCCGTAATATTTCAATATGGTTTACTTTGATATTTTTATCGTGCGATGAATAATTTATATCTTGAACCTATACATTAATATTACTTTCTGTTGTATTTATTTTATGTTAAAATCCTGCCACTACTTCTCCCTTCGAAATCTAGTTTTATTATGAAATAAAAAAAAGTAGTGATTAGACTGATCGAAGGAAGAAATTAAAAGCGGAGCGCGCACTAAGGCATGGCTTTGACAAAACAAGTCTTTGAAGAAAGTTTTGCTTATCCGCTACTTGGCACGATTAAAAAATCGTGCCAAAAAGCGCTTGGCACGTTGCACTCCTATATCAAATCAGTTGCACCAGTGGAGTTGCGCAGTCTGATAATTTGTCCGACGATATGGCAGAACCACAATATTAAGTGACAAAATAGAAAGCTATTTTCCTTGCAATTTTCCATTTTTCTTTCTATATGTGGTGTTGGCCTATTTTTTTGTTTGTTACTATTTATTAATTAATTAAATTTTATTATTCAAATAAAATAGTATGATAAAAAATAATGCACATTCTCAGAAATTAGGATATCCCAGATGGGATTCGAACCCGCTCGACCTTTGGATTAAATGTCCTACGCGCTATCCATTGCGCTACAGGGACACAACGAGCAGTTTTCCTTTGTATATGTGCTGTTGGACTTTTATTTTTGTTTGTTACTATTTATTCAGTTTTTAATTTAATTAATGAATTAATATTTGAAAGAATGTATTAATATAAAATGTCATCAAATACTAGTTTAAAAAAATGTATTTGAACTTGAATAGATGAATAGAAAGTATCTTATTAAAGATTGCAAGTTTGAACAAGGTATATATAGAAACAAATACATATAGGGAGAGTGTTAACTAATAGTAGGGATTGAAAAAGTTAAAGAGAAGCAATAACTTTTGGTAAACATAATTGTTTTTTAATATTTGTTGTAAATGTCTTAAGAGCAAGAAACACCTTTACAAAATGACGCATGCAACTCACGAGCCGTGGTTTGTTGACTCCTGCTTCTCTAGACCAGGGGTGTCCAACTCGAATGACCCTGCGGGCTACTTCCGAAAAACGTTATAATCTCTTGGGACGCACATAAAAATATGTACATTTATATCAGATTTGGAAACAAAAATCATTTATTTGAGGGAAAATTTAAAACAAAATGAATTATTATTATTGTTTCCATTATTTTTCATGTATACAGATATAGATAATATAATAATGTTTATATAATATAATATAATAAAATGATCAAATAATGTTTAAAATATTACAGTTGCCCTTTTCTTGAAAATTACGGAGTTCCTTTTGAATTGATCTTTCGTTATTCATTGTTGAAATTTGATTGTGCTGTCATTCTCAAACGATAAAGTATACTTTGCCTTTTATCTTAACCGTCCTGAATAATTTTTTAAACTTTAAAAAAAACATCTCCGACTGCCTCTTGCTTTTTGGGCACTCCTAACAGAAAAGGAGGAGGAAAAATGAAAGTCGCACACACAGAGAATCATGTACCATCCATAGTAAAGGATGTGTATAATGTAAGTCGAAATTTATTTAAAAAGTAATTTATCATAGTAAAATAAAACGTAACTGTTTGGTAAAATATAAATCTATTTTAATCTAAAGGACGTTTTTATTATCAAAAAGGATTTATTTTAAAACAAGAACAGTTAACAGGCAAATACATTGTCGATTTATATATATATATGTATATATATATATATGTATATAAATTTTCCCTTAAATAAATTTCAAAATAAAAAAAAATTTAAAAACCTGATATTTAAAAAATTTTAAAAAGAGTCGGTGGGCCGCGTGTTGGACACCCCTGCTCTGGACTATCTTCGTGATATGAAAAAAGACTCAAAAGAACATTGCAAAACCATTCCCCTTTCTTAAGCTTTTATTTTCAAAAGAAAAGTAATAACTTCAGTTAAAACTTACATTACTTGTGAGAAATTGTAGTGCACTTTACACTTATGCTGTACAAATGTGCAAAAAAGTGTTGTACAAATGTATTTTACACTTTTTTATTTACATTCAATTGTAAATATCCATTGACACATTAGGGAAATCATTAGAAGTCAATAGCGTATTTTTTTTTCACATGTTACTGAAGCCAAAATAAAGGGTATATTAGGTTTATTTAACTCTTTCATAGTTTCAGTCTCATTATATATGAAAAATGCATTGTGGAAGACCATTAGTCGAAACATTTTGGAATATATTTGTCGCATAATTAATCCCAAATGTATACCCTTTCTATTTCAGTAAATAAAAAATATTTACGTAAGATTTTACGTAAAGATTGCTAAACAGTGACATTATATTTTTTAAGAGCTAAAATCCTTGTAAATAACATCACGATATATTTTTCCTAATTTAATGCATCATAATTTACGAAATAATGTTTTCTCACTTTGAATTTTTACATAAAATACATAAAAATGTTACTAAAAACTTTTTACCACCTTTGTATTTACTAAAACTATGATCTCAGACATACTATTAAAAATAAATATTCATCCCACGCATATCTCTTCAGATTGATATTTTGACTGTGCATTTTGTTAGAATGAGATAAATATTTTGCTCGTCAAAAGACTAAATAAATATTATATTTACAGAATTTTATGATAACTACGTTTGGAACCGTAAATTTGAAAAAGCGTAGAAATAAATTTTTTTTTTTAATATTTAGTGTCATTTGAATTAAAATATACATATAAAATGTTTTAAGAATGTTATGATTAGAAAAAAAATTGAAATCGAATTTGAAAAATGAAGACAGAATGACATTATTGTAAACATTCTCCTCTTATGTAAAATGCTTCTACAGAAATAATATTTTACTCATGTATAGCTAAGAAATTTTACATAATCTGAACTAGAAGTGTTGCAAACTTCGCATTATTTTGAAAGTTACGATGGATTTAAATAATTACAGGTGTATTTGTTAGCAGTTCTCTACTCTAATGTGATAAAATATGAATAAATCTACATTTAAATCATTAATTTCAAAAATTTTAGTTAAACTGTTATAGAAGTACTAGCTATTAAAAGGCAAAATATTACTGTTATAGAAACACTTTCCATAACAGAAGAATGTTTTAAAAATAGCTAATTCTACGTTAATTTCTACGATTCGAAAATATGTCATTCTTTCTTCATCTCTTGCTGAAAAATTGCATTTAAATAACTTTTCTTATAATAATATTCGAAAGAAAATTTGATATTTATATTTTTAATCAAATGATACTAAATATAAAAAAAATATCCCTTTAATGTTCTTTCAAAAAATGATTTCAAGCGTAGTTTGTCACCTTAAAATGAAAAATAATGCGCTTATTATAATTTAACTTAATTTTACATCTATTATTTCAATAATGCATGTATTTTACCTGTAAAATTATTTCTCAACAATACCAGAATAGAAATATAAATAATCTGCTTAAATTATTAAATTATACAGTAAAAATAATTCAAATTTATTAAAAATGCATATTGAAATACATTGATTTGTTGTTATCAGCAAAACATTTTGTAGATATTAAAAATCTAATTATTTAAGAATCGCATTTAATTGGCTTCCCCTTTCTAAATAAATGTTCAGTAAACTCTATATTTGGGAGTTCAACATAATAGTAATTGTTTCGTACAATCCTTATTTTTTTTATCAAAATAAATAAGTTTACACTAAACATGGAATATTCCATATTTTGAGCATTTTAACTCTCACATTTCATACATACCTGAGCTCTTCGAAGAAAAATAGCAAGACTTGAAAAATGATATCGATTCTATTTCGTGGAGATTTCGCATAAATATTCAAAAATCGCAATAACTCAGCATTTATAACCAGGAATGTGTCACGTGGAATGATTTGTCGCTGTAATATCCGAAAACTTATTGAAAAACTTATTTGTATCGGTTTTACCTCAGACATCATTTTCGGTTTCTAAGATTTTCATTGCTAAGAAGCATTTCTCTCTTCTCCCTTCAACCGATTTCAGATTCGAACATTCAAACCAGACTAGAATTTATTGTTTCTTGTTTCCGTTTCTGAAATCAAACTAATAGTAGTGTGCATTATAGACGAGATAAAAAAATAACTTTATATCTCTAGATAAGCATTTGATGATACAGAGACAAAAATATAAGCATATAAAAATGGAATTGTTTACGTAAAATAAATAAAAAAAGAGATTTTAAGAGTTTTTTAAGCTTTATAATATTATAGAGTGAGTGAGTGAATATTAAAGTCACACTGTTCAGCTACACGAGGGCTTTTGGTGATGGACCACGTAAATTTTGAACCATGGTCAGGTGTCGTGCACGACACCTGAGCTGGCAACCCCCTCTCCTAGCTGCCACACCAACGGGAGGACGTTTCAGCTCTCGACAGATTTAACGTGCAACTCTTCCCTACACGGCGGGCTCGAAACTTATGACATGCCTGCCATGATCCGATATCTTGATCACTGGGCTACCGCAGCCCCGATATAATTTGACATAAATACCACATTTTTGTAATAACTTTAAGAATATTTTACTTCAAATATCATTCTAGTTATTGAATTTAAAGATGATTTTTAAAATGAGTTAATTTTGAATTACAAACATATTGTAAAAACATGATAAAAATAATTGTCACAAAAGGCTCATACACTTAAAAGAAAAATTCACTGATATAATGAATGTTTATTTTCCAAATATACATTTTACGTGTATACTATACTGTTCGAATTAGTTGGGACAAACATGTTTTTCTTGTTTGAATTGGTATGTGATTACTAGTGATGTCCTGGACCACATCAAATCCTTTATATCTACCTTTAGGTAGTGTGATAGATTGACTCTGTCTATAATTTATTCATTTCAATGTATCAGGAGCACAGTTGTGAACCTTTCTGTGGGGCAGCTGGTAATTTCAATTTTGCGTTCTTTATAAGACGTGTTACTTTTACTTGTTCAAAGATGGATATTACTCCGAAGAACTGTACTAAAATAAATCGCTCTGAATGAACACACTTCTATGACTGTGGAAATATAACTATGGTAGTTGGTGAGATCGAATTAAGTGTTTAAGAACATTTTAAAATTCAGGATCATCGTCTCCAAAAAGAGAAAAGAAAATTGTGGGCGCTACCCCAAGAATTGATAAAATTTTAATAAGTAGCAGCAAAATAAATCCACGAAAGACAAGCATAGGCCTTTGAAGAGGTTAATTGATAATGGTGTTGAAGTGAGTACTTCAGCTGTACGGAAAACGCTTCTAAAAGGTGGCCTTAAGGCAACAAAAAGAAAGGAAAGAAAACTACTTCTATCTCACAAAATGATGAAATACTGTTTAGCATGGGCCAAAAAATACCAATCATGGACTGTTAACGACTGGGAGAAGGTGATTTCCAGGGATGAAACATTTATTTGTGCAGGGGCACAAATCAAATGTAGTTAGACGAAGTGAAATTGAAACTTTGTTACCAGAGATTATATCGAAGAGAATGAAAAATATCCTTCTAAACAAATGTTTGGGTTTTTTTCCACATCAAATGATCCTGGAAATTTAGTTCCTCTTAAATACATAATGAATTCTGTCAAATATGTAGAAATATCATGTAATAGGATTGTTCCATTCATGGAAACATTTGAAGGAACATTTCAACATGACTTAGCCTCTTGTCACAATTTGAAATAAAATAAAAGTGTCTGATTGGCTTGAAAATTCCCCAGGCCTAATTCCTATACAAAACGAATAGCATACTCTCATGAATCCTTTCACTGAGATGAATCGCACGACAACAGAGCAAATGACTAAAAGGGCTATACTACTGTGCTTCCAATATGATGAAATCAAGAACATATATGCTACTCTAGTGAAGTCAATGTCAAGACGAGTTTAAAAGGTTATTTCTGCCAAAGGAACACCATCTTCATACTAATATACAGATTTTTCAGACTATTTAAGGTATGTAATGCTAAAAAGCTAATGTTTTAGAAAAAAATAACTTTTTTCCATTTGTCCTAAATTAATTCAAACAGTTTAGTTTATATACTAATAAGTACTAAATTTGTACATAAGTACCATCGTAACTATTTCAGCTTTCAAGATAACTCTCCAAACTAGCAATCCTGAGTTTGCGCGTTTCTTAGATACGCAATTTGCAACCCTGTGCTTCGTTTCATATTTATATGCTTGCAACTATTGCAAGCTTAACCTTTCGTTGATATGAAGTTCGAATACTAAAAAAACAAATCTGGGATTTACTGAATTTTTAAATAATAAAATTAGTTATTCATTTTCCTTTATTGATTAATATTTATTTATAATTACTTATTATTTTTTACATAGTATTTTTTGACATCATGCTAAATATTCCCTTTAGCGTATTCCGTTTTCAGAATTGGTATGGTTTTATTCAACGTCACCAATATGGTTGTGATAATACTTAAGTACTGAACATTTTGGTGATGTTTATAATCCTGATCCATTTCAGGTTTAAAAATTTTCTTTGTTTCTAAATATATGAATAGTTCCATAATCCATCGACTGCCTGACTTACACAAGAAATTTAAAAACTCTTTTTGCCCATTAAATAATCTTGAATTCGTATAGGTTAAGCAAAATTAAATATATTTTTAAGGGAAGTGGAATAGTTAAAAATAGTTAGGTATAAAACTGTAATATATAATAGTGCAAGTAGTTATCGAAATTGTAAACCTAAAATCACCATATTCTATGTGACACATAGAAGGGTGATAGTCTCTGGGAAGAAGTAAAATTGCAGATATGAATCTTCTGTTTTGATTTTGTCTTAAAACGCATTTATATATTAAGACAGTAAAATTAAATTCATTTTGGCTCTTAGTACATTTACGTCAAAAAAAGAACTCGGGTATCATATAGGTTCACCGGAAGAAATACAGAGGGTCGTTCACACTTTATAGAAACGATTTTGCAATTTTTTTTTCTTGTTTGCATTTTGAGATAAATCTTTGAAACTTCAGAATAATCATCTGTTAAGGCTCTCTATAGATTGCGTTAAAAATAAATGATTTATTTTAAAAATGGCTTCTAAATGATATATGGCTCGAAGGTCATGTAATTAAACTTTCCAAAGAGAAATATTCGTATCAACAAATTAAAAAGCTAAGTAAAAATCTCAATTATAGCATTTATAAATCAAAGGTATTTATAATGTGTTAAATTTGAAAGGGCAAAAGTGAGTCTGGCACAAAGTAAAAATGAAAAAATGACCACAAAACCTTATCCTAAGACTGCTCAATTGCAGGTAACTATCAAGAAAGCTATATGTCTGATCCTAAATGAAAATCCTCCGACTCAGATTCATTGCATTGAAATTTGGACTGTCTTCAGGAACTGTACTTAAAATTATTCATATGATTTAAAGTTACAACATATGTTTCAAGCTAAAGTTCGATTCCTTCTGCTGACCATATTGCTGAAAGAAAAGCAAATTGTAGAAAATTATGAAAAATACCTAAATACTGAAAAATGGAAATTTTCAGTAACCCTCGATTATGAATGGGTATATTTAAGTGACTGTAGCAAAGGAAGATCAATTTTCTATAACTCAAATGACGGGAATGACTGTACGGAATGGCTTCGTCATTGTACAGTAAAGTTTCCAAATGTATTCCTAGTAGTTGCAGGATTTTCTAACACTGGAAAATTAAAAATAAAAAATGTCTCAAGTAAAGCCAACATTATTTCACTCGACTATCAACTGAATATTTTAGAACCATTTTTTGAAGAAGAAATTCCAGTCATATGGAAAGGAATTTTGGTGTATTAAAGTGAGCTTTTTGAGGTTTCCAAGAATACTGAATGGACAAGAGGAACTTTTCAAGAGGAATGGGAAAATTTGCATGACAGTACCAAGAAAAAGTTTACTTTCATAAAAAATTCGAGCTGGAACTATTGTAAAGAATCATGACTATAAGATAAAAGCAAATTTCATAAAAAAAGTACAGTATTTATTGATAAAAATTAACTATCAAATTCGTTTCCATAAAATGAGAATGACTTTCTGTATAATCAGTAGTAAAAAATAAATTTATTTATAAAAAATTAACTAAAAACCAAACTAAAACTCATGAAGAAGTCTGATTCATCAATGAAAATTTTTATCGCCTTATATATTCTACATTTATATATATGTATAACTATCTATTTTAATATAAACATATAAATACGAATTTTATAAACATTATGCTGTTAAATGAAAACTAAAACATGTAGTTCCCAACTGAAATTAAATGCAGGTTTCTATGAAATTCAGGTTCCGAAATGAAATGCCCCATTCCTTACACAAAAGTACTTTTTTCAAATGAAATAACCGAATTCAATATTCTTTGACATAAGTTTTAAATGAACACTAGGTCAAACAGTGTCAAAAAGCGTGTAAGTAGCAAAGTACATAAAACTTTATGTAATGTTAAATCATAAGAATTAAAAAGAAATTTTTAAATAAATCTGAATACTCATCTTATCGATTTATCATTGA
>BMAV01007249.1:0-23935 GCA_019973955.1 Trichonephila inaurata madagascariensis
CCGTAATGCGAGTAGTTCTGCCACTCTCTTGGTAAAGGAGAAACCAGTTAACGGAAATTTTTTTATCGACCCAAGAAATAGCATAGCATCGATGTCATATCACTGTCAGTGGAAGCAGTTAAAGCTTACAGATAACAGCACTGGGCAAATTAATTGGGACAAACACAAAAATTTTCACAAATGTTGTTTAATTAGTGTAGGTTAACTTACATGCAGCAATCTAAGACAAAATATTTCCTCCTCTAGCTTGAATGAGATCTCGCACACGATTTGGCATGGATTCCACTAAATTAAAACATAAATTTTTTATCTCGTCATCACGAAACCAAACTTTTATGGCACTCTCAGTCATTGTTTTCTTTGTTGAGCTGCCCATTTTACTCACACGTCTCTTTACAATGCTCTCCAAATTTTGAATGGGATTTACATCAGGAGAATTACCAGGCCAATCCAAAACTCTGATATTTTCTGTTTTTGAAAAGAATTTATTGTTAACTTAGAAGTATGGTATGGAGCAAGATCTTGTTGAAATATACCAACACCACCAGTGAACGTTAGCCTCATAGGCACAATTTTACTTTCTATTATAGAAATGCATTGTTCAGAGTTCATCATACCTTCAACTGGTACTAAGCTGGTAGGTCCTCCAGAAGTAAAATAACCCCAAAACATCTGTTTCTGAGGGTGCTTAATTGTTTGAATAAGATGTTCCTTGGTGGGTTCTCCACTACTTCGCCTGACAAATTTTGGTCGAAACCCTTGCACAAAAAAATGCGTTCAGTCGCTGAATACACCCTTCTTCCAATCTTGTGCTGTCCAGGACTGATATTTCTTGGCCCAATCCAAACATTTTTTCTTCATGTTCAACAAACTTTTTTTCCTGCAGGTGTTAATAACTGTTTTTCGATCTGTTTTCTTGCAAATCTCCCAGCTTCAACAAACCTTCATCGAACTGTCGATAAATCTACGCTCACTTCAGTAGCTAATAATTCTCTTTAATGATCTTTACTTGTTTTGTAAGGATTCATTGTACTATTTCATACAAGAAATTTGTCTGTTCGAGATGTGGTCTTACGTTTGCGTCCACATTTACTCGTTCGTTTTTCAGACACTGCCCCAAAATTCTTTTGTTGATTAATAATCCTAGAAACACTGGATTTTCCTACTCCAACTGCTGCAGCAATGTCCCTCACAGTCATAAAAGTATGCTAACTAAGGATAACAATTCTAGTCCTTTTCCTGGGAATGATATCCATTTTTAAATTCATGTCAGAAGGAGACAATTCACCGAAGCGACTACTTCTTTCAGCAACTGAAGGGAAAAATTCTCGACATGTCATGATCACGTGGTAAAACCAGTTTAGACTAGTCAAGGGCAGTCACACATTATAAGAAAATGTGGCTG
Organism: Trichonephila inaurata madagascariensis; assembly: GCA_019973955.1. Lineage (NCBI taxonomy): Eukaryota > Metazoa > Arthropoda > Arachnida > Araneae > Nephilidae > Trichonephila > Trichonephila inaurata. Next base: position 1,406 of record BMAV01007249.1, read on the forward strand.
AAACCGGTTTAAGGCAGAAATTCCGGTGAAAGAAACAATGTTCTTAAAAAATATACTTGTTCCAATTAATTTGCACAGTACTGTAAGTTCACACAGGTTTCGCTATTATATAAATACAGAAGAAGCAGGTTGGTCTGTTGTATCGCAGCAGACAACCTCTGACAGACATTCATGTTGCACCAGCAGTACTAGCAGTATCAATCCATTTCCGAAAAACTATTGCCAGTATGTGCAGGATATCCTGGAACCTGTGCAACAATCAGAGCCATAATACCAGTGTCTTACTCATGAATAAAGTACATTTATAAAGCACATCTTGGACCTTATTGGCCGTTGTTGAAAGTCGATGTTTGCTTACCTCTCAGATCAAAGTCACTTGACTCCTTCTCGCTTGACATGTTGCTTGCTATATACGTCATATCTTGTGGTGGATATATAACTTACCGATTCGCTTATTTTATCGCTCCCTTTTGTGTTGTATCATGTTGAAGTAAAAACTTATTATTCAACGCTACCTTTCTATCTTTTAGCCAAATTTCATTACTTGCTTACTTGTGTTCGTGGATATATGTGTGAGTTAACTATTTTGCTTTAAGTTGTATTTGTAATTCATAACTTAGTATAATATTATTATGTATACAACATATATTTCTAAACTTGTATAGGAAAAAAACAGTGTTGTTAAAGAGTACAGTTTTTACCATTTTGTTTGTAGTTTTTACCATAAAATTATTGAATAGAAATGGAACTAAAGATTAACTTGTTAGAGTTGCTAATCCATATCCTCACTCAATTTAATTTGATAAAAAAAGGTGTGGCTGTGTCATGGACACGGCTACATCAACGGCCGTATGTTGTATGTGAATACGTTGCGCGCGCGCGTAACGTAATATTTTTTTATATAAAATATTATTACTTATGTATGTCATAATCCTGTTTGAACATTAAGAAGTCCTCCGGGTTTCCATATTTTTTGTTTATGATGGTAACTATTTCCTTTCAACGGGTTCACAGGAAAGAAATCAAGTAAACAAATAATTTCTGTGTTATAATATAAATTTATTAATTACAGGTCTATGATACGAAAAGTACAACAAAAATGGCATACAGGATACATCGAGTTTTCTGGTAAACGTTAAATCAATACAGGTATTACCAAACGCTTTTGGAGAAATTTCGATGCAAGACAAATCGAACTCGCTGAGCATGAAGCCGGGAAATGAACGGTCGTGAGATATTAACATTAAAGTCTCCAAATATCATAATTGGTGGAGTAAGATCAGTATCGTAATCGGGTATAATTTTAGCTGTGTTTTTTGGAATATTTTAATTGATATCGTAACATAGAGAGTTTAATTTCTGCTAACGCTGTGCCTGAATGGATGCACACACACCCGAGTATGAATTTGAAGATACCATTGACCTTAACGTTTACTAGACAGTCATCACCAGCCTTTGCGTCTTTCATTCTCGAGTTAATTTCCGAAATTTCAATGTTAACTCTATTAGTGAAGCTATTGATGTTGCAATTTATGGCGACTCCACCAGCTTTGCTACTATATGATGATGATACCGCCACCAATGATGTAGTTGCAACTTGTCTGTACTTAACAGTATTATAAGACGATCTCAGATCAAAAGAAAGCACATTCACTGGCATAAAATCCTCCATCCAAATCTCTTTAATTGCTAAATTTTGCCTTGCAAGCAGAACCTCCGACTCCGATGTAGATACTCGATCGGATGATCACTGATGGAGTTGACTGCCACACAACTGGTTATTATACGTAGAATGGGTTCAACAACCCATTCTACGTATAATAACCAGTACCTGTTTCCCGAAGGAAACTTCACCTCCTATCTTTTTGACTTCATGAGTGATCTTGCTTCAGCTTTGCCTTAGCCTAGAACTGCATTATTAAGTACTAATTAATTAAGAATTTAAATGAACTGAATTAAGTTTATAGTGCTTTGGAAATAAAAAAAAAACTACTTTGAATAAATATAAAAACTTTAAAGTGTAAAATGTAAAACTTCAAAATGTTATTATGTTTGCATGAAATGAATCCGAGTGTAAATTGTAATCTTGCAATGCTTACACAATGGTTGACCAAGTAAGAATTGTATAGGCAAGTTTATACAACTGACTTTATGACCACGCTGCTCAGATACGTAGATTTATGTATCATGTTCTTTTTTATGTTAACATTGAACGCTTGGTCATTGTCCAATTGACGCGGTAGTTGCTGCCCCATTTTGTCCACATCCATGGATACATTAATGGTGTCGCAATCAACGTATCTGCATAAATGGCAGTCGCGGTGATACTAGACGTGTACTAATTGGATCTAATGTGGGAAACCCATGTTGCTTAAGTGAAAACACAAATCCGTTTGAACGAGACAGTGTGCGAACTTTGTCCGAGTCCAGTGAGTTTTTACACGTAGCGCACAGTTTAAAGTCAGCCACTAGCTCTTCAGGGAAAATATTACTAAGCAGCGTTAAGTGTTTTCTTTCATTAGCTTCAATGAGCGCATAAACCACAGACACACACTTATGTCCGAATGGATTGTTGACAAACGTCGTAGTGAAACGTGCCCTAGCTACTGCCTAATGTGTCTTCATAAACGACCATCATAGACAATCGATGCTTACACAGTTTGGTGCCAATATAGAAGCGATTTCATCATCCACTTGCATAATTTCAACTGCCCCAGCTGCAGATGTACTGGCACCGTCAATGATCCGCTCGGTCACATTCATTCTTTTACGTTCTCGGCACTGCATGACTCACCCATATGGTGTTTTATTGGTACCATTCGATTGGTTTTGAGATGACCTTTCCAAAGGTATACGATTTCTGTATTTGAACTTGGCTTTTTGACGCGTGTAGGCCGACATTGCATAGTTTTGGTAATACTTTTTTTTTATTTTAACACCTTATTATATTTATTGTCACTATTTTACACTAATGTTTTATATACAATCGATAGATTTTGATGAGAGCTGTCGATAGAAACTAAAACAAACGTCGTAGCTTCTCCGAGTCAAAAGTTATACTAAATAAAAATCTCGATACGCAGCAAAATTACCTCAAAATAGCGGTACTCCTCCCTCCACCGCATGCGATGAGTCACAGTCCTTTTACGTAGCTTAATAAATTCTTTGATCCTTTAGCTATCCAGTGGTGTAATTGAATTTTGGATAGAGATGATAGTTATGTAGCTGCAACACCAAACTGTATCCCCCGATTTCGTTACCATTCGTTTTTTGAATTGCCTCCCTATGGAAGCAATTTAAAAGACGTATTCACGTCAAAAATAATATCAAAGATTACATATCCTGAAATTACTTGTCTTTTTAATCTTTCTTTGTCTGACAATGATGAAATATTTTTACATCATTGATGTCGTTTTATGTTACAGAATTATGAAAGAAAATTACAAAATCATAAAAATAATACCTTGACTTATTTTGATAACAAAACAACCCACTAGAATACCCTGTAAAGACATTATGGATAAATATGCATGTACAGAGTACATAGCGGTTGCATGGAGTCACAAATACAGATCATATTTCATGGTATCGTTATAAAACTACCAAAACTACTTTATTTCAGAATTGTGTATTCATGATCTTGCTGTTAAATCTCAAGAGTAAATTGGGCAATTATGTACAGGTAATGCGCTAATATATAATCATCAAAGCTTATATCAACAAAAAAAATTATACAAACATTTTTATAATAATTTCAGACAATTTTAGTTTGAACAACACACAATGGATTTCTTTAATAAAATGTAATAGAGATCACTGCATAAGCATTCTTTCTCCCCAAAATAGTCATAAAAGAGTCTGATCCACATAAAGTTCTAGTTTAAGAATAATAGATACTTGTGTATTATACCACCGACCAATTTCTTCAAATCAAAAGACTTCGCCCAATGCCGCTATATGCAGCCAACAGCAGAAAACCATTCCTGCGCTTGATATAAAACAATAAGTGCAATGACAACGTTTGGCGAAGTCATTTTATTTCGCGAAATTGGTCAACGGTACAGTACGGGAGTATATCGAATGATAAATAGATTGGAAAGTGAAAGCATGAAATACATATGAGCCGAAAAGAGACAAATTTAAGTTATTTTAAAATGCATTTTTAACTATCATTATCTAAAGAAAGCGACCTTAAATGGTCTAAAATGATAAACTCATATGCAGCTCTGTTAATGAAAAGAATGCAAATTAATACATTGATAATAGCATGATATTCATTTAAAAGTTTACCATTCCTGAAAACGTTACTTTAAGCAATTCAAAGATAATTATCTCGTAACCAAAAAAAAGGAACAAACTTTTTGACCTCTCGTTAGTTAATGATTTTTCTCAAGGGAAATATTACAATTCTTCAAACACATGCCAAAAAATGCATGCATATTTTACTTACTTTTTCCTTTGCTTGGGTCGATGCCAAAAGTTAGCCTATAATTCGTCACTAAGAAATCGATCGTAACTATTGTGTGCGTGAATGGCCTGGGCCTTGATGACATCTCTCTGAATAAAATTGCAATGCTTGCATTTTTATTGCATAAGGCGGTGCCTAGTTCTGCTGTCGTTCCTGAAATTGAAAAACAAATTTGAAGAGATTTAACGTTGGTATTTTTCACTGTTCATAAATTCTAAAAATTCAACTATACCTTTTCGTTAAATAAAAGTTGCAAGGGCTCAGCTTTAAGAGAATAATTTTATTTGTCTTATTATATATGTCCTTTAAAATATGAATGCTGCGATTGTATTGAGATAAAAAAAAATAGTTTTGTTATTAAAAAATAAAGTGAGAAAAGATGTAAAGTGATAAATGTAAGAAATATTGATGCAAATGTCTAAAAACAAGTAATATAAAAAAAAATTAAGTCAATTCCTACTTAGGTCAACAAAGAAAATTTTTTTTTAGTTTTACTTTTTATTAAATTATTACGATTAATATAAATATGTATATACATATGACAGAATCACAATATTAAATGGCAAAGTAGAAAGTGATTCCCCAGTTTTCTTTCTATATATGGTACTGAACTATTATTTTTGTTTGTTACTATTTATTCATTAATTAAATTTAATTATAGTAAAGCGAAATCACATTCTCATAAATTAGGCCATCCCTGGTGGGATTCGAACTTACGACCTTTGGGATTAGAAGTCCAACGTGCTATCCATTAGGATACAACGAACGATTTTCATTTCTATGTATGATGTTGGACCACTACCTTTGTTTGTTACTATTTGTTCATTAATTATTCAAATATTAATGAAGTAATATTTGAAAAAACTGTATTAACACCAAGTGTCATCCACTACAAGTTTAAAAAGACGTATTTGAACTTGAATGAATGAATAAAATGTATTTTATTGATCGAATGAAAATTTGAAAAAGATATATATATAGGGAGAGTGTGAACTAATAGTAGGAATTGAGAGAAAAAAGAGCGAAATATATATATTTGCTTTATATAGAACATCAAAGGCAACATTTTCTTTTAACTCTTAGAGATTTATATACCATTCACAAAAAATATCAATTTTATCTTTAAAGTTGGTATTTCATTAAAGTCAGAAAATTAATTTTAAGCAAAACGTTTCAGAACATTCAAAAATATAAACTAAAAATGCCGTATTTCTTTGTTGTTAATCGAGTGATCAAATTTTGCCGTTTGTTATATTTATTTTCAAAAAATATTCCTAAATTACATTTCCTATTAGAAAGGCACAATTAATTTTCTTTAAATGAAAGCAAGTGACTGAAAAATTTAATATAATGGTTTTATTTTACATTTTTGGCTTCGTGTGGAAGTTTGGAGAGGAAAGATCAGCTCAGGTGTCATTCTTGGCTCTTAATCGTGGTTCAAAGTTACGAAGCCCGTCGCCAATAGACTTTGTGTTGCTTCACAGTTCGACATAAATCAAATCAAACTTATTTTACACTTATGAAAGTTCTTAAATATATGGTTATAACTTAATTTTTTTTAAAAAAAAACATTAACTTTTAAAAGCAAATTTTGTCATAAAATGTATTGAAATGTTATTCTTACAAATGTAGAATATAAATAATAAATATAGTGGGAACATATATTTTTCTTAGATACAAAGATTAGTGATGTGAAAATGTTGAAAAAAGTCTAGGAAGTAAATATATAATCTATTCAGATTTCTTTTATTCCTTAGTTGGAAGAATTTTGTTGACCGATGAAATTTTATACTGAATTATTTGAAATGTGTTTATCAAAATTACGAAGTATCAATGAAAACTTAATATAATTTACACAAAATCTTACAATTTGGTTAATGAAATAAAACATTATGTACAAATACATTTTTAAAGGACCTTTAACCGATAAATGTATTTTTACGATTATACCAGCATTTCTCAAACTGTGGGCCCCCTCCCCTTAAGGGGCATAATAACCCTACAAGGAGGGCGCGAGTATATCGGAAATTCGAAAATAAAAGATTTTAAAAAATTAAAAATTTGCTTAAAGGAAGCAAAACACAAGACTTTCTGACATGTAAAAAATAAAATGCATATTTACACTGATATAATATATTTATAAATCCATCAGTACTGCACAATGTACTTGATAATTAATTTATCGATACTATGTTAAGAACAAGATTAAAATAATTACTAGTGACTCTCACATGCTCTTATTATCATATACAAAGTTACATACAAAATTTAATACTTATCTTGATAATTTGTTTGATTTATAATTAAAATTGTACTGTAACTTTACGTCAAAATACGTTATTATTGAATACAATACCTTGTTATTTATGGAAGGGGACGCAATAAAAATTATGATTGAAAACTGGGTCGCAAATATTAAAAGTTTGAGAAGCACTGGATTATACAAATGTAATACAATTTTAAGATATTATTCATTTTGACTTTTGATTTTGATTTTATATTTCTATTTTTTGTACAATTACTTCATTTATTTTTTTTTTTTCATATATTTATCGTTGTTCACAAAATAGATCAAAATATTTGCAAAATTTTCTTACTAGATATTGTTTTGTAATTCCACTTATTTATATTATATTTATATTGTATGTTTTAGAGCATAAATCTGGAATTCTCACTGAGTTTTCCTATTTGATTTCATTTATATTCTCTAAATTGTCTAAATATGAACTAGAACCCAAATTTTAAGGGTTGCAAAAACATTATACAAGTTGTTGGAGATTCGATTATTTTATTTTATTTATATTTCAGGAATAATATCTTTCAATTTTGAATGTGAATAATTATTTTTATACTAATCTGAATTTTTAAAAAAAAGTTTCATAATATTTATTGTTATAATAAAAACGAAATGATTGAGGACTTAGCTGAATATGTGATAATTAAACACAACATTTTGTTAAATAACAAAATTTCTCCAAATATCTCTAAAATTTATTCCAAAATAAAGAAATGCTTTTTTAATCATTAAAGACGATGCCGTTTAAAGAACTCGCTTCCTTTTAAGAAAAAAATATACATATTAGTTAAGACGGTGTTAGTGAAATACTAAGAACGAAGTTTTGTAAAATATTTCCTTATTTGGAGGTTTGTGTTATTCAATTGCAAACAGGCATTGTAGAATTTTCTTCCGTCATTTAATTAAAATTCCAAACCCTTTAACATATAAAAAAATACTAGAACAACAATTTAAAATCAGACTATAACTTTATAAACATAGCAATCTATTGAATAAAAATAAATCGAGACAAAAATTGTCGTGGACATGGTCTCAAATGAAATCTTTAATTATTTCTCTATTAACTGTTCAATTTCTCCATCGGATTGGGAAAACGCGCTTGAAATTCCCCTTCGTAGAGATATTTAAGAATCTGTGATATGAGTTGTCATGCGAGAAAGCATTTGTGTGACTAAAAAGAGAAAAAAAATATCCAAGCAAAAAATTATGTTGAATTTTATAGAATTACAAGCTGGTATACCCGTTCTTCGCACGAATGAATTAAAAAATAAAACAATACAAATTGAAGGAAAAAGGTATTTTTTGTGTTAAATTTAATTGAATTGCACATTAAACAAAAAAGGCTCTTTTAGCAGATCTCTGCTTAACAAAAAAATCATACATACCAAATTTGAAATCTGTAGGTCTAATAGTGAAAAAAAGTGGATTTTTTTTGTCTATAACTCCCCCTCAACACTCATATCAGTTGACTTCTTAAAAATCTCTTCTTTCCTTATCTCTTCTCAGCAAAAGTTGTTTCCTAAATTTCAAGTTTCATAAAAGGGAATTTTTTTTTATGTAAAACTCCCTCGCAACCCCCCTTGGATATCAATTTTCACACAACCATTTCTTTACGGATCTGTACTCCATGAAAGAAACATGCCAGCTGAATTTCGAGTCTATGTTTAATAGTTCGAAAATGGGATTAACTTTTATCTATAACACCCTTTTAACCCCCCCCCTTGGGGTCAATTTTCGTAAAAGCCTCTTTTGTATCGGTTCTCTACTCCATGAAAGGAATTTGCCTACCAAATTTCAAGTCTGTAGGTCTAATATTTCAAAAACGGGAATATTTATCTATAACGATTCTTTAACTTCGCTTGGGGGTCGATTTTTGAAAATCCCTTTATTGGCGGATCTCTACTCTATGAAAGAAACATACCTGCTAAATTTGAAGTCTGTAGGTCTAATAGTTCAAAATCGGGAATATTTATCTTTAATGCCCCTTGAGGGTCGATTTTCCCATAATCCATTTCGTAGCGGATCTGTACTCCATGAAAAGAATCTACTTACCAAATTTATTGACTGTAATTCTAATAGTTTAAGAATGGAATTAATTATTTATTACATAACGCCCCTTAAGCCCCCGTAATGCCACTTGGGGGGTCGATCTTCACGAAAACTTTATAGCGGATCTCTACTGCATAAAAGGAATCTGCTTACCAAATTTCAAGACTGTACGTCTAATAGTTTAAAAATGGAAATAATTCTCCACAACACCTCTTAATCTCCCGCAACCCCCACATGGAATCGATTTTCCCAAAATTTGTTTTTATAGGATTTCTACTCCGTGAAAGGAACATGCCTAACCAATTTCAAGTCTATGCGTTTAATAATTTTGGAGATATCAGGAGGAGTGAATCGCTTTCTTTTTTACATTAGAGTATACAAGTATAATATTTTATTTGCAAAAATATAACAGAAGTTCAAAATTTTAAAAATTCCTTCGTTTTTTTATAAAATTTGGAATATACTGTAAGAATATAATTTCTCTAGAATTAATTATGAACTTTTTTTATCACACAAATATGGTTTTGATAAATTTATATTTAATAAATGCAAATATTCTCCGTTAATAAAATATTTACAGATCTACAATATGAGTAATTTCAAAAAATAGCTTCAATTTCATTCCAATGCAGTATTATTATAGTATAGATTATCACACGTACACTGTACTAAAAAAATTTGTAACATAGACTTAAATTTAATACTTTTTAATGTTAATAGTATAAAAGTAAATTAAAATATAGTATGAAAATCAATATTATAAATCATAATTTTTTTTATAAAATGCTAACATTATCAATGCAAATTTAATATAATAATAAATATTTGTAATAGTATATCTATAGAACATTATAATTTGAAAATACGATATAATTTAGTATTATCTAAATTATTTACATAGTTCATTACACATAAAATTATTAATATAAATTTTCTCCTCATTGATTACAAACAGTATATATTTTTAAAATATTTCAGCTACAAATATATTGCTTTGTTAACTTTTAGTTAGATGATTATAATTTTTAAAAAATTGCGAATATTGTCTAGTAAACGTTCAAAACATTTTATAACTTTTTTTACTCTCCATGTTGTATCGTTTTCACGATTATTCTAAGCATAACTAACTTTATGCAAACGAAAAATATCTACTGAAAATTTTCTTGCAGTAATATATCATAAAACATATCCTATGAATAAATAATATAGTCTAATGTAATTTCTTTACCCAATAAAAACTTTATAGTTTCTACTCTATGTTTAAAATTAAAAGAATGTAAGAAGCTTCCAAATTTATTGTAAGAAAATTTTTACACGTTCACTTTTTCCTCTGATAACTTATTTCCTAAAGAAACTATTAGTTACATAACTTCAATGTTGTATATTGAATTTTGAACAGAGAGAGAAATGAAAAAATACCTCCCTTAAATAATAAGATTTGCCTTTTATAAAACTCGTTAAATTCAACAAAAAAGCTATAAATTTATAATTTCAAATGAGACTCGAATAATATAGATTTATTATTTTTTAAATTTTAATGTTCATTCCTTTCATTTTATACAATAAAAAATAAGCTAACTTTTCTATTCAAAGTAATCTTTCCCTCAATTGTTTTTTTTAATTAATAAGCCACACAAGTGTTTTTCTTCTTTTTTCATTTTATATGGAAAATAGTGCAACCTTTGCAAACGAGAGAAATTTACTTACATTTATACAAAGTAATTATGAAAAAACGGATGCATAGTGTGACCATGACATATTATCAATAATACGTATGAAAAAAAAAATAACTATCCTCAGTCAATTGATTAATTAAGCAAATTATAAAAATGTAGTCAATATTTCAAAAATTTCGGGGGGAAAGTAAGAAATAAGAGAACAACTTTTTATGTAAAATGTTTTATAACCATGTATAACATTTTCGGATTTAAATTTTTTCAATGGAGCCTTTTTGGTTGCAACAACATTTGTGAAATACGAACATGTGATATCACATATAAAAAAGTGAAATTTACGTCCGATTGCAATTTCTTTTTTCCTCCTTTAATTCAAATTCCTCATTCCATTCTTTGATTTAGCCAAATAGAAAACTTTCAACCACCAATATAAGTATTCAACTTCTTTCTTCACATGCACTGCAGCCGATTTCTGGCCAAGGCTGCCTCAGTTAGTTTAAACCAGCGATTCAACCTGCGGCCCACCGGGCTTTTCTGACAACACCGCTCAACACCGCCACCCATTGCACTAAAGAATTCAATTATTTAAGAACAATGTATTAAAAATGTAGCGGGAAATTCTATCAATCAAGCAATCAGATCTACCAATTTTGTTGTCAACGTTGCACGAGTACAAGTAGATTTTTTTTTCTATTTGTAACTGTAATGGTTAGTAACAACAAATAACAGTGAAGTTTCAAACTGAACTGGAATAGTGACTATTTTATGGGTAAAAATTAGTTTTAATTATGAACAAGTAATACTGATTTCAGTCTGGAATTCAATTAAAACTCTTCTTTGCTGCCATTCTGCATTTGAAAAATTAATATTTGAAATAAAAATAAGACTGTCAATAGAAAAAAAAATTAAATTAGCAAAGGGCACGGCAGCTTTGTTTGTACGACAGTAGAATGTAAACAAGGAGCTTGGTCACATGGATGAAAGGGAACCCAAAGTACCACATAACTTAGTAAAAAAGGCACAAACCCGAAAACAAATTTGTGTGTTTGAAGAGATATAAAAGCCAAAATTGAGTTTTAATATTTTGATCAATTTTCCGCATTTTGTGTCCAATAATGCCTTGGTCTTGTAATGTTTTTCCCATTAATTCTCATGTTGCAGCCCACGGGAAATATCTGTCATTTTTATGCGGCTCGGCGGGAAAAAAGTTTGAGTACCCCTGGTTTAAACCATTTTGATTTGTTTAATTTAAAAAAATGAACTTCGTTACATTCTTTATAGATAAGTAATTTTAATTAATACTAATGAAGAGAGAAAATATAATGAGAACAATAGAATAAACTTTTTAAAGTATATAGCTAGAAACAAAAAAAAATTTTTTAACTCTGATTTGGCACCATCATTTAATAAAAATTCCCAAACCGTAAATTTTAATCTAAATAAAATGATTTTTTAAAGAATAATATTTGGAGAAAAATCTATCTTTAAATGTTTCATATGTTGGAGATTTTATTACTTTTCAATGGTTTTCTGATTTTGAGATCCTTTGTATCTTTTATTTGTATATGTATTAAACTTCACAGGAATCCAATGTTTCCTTAGTGTATTATAACCGAGTGCATTATATTCTCAATAATTAAGAGTGTAGTTTGTGTATCATTACAGAGCTCTAAAAATATATGTTTGTGGGTATGTTAACTTCTTCATAGATTTTAATTATAATTAAATAAAATGTGTGTATACTCACATTTTGATCTAAAAAAAACATATTTAAAAATCTCTGAGAATAATTTAAATTCTTTAATTTAAAAAATTCAGGCTTAGAAAATTAAGGAAATTAGAATTGGAAATATAAAGAAGAATTTAGATAAGGAGTTATTTGTTGTACAATAAAATTTATGCGATTTAATGTAATATACCAATCCAATTGCAATTCTTTTTCAGTTCCTACTATAAGTTCACTCTCTCCCTCTAAATGTATATCTTGTTCAAATTTTCAATTGCTAATAAAATACTTTCTATTCATCCATTCAAGTTCAAATAATTTTTTTTAAACTTGCAGTAGAGGACACTTGATGTAATACAGCTTTTTCAAATATTAGTTCATTAATTAAATTTTATTTTTTAATTCAAAATTTATTCAGCGTTATTCCTGTCTTAGTTATAATTAACTGCAACAGGTGGCACCAGTACTTTTTTCCAACGAAGTAGGAATTGACGTTAAAAAAGTATTTTATATTACTTTTTCAATTTCAGAACAAAAACTTCTACTTGTTTCTTTAAATAAACACTTAAGTGCACTGTATATATTTATAATTCTATTTAATACCGAATTATGTTGGAACATTAACAAAAATATAATGATAGTTGTCAATTGTTATTGTTGCTTACTGGTGGGGAAAATATGAGTTTGAGAGATTCAGTGAAATGTTTTCCCATTGAATCACAACACATTCCTTTTTAATCTCATTTTTAACATGTCGAAAATGTCTCAAAATAAGAATTTAAGGTATCCAACTACGTTCGGAATCGTGATTTTGCAAAAGGGTATAAATGGATAATATTTATGATATTCAGTGTCACTTAGATTAGAAAATGTATATAAAATTGTTTTATGAATATTATTACAATAAAAAATTATTTAAGTACAATATTTTGACAAAAAATGAGCATAGAATGAGACCATTTTCAAAATATTCTCCTTTTGTGAAAAAAGCTTCTATTATAATAATATGTTGCCTGTATATAGCTCAGACCTCTCTACAGAGGCTCAACTAGAATTTTCGAAACATGTAACTTAGAAGTGATTTATCCATATTTTACGACAACAGGGAGGAGCAATTAAAAAAACACCGTTAATTATTTCAATTGGTGGCAACTCTGAAAATAATGTGAATTTTTCAAAAATCCTAGTTCAGACTCTCTGGAGAAGTGTCTACTTTATATAAGCGCGAGTGCGAAATATTATTATTTTAAAAGCATTTTTTATAAAAGGAGAACATTTTGAAAAAAGATTATTCTAAGTTAATTTTTTGCCAAAATAATGCATTTAAATAATTATTTTTTTCAAAATGTCCTTAAAACAATTTTATACGTGTATTATAATCTAAGTGATATTAAATATCATGAAAATTATCCATTTATGCGCTTTTTTAAAATCACGGTTCCGAACGTAGTCGGATACCTTAACTGGATTTCATAATTTACGAATCATTACAATTATCCTAAAAATAACTAATTTTCTAAACTGCAGCTTGACGAAATAATGAGAACTCTTTGTTAATGCAATGAAAAATATAAAATTATCATATCCTTTTTCCTCCTCTTTGACACCGTTCATTCATTTCAATCCCATAGCTATTATCTTAAGTGTAATGTAGTCGCCAAGTGTTATCGTTTCACTTAGCTAGAATTTCTCTTTAATTTTAAATTAAAATTGAGCACTTAAGTAAAGTACTCGCAAATATACTAAAAGATATATAGTATAATGAATAAGTTATTTATACATACTCGCTACATTTCCTTTTTTGTTATTTAAATCTGCTAAGGATACATTAAATGATGCTTTTACACCAGAAAAGATAAAAAATAAAAGAGAGAGAGAGTTAAAGCAGCGTTTCTCAAACTGTAGGGCGTGATAATCGTACGAGAGGGGCACAAGCATATTGAAATGTCGAAAACAAAAGATTATTTTAAAAAATTATTAGTTTACTGAAAGTAAACAAACAAAATACATTTTGACATAAGAAATAAAATATACATTTACACTTATATAATACACTTATAAATGTATCAGTAGTGCACAATGTACTTGATAATTTATTTAACAATGCTAAGTTAAGAACAAGTTTAATAATTACCAGTGACCCCAAGGACTTGTCATATATAAAATTATATACAAAATTTAACACTTGTCTTGATAATTTATATGTTTTATAATTGATCTCTCTTAATTGCCGATTAAGAGGGGGTGTTAAAAATTTCTCTAGAGGTCTGAAAATATAAACAATTTTCAAACAGGGATAATTCTTTTAAATTTAAATTAAATAATTCGAAGCTTTTACACATTATTTATAAAGGAATGGGGCTTCAGAAAAGTATAAAATGTTAAAATATAATCATAATTTTAAAAATTATAAGCATATGAAAATAAGAAAATTTTCTATAAAAAATATTTATTAAGTTTTACTTCGAGCATGCTATTTTCTAAAATAGTAGCCTTAATTACTAGCTATAAGTTGATTTATAAAGTTAAATGTATACTTATTACACTGTAGCTATTTTTATATAAATAGAATAATAACTTATAAATATTTTAATAAATAAAAAAAATACATTTTTAAAAAATATTTAAAAAATTGCAATATTTTACGAATATTTTGAAATACAAAAGATATATAATACTAAAATTAGGTAGAGTTTACAGAGAGTATGATACATTTCATAATTCTACAAAGTTTTATACATCAGGCTACTATTTTAGAAAATAGCGTGCGCAAAGCAAAAAATACTTAATATCTATTATAACATTTTCATATGCTTATGATTTTTAAAATTATTATTATATTTTAATAATTTTATTTTTTTCTGAAGCCCCATTCTTTTATAAATAATGCGTAAAATATTCGAATCCATTTAATTTAAATTTAAAAGAATTATACCTGTTTGTAAATTGTTTATATTTTCAGACCTCTAGAGAAATATAACACCCCTGAGACTTCTTAAAAGATACGCGGTTCGCTCCCCATGGCACTGTTTTCTACGTAGGCCTGCGTATGTGGTGTTTGGGGAGTATTTTGGCACGCGTTTGTGAAATAAGTAAATCCTTCGCAAAAAATGTATCAAGGACATTTTATTGCATTCCAAAGCCTTATGAATAATTTTATGGACAGCACTGCACAGAAAAGATCTTACTTCAGTAAGACGTATATATGCGTCAGGGATAATTAATGACCTGACTGAGCGCGATGCATTTACACACCGAAAGCATTTAAGTGCTTAAAATTGTATTGTAATTTTAGCCGAAGTGCATCATAATAGAATTTAATACATTGTTATTGTATGGAGAAGCGGGTGCGATGAAAATTATGTTTGAATATTGGGTCGCAAACAATGAAAGTTTGAGAAGCGCTGAGTCAGAGAATTCTTCTTAGTGACAATTCATGGGAGACGTCAAACGAGGTATATGTAACGAAATAAAATTGAAACGTTCGAGAGGAAATTGACCACCAGCAGCCAATTTTTGGCCCTTGCACAACGTAGTTTCTGTTTTGTCCTCTCTGACAAAATTGCGTTTGCTTAAGGCATCCGACTACGTTCGGAAATGTGATTTTGCAAAAGCGTATAAATGGATAATATTTGTGATATTTACTGTCACTTAGATTAGAAAATGTATATAGAATTGTTTTAAGAATAGTATTACAATAAAAAATTATTTAAGTACAATATTTTGACAAAAAATGAACATAGAATGAACAATTTTCAAAATATTCTCCTTTTGTGAAAAATGCTTCTATTATAATAATATTTTGCCTGTATATAGCTCAGAACTCTGTACAGAGGCTCAACTAGAATTTTTGAAATATATAATTTAGAAGTGGGTTTATCCATGTTTTACGACAACAGAGGGGAGAAATTTTAAGAAAAAAACGCCGATAATTATTTCAATGGGTTATAACTCTGAAAATAATGTGAATTTTTCAAAAATCATCGTTGAGCCTCTGTACAGGGGTATGAACTATATACAAGCAAAACATTATTATAAAAGAAGCATTTTTCACAAAAAGAGGTTATTCTAAGTTAATTTTTTTTCAAAATATTTTATTTAAATAATTTTTTTTTGTCAAAATGTCCTTAAAACAATTTTATACATGTATTCTAATCTAAGTGACATTAAATATCATGAAAATTATCCATTTATGCTCTTTTTTTAAAATCCCGGTTCCGAACGTAGTCGGATACCTTAAGCGAAACATATTAAAATCCTAAAACTATGCCCTTTGTTCTATATACGACAATGCTGGCATTTCAATTATACATAAGACGAAAAATTATCCTACTGATAATAAAAGATTTTTCTTTAGTTTTTTTACAAGAATAGTCGAGTAACATACCCTAAAAATTAGTTATTAAAAACTCTCACTTAATAAGGATCTTATCCATGCATTTGAATATAAAACATTGTAGAATAAGATAAATTTTTTAAAAAAAGATGATTGTATGAAACTGGTTCATAAATAAATTCTTATTTTTCTAATAGTAAAGAAACATCCAAAAACCAAACTTAATCATAAAACAGTCTCAAAATGTCACATTTTGACGCATTTACATTTTAATTAAATTTTCTTTTGTGTGTGAGATTATGTATAAATTTCATTTGTAAATAGCTGAAAGATTCATTTTAACAAAATTAATTAAATCCTGTTGTTATCAACAAAGTCCTTTAAAAGCTTTAAAAAAAATCATAATTATTTTAACTGCACAAAGCATTATTTTTATCAGAACTATGTTTGAAAGCCATGATTCAAAACATAATTAGACCTTCAGCACTTTTTAAGTTCGTGCAGAATTATAAAGCAACAGATTTATTTACTAACACATCAGAAATAAAATTTTAAAAAGTTACTGACACACAAAATAGAGGTAATAAAGACGTTAAAATATAATAATTAGTTCAAATATCAAAACTATCTAAATAAGCAAGTAACTTAGTCTAGACTTTTCTTACACGTCTGTGTTTGTGCATCATAAATATAAATCAAGTAAATTGATTATTTTCTTATGAGATGTGTGTGTGTGAAACCCCCAAATGCGTACAATTTATATCTATCTCAAAGTCTAGAGAGCTGATAAAATTATTTTCTTCCTCACTGTCTTTCAAATATATATTTCATGTACCAAAAAAATGACAAACATGTGGCACTGATTTATATGATCTTTACGAAATAGTACTTGAACAAAATATTTCAAAGCTGACACAATAGATAGTTGACTTTATAAATAAAAGCTCTTAAATTTCGATATAAATAATTCAACACTACAACATATAAATTTGAAAGAATTTAATTACAATTTTAAATTTAATATAATTTAAATTCTTAAGAAATCCGCGTTTACTAGAATAAATCAGTAAATAATTTTTAACATGTCAAAAATAACAAAAGGAACTTTAAATTGTGAAAAGAATAAAATAACTTTCAGTTCTAAAGTAAAATATTTAGAGTGAGGGAGGGGGGGGGTGCATGCGCGTGCATATGCGTATGCGCGTTAAATATATTAAATACGTTACAAAACTTTTAAAATATTTTTTCCTACAATCTTTCTGATACGTCTGTAATCATTTTATGTTAGCACCGAATATGCCTTGACATATGTTCAAACACGTGGTACTGTAATCTTTTCGTTTTAGTTATACACACTTTGGTAAAACAAATGTAATTTTTAAATCTTACTATATTCATCAAATTCTTTCATACATTCGTAATTCATATGAGAATATTACAATCGGCTAATTCGATGTCTGGAGTTTCTAGTCAAATGGCGTAGATTCTAACCTCAATCACGTAAATTAATATCAAACTTATATATAAAAAAAAAAATCTGTAAGAATTAACTTTTGTAAAAAAAAAGTTTATAAGAGTCTACAATTACAGTATATCTCGTTTTATAAAACAAATTTACAAAATTTTTGTAATTTTTATTTTTTCTTGTGAATTACTACATTCTTAAATAATTATTAACTGAACTCAGTCGCGCAACAGCGCATGAGGGCCAAGGTCTACTGTGCCTATCTCAGTTTACGTGATCTTAGGCGCTGAGGTGCATGTGCAGATGTTTTGGTCAAGTGGTCAGTCTGGCGCGAAACTCCCAGTGTTCAGCTCTCAAGTAAGCTTGGTATTCAATTATCGACCCACTGAAGGGATGAAAGGCTGGGTCGACCTTATCCAGTCCGGTATTTAAACCCCGGGCCTATGGCGTGGAAGAGCGATACACTACGACTCATCGTTGGGCTTCAAATAATTATTAAACTATAACCAATATTATATGAACCTTCCTCGCATACATGCAAAAAAATGTTCATATTCATCTTCGTAATAGTGGTCATTTCATATGAGAAAACCATATTTTTTAAAAATTATATCATTAATCCTTCTTCCTAAAATCTGCATACTCAAGAAAATGAATGGCCAATTATTCTCAAATGTACATCTTTGAAAGATGCATGAAAAATTTTATTTAACTTTTCAAATTATACATTTAATAATAAATTTCGCCAATTTTTTAAAAATAATCTTTTGTTTCATATCAATTGATCATGAGTGGCCGTCTGTAAAGTACATTTTCTTTGGAAGAAAATTAGAAACTATTTATTTATTTTAGCTATTTCTTTCTTTCGAATATTTTTAATTGGAATACGTAGGGAAAGTTTTCAAGGATAATCAACATCTCTACTTGAACATGTAAAGGATTTTCTCGCCTTTCAGCATACTTTTTTTTTCTTCTTAAAGAACTTTAAGCTTCCTTTACAAATTTTCGCTTAGAATTCCAGTCTTGATGAATAGAGTCTTGATTCTTTGTTAAGTATTTCTAAAGTTTTTTCGTTTAAAACTAGTTTAGTCAACAGAATTTTTTAAGCCTAATCACACGAGAAAGTACTTAAAAATAAGAATGGATTTTCACTTTAATGAGTTTTTTTTTTTATGTTACTTATTTCTTATTTGGAATTTTTCATTACCTAACATAAAAAATTAAATATCCTTCTATATCATAATATTGTTAAAATAAATAAATTAATATATCATATTTTATTTCTAAAAAAACTTTAAAAAATGTTACTAATAGAATTTTATAATTTATTGGTATCACAAAAACGAAGAATCTACTGACTTTACTTAATTAAATTAGACTTTTTACTAATTTTTTTTAAAAAAATATTATATATTTATTAGATTAAAAAAATAATTTATACATTGATTTTTAAATCGAATTTTTCTTAAAAGATCCTTCGAGTACCATTTGTCTCTGGTACTCTAGGCAAAATTAAATCGCGGCAATATTTAGCATCTAACGAGAGCTCAAATTAAAATGAAGCATCTAAGTTTGTTTGCGAGAGCCGCCACTAGATGGTGCCACCATGAAATAGCTCTCACATTTGGAGACTTGCCGTGTCTGCAAAGGCTTAGTTGCCAATATTCAGCCCATTATGGAAAAATTTTGAATTTTTCCATTCCAAAAAATTGTATTTAATGATCTGTTTATTATTTTCAAAAAACATTTATATTATTTTTCCTCTCTAGTTTTTCCCCATTTAATAAATTGTTTTGAATGATTTCTCTCTTTTTTTCCCCAACAATTATACATTCAAAAATGAGTCGCACTTTAAAGCAACTCCAGAGCTCTCCAGAACTCCTAATTTTGATCATCTGTCAAGTCCTAGGGCGACACCTGACCCAGCACCTCATCTCTAAGCTGCCACACTATACCAATGGGAGGACTCTGAGTGTCGACAGATTTGACATGCTACACGATGATTTTCGGTGACAACAGCGCTCGAGCTCATCACACGCTGTTCGCGAGTTCATAACCATATCCAAAAGGTTTCTACAGTCCTCATTCAAAAAAATAAGAGTTCAATCAATAAAAACTAAAATTCTTTATTTACCAACAATTAATTAAAATTTTCAAGAATTCATTCAAATATTAAAAAATTTCATGAAAAAAATATAATCTCAAGTATTAAAAATTTCAGTGAAAACATTCGTATGCTATACATCTTACACAAACTCTTCTCATCTCATATTTAACTTATCTTCTTTGCATATTTTAGTTTGTTACTCAATTTGCACCATTTTAGAGAATTTGACTCATTTTTATACAAATAAATATTAAAAAACTGATAAAAAAAGATTTTTAGAATGTATATAATTTTTTTTATATTTAAATTCAAAAATATGGTTTATGATAAACCGGCAGCTAATTTCTGTGCCGATTCAGCACATCTTAAAATAAAGCATAGTGAAAATAATTTAAACTCAAAAAAATTAACCGGATTTATATATATAGAGAGAGAAATTATTCATTTATATTTTGAAATAGAAAAAGTGTTGGTTTTTCAAACATTTGTAATTACATCATTCATATGAATCACAAATTTCGTATGTCCCAACATGACTAATCATATAAAATATGCAAAATAAAAACCATTACACAAGCTTATGTGAGCTTAAACACTAAAAATACTTATAAGCCCCAAAAAACATTTTAAATACACGAGCAGGAAAGAAAACTTAAGCGCTAGAGATATAAACAGCACAGGAAACTCTCATATTACAAAACATGCTATTTTTAGAAAATTAGCTTATATTTTCTAATCACTTACTGGAATCCTGAATAAGGGAGCCCCTGGAAGCTACTTGATGAGACGCAAGCAACAACGCTGCGATTAAAAATATAAAATTACAGCTCCGCGAATTAATTACCATTTTTAAAGCTTTAAATTATGGGTTTAAAGAAGCTAGATACTGAAGAGCCCTGCCAGCATAGGCTCTCAGTGCTCCTTTTTGGTTAAGAGTGAACAGAGAGACAAAATCTCTGAAGATGTTTGTGGGTCAATGTAGAGCCGCCCCCATACAAAACCACTGACAAGTTGTCATCCGCTCTTTCAGGCCTCGTTAAAAGTGTTGACGAAGAGGTTGTTTATAAGAAGTGGGAAGAGACGGTTCTCAAGAGTCCTTTTTCCTAAGAGTGATATTTTTATGAGGTTTCTCCCAGTATTGTAAGATTTTTCCCCCCACTCTTTGTTTTTTTACTGGAGTTTTTTTATTACTTTATTATTTTTTTAATGTTCTGCTCTCTCCATCTGCTTATCTGTCATCTGTGAGTTTTCACTCTCGGTAGCGGAAACTGGTGGTAATCAGATGACGTGATGTGGAGGATATTTGATTACTGAGAACAAAAAGAAGAAAAGTGTGCGTTAGGGAACTGAATTAATTTTCTAATTTTTTTTTTTTTTTTAATTTTTAAATATAAATTGGGAAAATTACATTGCATATTCATGTAGAAGATTTCATACTAGTAGTTCTGTAATATACTCGTGTTTCGTTACATCAAGCATAAATCAAAATCGAATGTGCACATATGTGTGAATGTGCACATGCTAGTGAATATTAATACCAGAGTACTGTGATCCGGAAATCAAGTCATATTTAATCTATTGAATAATAATAAATAGTGAGAAAAAAAATTTAATATTGCAAAAAAGAGTTGTACTAAAAAAAAATTTTTTTTTATCAATGTATATTTTTATTTACTCATTATCAAAATAATGTTATTTAAGAGACAAATACATGTAAAATTTCTTCAAACTACAATAATTTGCTTTGGATGTCGCCTAAATTCAAGTCTGATCAGATACCATTTATGCTCAAGTTATTATTCTAATGTGATTGTAGTGTATTTAAAATTCTCAGAATGATTGGAATTGCTGTCGTTTTAGAGGAAAAAGAAAGAAGAGTTAATGTAACATAAATGAAGTAAAATACTGTTTGTTTTTAAATATATTTAATTAAGGTTCTGAGTATCGTCTTGTCTGTAAATAAAGCAAAATTCCCGTAATTTTTTTTTTTTTTTTTTTTTTTTTTTTTTTTTACATATAATTCCAAGCGGCTTCAGTAAATTTTAAGAAAAACTTCTTTAAAAAAACTGTTCATACAAAATAGAAAAATACAAATGCAATTTTTTTAAAAATTTGAATACAATTAATTAACAGCACATTACCAAAAAAAGTAAAAGGAAATTAAAATTAATTTAAAATGTTTACTTTTGCAATTACTTACAATTTCAGCAATATTTTGTAATTATTTTACATTTATTTTATACAATCGCATAAATTATTTTTTTACGGAAAGCAGAGTTTCGTTAAATAATGTATCTACTGGAGAATTGAGGATTTAAAGTTTTTTTAATCAATATTATGGGGAGGGGGGTTGGATCCTAGCTGGGCACATTGCTTGGCGACAAAATTTTTGGCACCTAAGACCGTC
>BMAV01007249.1:37501-54903 GCA_019973955.1 Trichonephila inaurata madagascariensis
CTCTGTACAGAGGTCTGAGCTATATACAGGCAAAATATGATTATAATAGAAGCATTTTTCACAAAAGGAGATTTTGAGAAAAGGTTATTCTAAGTTAATTTTTTGCCGAAATATTGTAAATATTTTTTTTTTGTCAAAATGTCCTTAAAACAATTTTATACGTGTATTCTAATCTAAGTGACACTAAATATCATGAAACTTATCCATTTATGCGCTTTTTTAAAATCACACGGTTCCGAACGTAGTCGGATATCTTAACCATACAAAAATAAATCGGTCTGCCTCTTACAGGTAAGCTGCATATTAACAAGCCTTTTTGTCAGAATGTGAGGCACTGTACAGGAAATCAATTTCTTAAGCGCAAAATTTTAACTACGTAAACCTAATGGTTTTGCTAAATTGATTCAGCAGTTTTTCTCAATAAACAGAAAAGGAATCTAAGGGTTCATTTATCGATTGAACTAGAAAATCTATTAATGAATTTTGCTTAGGTATAAACAAGATGTAATTTCCGTATACCCTTCTTTTTGAAAAATTGTATAAATTCACACACATATATATCACATTGTTTCGGCATCAGTTGATTGGTGTGGGCTTAACTTATAAAAAAAAATGAAAAACACATCACAGCAATATAATACCTTAAATATTCTTCAGTTTATATATCAAAAACAAAACTGCACATCTCTCATTGTTTGCATAACAATGTTAAACCAATGAATAGAAAAGTACTATATAGCTTGTTTTAATTTGAAAAATTACCATAATTTATTCCCATACGACATTGTTGCATAGTTTGAAGCAATGTACTAATCAATTAATTTTATCTTGAAGATGACTGCGAAAAATGCTAAACTTGTGAATCTTTCATTCGGATAAGTATGCATTTTTTAATTCTATAGACGAGCAATTAACTTCGAAAAATCAATTATTTCATTCAGCCTTTTACCTCGATTTCGTTAACTTCAAATAATAATAAATATAGTCGTAATATGCATCTACAAGAAACCGGTTGGTTTTCCTGATGCAGAAAATCGACAGCGGCCATGTCGTATGATTATACGGCATGTAAATGATCCCTTGAGTGCCTGTTTGGCTTGAGAGCTCTCGGCAAAATTAGATCCTAGTACAGGTTCGCATCGTCATCGCTCAGGCACCTCCCTCTGGGGAAGAAACTGGGCGTCAAAATTACTTGCGGCGATTGGTATCCGCCTATATGGTGCCGCACTAAAAAGAGATACCAGTTTCGGGGAATGTACTAGATCTGCAATTGCATCTCTAAAAAAACATTACAGGATTCCTAAGACTGATGATGTGATTGAATTTCTTAGTCCTTACGAAGTTTTGAGTTCAATGACAATCTGCATGGCTTTTTCCAGCCTTTATATACAAATTGTCTTGTGTATCATGCAATAAATTACCATCAGATATGAATTTTAGGAGACAATACTGTCTATTACATTAATAAAAATAAAAAATAAATCGCATTAATGGTACACCATTGGAAACTCTACTATATTTACATTGAATAAGGCTAATCACTTAACATTTTCTATTGTATTTTAATATTTTAGTTCTGTCTTTTAATTAGTTCTTCTCATGTATTATATTTGTATTTAACACCTCTATAATACCAACTTTCAATTATACTGTATTAGTAGCATCTATTTTTGCAACTGCTTCAGCAAATTATTTCTAAAAATTCAGCTGTTCTCCAATCCCCCCATCCACACCAATTTCATCAATCTAACTGTCTACTCTGAGATTAATTAATTCTAGAAAAACCTGTTTTACATCCCTGCAAATTATATCTACTATGTTTTCCACCTATTGATCCATCAGCAAAATTAGAATATTTTCAACATCAAGTTCTTTACCAAATAACTAGAGGAATATTTGAAATGTTTTAAAAAATAATTGCTGTGATTTCCCTTTAATTCAATTATTTTGATCATTACAAAACAATCTTTCATAACTTAATTCACACTAAATTTCACATGTTTTTGTATGTATAATCTTTTAACTATTTCCCTTTACATGTGTATAATAACTGTGTGGTACAAATTAACCACATATAGCCTCAACAAAAATTATACATATAAACAGAGGTCTATTTTTTTTAAAAAAAAAAATTTCCTTCCAAAATTACTTTTAAAATAATGTTTATTTGGAACTTCATCAAAAATAACACTGGAATTCAGAGAGAGAAAAAAAAGAATTATTAATAAAAATAGCTTTTTTCACAGAAATTAGAATCCCCCTTTTCGTAACTTTGTAAATGGTGTTATAATTTTCTAAAGGTATGCTTTACTGAGACTTGTTATTTTGTAAAATAACAAGTCTCGGAAAACTTACATGTCTTCTAAATAACCAAAGATATGTCACTTACAAAGGTAGATAGCTAGAAATATTATCAATAACCACTATAAAACATGTGTCAGTATGTTTCTTCAGCATTAGCTGAACTGTATCAACCACATGTTGAAATCCTTGCCCGTGAGATAATGTAAAAAAAAAAAAAAAAAAAGAGAGAGAAACACATTACAGGATTAAAAACAAAACTATGTTTAAGTGAATGGATGGATATTTGAAATGCTTTTACTGTCTTACTTTCTTCAAGGCATCATGACAAATGATAAAATACCAAGTTTGATTAGTTATATATTCATTTATTAAGCCACATTTTTTTTTTATTTATTATGACACAACATGTCAATTATTAGTCTTTTTAGAAGTAACACTTATTGTTACTTTCTTGAATAAATTGAATTCAAAAATTAGAATACTTTTCCTTTTATATGAGGATGCTAATATCAAAAATATGAAATGATAAACATCTGTGTTCAAGTACTTTAATTATTGCATCCACTATAAATGCACTTTTTAATACAATATTATAAATGCATTTATAATAGGTGAAAAAAAGTCATGAAGATCTTCACAATTAATTTCTCTGTTCATTAATTCTAGTAAAGTTTATAATTTCTGCAACATTTAAAAATGTTAGACACAATCCTTGAGTTCAGGAAATAAATTTAAAACACAACTTATTAAAACAAAAATATTTGATTAAATTTTATAAGATTAAAATTTTCTCTGTAAGGGTCCTTTAAACCAGGTAAGGTCCTTTAAATTTTTTAACACAACTTGAGTCTAAATTTTAAGTACATTTCCTTTCAATTTCTCTAGCTGCTGATTCATTTTTCAAATAAACGTAAAAATTCAATTGAACATTGTTTACTTTTAAAATTAGTCATCCTTGATTTTTATCTTACAAAATAATCATGCCATGTATTATTTATATTTCTTCTAAAAAAAATGTTCTGCAATTTATAGAAATCTTAGTGTACTATGTTTTGTGCAAACTAATAAAAGCTCTCTATAAATTTTATTCAGTACTTAAAAATTAATATATTAAAAGTAATGTATAAAAACATACTTAAAAGCTTCTATAATTTTAAATAAAAAATTTGATCGAGTAAGCATTTTAGAAGTGCAAAATGAATGGAATGAATTTTAAAAGACCTCAGTTATACAATCAATTTTCTGAAACATCAGCTAACAATAAATATGCTTCAAAAATTAACATCCTTATTGAGTTTTAAAGTTAATGAGAAATTTATAATCATACCAGTAAACATCGAAAAAAATTCTTTTCAGAATAATTGCACAAGAATAATACATATATTCATTAAAGTAAATTGTTTTTCTAAAGTTAAACAAAAAAAACCCCTTTAATATCATTTAAAAATGATTGAAAAAGAAATAAGTCCTGGTCAACAAATTTAAGGTCCAATTTGATTTAAAATGTATCAGCAAATTTTTTTTCCTTTCCTTGTTTGGGAAATTAAAGCTTCAATAACATCTTTAGATTAATAAACTAAGTGAAAAACTTAATGTGAACTCTCCATATTTGTACTTTAATAGAATTTCAATTAATATGCATTGGCCTCAACTCTTTTTGGAAGTTAGTTTGCAATGCAAGATATTATAAAAAACATGTACAGGTATAGAAAAAAATAATAGTAATACCTGTAAAAAAAGAAAATTTTTTGTTAGGCCACCTTTGGCCTGAATGACAGTTTGCATTCAACATGGATTGACAAATGAACAAAGTTCATGGGAATTCACACTCATTCCTTGTGCAGGGCCGTTTCAAGTTCAGATAGTTTGTGTGAAAGAAGAAACTCAGCACGAACTTTGTTTTCTAAAAAACTCCACAAACATTCAATGATGTTCAGATCAGGTAACGGGGAACACCCCGTTAGACGTCCAATTTCATCATCATGCTCATGTAATAATGTTTGAACTCAGCAAGACGTGTGAATAGAGATATTGTCATCTTGAGGGAAAAAAACACACAGGACATTCTTCCAGAAAGAGAATCTGAAGCATAGGGTGAAGATGATCTACAAGAATGCTTTGATAATGGTCATCTGTGATCTTCCTCAAACAACAAGAGGCCCCAAAACACGGAAAGATATTGTGCACCACACTATCACGGAACCCCCTCCATGTTTCAGCCGGTATTCACCAGATAAACACACATCTGATGGTCTGGAATAATGTAACTGAGAGTTCATCAAACCAAATGACTAATGCCCACATAGCAGTTGTGTCCAGTTTAGGTGACATCGGCACCATTAACCCTCCAAGCGATCTGCACGTAAAATTCCGCCATTCCAGAGATGCTTTTTCTGCCTTCAAGCAAGATTCTCAAAAGCGGCCGAGCTGCATTCTTAAAAATACGGCTCAACCGCTTTTGAGAACCCCACCTGAAAGCAAAAAAATATGTGCGGTGCATTTTTGAAGCATCTCTAGAATGGCAAGACTAAGTGCAGACCGCTTAGAGGGTTAAAGTCTCTTCATACTATTCCACCCCCAAAACAACAGTTTTGGAATAGTTACTCTGCCATGAATTTTTACAACATGCAACTCCCGTTAAATATTTTTTATGGATACAAGACTCTAAAGATGGGTATTCATCTCAGACGTTATCTGCGGCAATAGTCATGCATTTTCTGGCGACTATCCTCTTCAACTCCTGTTTATCACCTTCGTTTTTTGGACCCTGTTGTGCTTCATAGAAAGCACCTTACCCAGGTTTGTGTAGGTTGTCATAACCCTTGAAATACATACAGAATTGGCTGTTCTGGACACGAACATGCCAGTGAGGCAAGCTCCAATTAACAGGCCTCTTTTCACATGGGAGAGAGGTTGGATATAATCCCGCTTTGCTAAGAACAAAATTTTCTCTTGCAACTCTCACACTGACAAATGCTTGGCTGATACCTAGCCATTTGGTAATACACCATTGTGACATGTGGCAGTCTTTTATTGGACAGTCAAAGGACGACTCATTTTTAAATGGGTGTTCCTATTATTTTGTCCTATACTGGTATGTTGAAATATGATGAGAGAAGACAAATATTTCAATGCTAACACATTAATTTAAAAAGCACAATATCAATGTCCTCTTTGATTGTAACATCTTATTTCATTTTTTTATAAATCAAATCATGATAAAAATTTAAACATAAACCAAAACAAATATTTATTGAAATGAAAACAAAGGCCATTGTTAAGAAAAAAAAAAACTTATTTATTGAAATGTAAAAATATTAGGTGTGAAAGAAATTTTATCCAAAGGAAACATTAAATAGTTATTGTCTGTCCTGATAAAAATAGGTTATTACTCACAGCATAAATATGGAAAAATGAACCTAAAATATGTTTAAGAAAGACTTGAAATATTTCATGTAGTACAAATTTAAGCATAATAGTTCAAATTAGCTTTCTTTTTAGCTTGAACTTCTAAAATAGCATCCATGAAATCTTCATGTGTAACAACAGTTGCACCTCTTCTTAAAGCAATCATACCCTGAAAAAAAAAATAGTTTGTTAAAACTCAAGATCTACATTTAAAAAAAGAAAATTAACATTTTCCTAACAGAAAAAATATATACATTTCTTTCAACTAACCCCTCCCCCAGCAACTTAAAACTAAGTATAATTTTCAAATTAATAAGGCAACAAACAAATTAAATAAACAAAGAAAAATCAAAAATAAGGTGGGAAGGAAATAACATAACTGACTGAAAAGTAATTTAATTATAAACAAATACTTTGATTATATTTATAAATATTTCATTTAATTATAGGGTGCTGAAATCAAATTATGTGAAAAAAAATATTTCAAACAAAAAAATTGAATGCTGGAAGAATCTAACATAACTTGTTAAGGATGAAATAAAAAATTGTAATATAAAATATGTAATAGAACAAATTGTATTTGTAATACAGCACAGACAAGATACCTACCACAAAATGATTTTCTATAAAGGCAACTTATTCATTATCAAAGTATTATATTGCACAAGATTCCTTTCTACACTAAGTTAAATCACTTATGTAAAAAAGTTAAAATTTATATATATCATCAATATCTTTTACCTTTTCTAATTACACATGGATAGATTATACAAATCAATAATAACAATTTTAAAAATATGATTGATGGATCAGTCAGATTAATGATTAGTGCTGAATAATAACACTGGGTTCATAATCCTTTACTTTATAGTTTTCCATTGTCCCATTACATTTTCTATACGAAGCATTTCAAAATTTAAAACGATATTTAAAGTCTGTAATTGTAGGCTAATGTCAGCAATAGTGACCAAAAATTTTAGCACAACAAGTTACATTAAGTATAGTCAGTGAAAGAAAGCCTCTATATGGTGAAAACAGTATTTTTGTAATTTAGTTAAAAATAAATTTCACCCTTTGTTCTAAGATGGACTGGAAGATGTTTATATGTGGATTTATATATATATATATATATATATATATATATATAAATTCAACAAACAACAAGTATTTCTTAAAGACATTAATTGCAATTTATGATTTCTTAAGTAAATATCTGAAATCCTCCCTCACAAAAAATTCTGCACACAAACAACTAATACATAAATCTAGATCTTTCTTAAAATTTTTTGGACCATTTCTTAAAATACTGTTTAAAATTTGAATACTTGGAGCATGAACATATAAATACACTGCATAAAATATACTGTGATGGAGATCTACTTAAAAAATTAATGAATTTCAGTTAATTCAATTGATTTATGGTATGCCTTAAGATTAAAAATAGTATTTTGACCACTTATTCATTTTGAAATACTGTTCACTTTATGATCTATATTTTTCAAAAATTTATATTTATAAAATTACCAAGAATCACTCAATCATTTTCTTAAATAAAGGTGTGTTTTTTTTAAAAAAAGAGGAAATAAAGATTTGATTATTTTACTATATTTATTTTTTACATTACACTTAAGGTGACCATAGTTTAAACGTATGAAATGTCTCTGAGGACCTTTTCTGCAATACATAATAAAGATTATGAAGTTGAAGAATTCTTTGAATATTATTGTAAATACTTTTTATTTAACAATGATGACCTGAAACAACCTATCTTAAAACCTGAATGATTGTAAATTTTAATTAAAGTAAGGTAAAACAAAATAAACAATTACTAAATGGCTAGTGGGTTTTATCCTTAAAATTTCATATGGTAATATTTTTGTATGTTATTAATCTAAATAGCTTTTCTTCACATTACATAAGTGAATATCCCAAGTTAGCAGGGCTATTTAAAAAAAAAGTACAATCTTGTCACAAAAAGCAATAGGTACTCAGTATGAACCCTTCCAGAAACACAAACAATATCAAGGCAGTATGATAATTCATCCTAGACTCTTTTCAACCAGTCTGGTGCGATGCTTTTAAAGGCTACAGGTTTGAGTCGAAAGTTTGTCAATGTCAATTGATAATCATAGAAAAAACACCTAATGTTAGATGTAATTTAAGAAAAAAATTACAGGGAGTGATGTCAGGGCTGCAAAAAGGCCAATCAAGAAGAAGGTCCTGGGGTTTTCAGCAATCAATCCACTGATGAGGCAATTTGTATTTTAAATTTCCCCTTTTTCCAACAGAAAAGTATTGGCTAAAAATTTTGTTATGCACCATCTTTGTAAACTTTCAACAGTTACTTTCAATTTCTGAAAAACATGGTTGGGCTTTTTTTTAAATAGCCTAGCAAAGTTGGGATATTCCTTTATGTATAATACATATTTATCTCATACATAGTCAATAATGCTGTAAATTGTGAAATTAAAGTGCAAGTTCTAGATATTATAAGCAAACAAAAAAATTGGAAGAAAAGTTTAAAATTTGTATTTTTTTAAATACAGGTGCTATTTTAATGAAAACTCATACAAACATCGGAAATAACATTTAATATTTTGTGAGAGAGAAACATTTTTTCCTGCAGGAGAAAAAATATGATTTGTTTCCTTTCCTGACTTTTGTCATGTTCCTCAAATCACTAAAACTTCAATGAAAAGTATGACTTCAATCATGTTCTTTAAGGGGGGCCGGCACATGAATTTTTGAAAAATTATCGATTTTGACTTTTTTACATTTTTAAAAGTTCAAACATTTCTGCCTAAAATGATATATGATAAATAGAAATGCGATAATTTTAGAAGTGTTTTTATTTTTTTTTAAAAGTAAGCCACTCTCATTGACAAATTACAAATTTTTACTTTAAAGCCAGTTTTCTCAAAATGCAATATTTTTCTCTCTTTATGGACCTTTTTCTCAAAAACTAATTAATGTAGGATCCTCAAAATTTCAGTAAGCATATTTTCAACATGTTTACACATTTTAATGGAGGGAATAAGATATATCTAGCGAACTGTTTTAGATAAAGTATTTTTAAACTAAATTTTAAGTTTTACCTGGCATTTTTTTAAAAAATTCATAATTATTTTAATTTTTAACAAAAAGACAAAACCCTCCATTAAAGTCTTATTGATAGTACATATAACCTACTGTGAAAATGTCATCTATTAGTAGCTAGAAGTTTCTGAGAAAAAGGTACATAAAATTATGTAATTTAACATGGGCTCCTATGGAAGTGCCGGACCCCCTTAAGGCAGTGTTCCCCAGCCTTTTTATCGCTGCCAACTGGTTAACGTTGGATAATTTTACTGCGGCCCGCTGAGGGGGAGGATGTTAATTGTTTATATTTTAGATTGTTTTGTTTTAATAATTTTATTTTAATTGTATTTAAACGTACCTTCAGAATAAAATATGGCTACACCAAAGATGAATATAAAGTGACTTAACAAGGAATATAAATTGATTTTCAAAAAAAGTAGCCAAAACCCAAGAAAATATGCCGCAGTAAATAAAATGGAAATAATTTAATTCTTGTGCAAACCAGTAGTATTTGATCCATGGAGAGGAGGTTGGAGATGACTGCTTTAAATGTTTTTAAAGGTATAAAACATTCATCACATTTCTCTAGAAATTGGAAGAAATGTACAAAATCCAAAGGATCTGATGTATTTTGGTTACATAGCAACCAAATGAGAAGTACAAAAGGGTTTTTTTCTTTTTAAAAAAACAGGCTACCAATTAAAAATTTAACTTATGTCTAAATAAAGTGAATTTTCATACAATAATTTTTTAAGTGATAAAAATAATCTAGTAATTAATAACAAATCTAAATCAAAGTTAAATAAGTAAAAGGAATTAAAATGGCAAACTATGCATGAATTTGGGCAACTTTTATATATCGTCCTCAATATATATTAAATAACAGAATTTATAGAAATTTTATAATTCTTTAGTATTTTCTACTACTTTTTCTTGTTATATATAACAGTTCCCCCTCCCTAAATAAAAAAAAAAAGCAGAAATCTGTGAAATGATTAAAACTGACTTACAGCTTCCACACACACTGCTTTGCATTGTGCACCATTAAAATCATCTGTACACCTGGCTAATTCTTCAAAGTTTACATCAGGACTGAAAAACAGAATTGAGCACAAATTTCTTAAGTGGTAAACAACTAAATGCAACATACTTAATATTTTGCAACTAAGAACATTACAATACATTTTAAAACTTTCTATAGAATTTAAAAAATCAGCATTTTTAATACACAAGGAAGCAAGATGCATAAAATAACTTGACAATATAATATATAGAAAAAAATTACAAAAATTATATCTTAAGCTACATGAAAAAATATTTGGTTATGTTTTCAAAGAATTCCAAACTTCAATTTAAGTCTACATTCAATTCATGGATTTAAAGAAATAAATATTTTTAAATTTCTGAAATCATAACTTATTTAATAACAAAAATAAAATAATTATTTTATGATAAAAAAATGGTACTAGAAAATAATCATAAATCTTTTTAAAACACAAATAGTACTACATTTCTTTTCAAAAAATATTTTTCTATGATTACATCTGATAAGATTTCATCTCTCTCGTTCTGGATGTCATACATAACAATTAATAAGACAACTGAAAAAATATGTTGAGATAAAGTAAAAGAAACATACCACCACATATTAATATAAAATGTGTTATTTCCAAAATTTTCTGAGCTTTTTTAATTAATAATCTTTTCCAAATGTTCAAGACACATTTTACAACAAAATCCAAAGATATTTTCAGAAATTGAAGTTTTTCATACAATTTGTTGAAATAAAATAAAATTTATATGAATTGTAAATCTAATTACTCACTCTACATTCATCTTTCTTGAATGAATTTGCATTATTCGAGCTCGAGCCTCTTCATTAGGATGAGGAAATTCAATTTTTCTATCTAATCTACCAGATCTAAGAAGAGCTGGATCAAGAATGTCCACTCTGTTTGTAGCAGCAATAACCTAAGAGAAGAAAATATTTTCACTGCAGAAAGTATTTTGATGATCTTTCTTTTTCTTAAAAAAATAGAGGAAAATCAAAATTGCTAAATCACAATTATCAATGAATACAACTAACCTTACATCAATCATTAATGGCAAAAAGCATAAATAAGCAAGTTAATAATTTAAGTTATATAAATTCATACTGTAAGTATTACATTTTAACAATATATGAAAACCATGCTTTCCATTTCCAAATATACATACATTCTTTAAAAAAAAAAAAAATTGAAAGTATTTTTTAGAAAAATTCAATGCAAAGATAGGCTAGAAACTTTACATATATGCATATTTTAAAATTATTTTCTTTTAATAAAAAAAAATTAATTATACAATCAATGTTATAAAAGTTTATAAGTATGGCAATAAAATTTACAATACTTATATGTCCAATATCAAATCAATTACATTAAAGAAAGTAAACTTTCGTTAGATATTATATAATATGAATTAAACATAACTTTACATATGAATTAAACATAACTTTAAAAAAAAAAAATTGACATGCATTTCAATTAATACATTTTTTACTTAAAATCTTACTTTAATATCTGTACTAGAACTAAAACCATCAAGTTGATTAAGCAACTCCAACATAGTTCTTTGCACTTCACGATCTCCAGCCTTTTCACTATCAAAACGCTTTGTTCCTAAGTGGATATTATGATACATTTTAAAATGTAAAAAATTAAACAGAAAAACAAACATTACAAATTAATAATAAAGAAACATTAATATATGATATGAAAAGGAAGAACTGGCAAAAACATCACTTGCAAATAAAAATTTGTGGAAAATATATCAAAAATCTCCATATATATAATAGTACACAAATCTCCCATTGTTTTTTTATTATTAATTTAGAGACATACATGTTACCAATTATCACAACTTAACATTTAAAATTTAAGTTGATGTTACTTTACTCCTATTTTAATAAATCAAATAACATGCTTAGAAGTTTTAGAAAACAATACAATAATCAAATTACAGCATAATTAAATTAAAAATATTTCTTTCATTTAATAATCTGCTTAAACCTATATTAATGATTTAGAACAGGGGTGTCCAACACGTGGCCCGCCAGTACATAAATTGTGGCCCACCCACTCTTTTTAAAAAATTCAAATTCAAAAAATTAATTCAAAAATTCAAATTTTTAAAGTTTCTTCATTTTGAAATTTATTCCAGGGGAAATTTTTATATATATATATACCTACAATGTATTTGACTGTTACCAGTTCTTGTTTTAATTAAATCCTTTTTGATAATAGAAACAGATTTATATTTTACAAACAGTTTCATTTGATTTTACTACAGTAAATTACTTGTTTAATAAATTTCGAATTGTATTATGCATATCCTTTACTATGGATGGTACTTGATTCTCTGTGTATACGACTTTCGTTTCTCCTCCTCCTTTTCTGTTTGGAGAGCCCAAAAAGCAAGAGGCAGTCAGAGATATTTTTTAAAGTTTCAAAAAAATATTCAGGACAGTTAAGATAAAGGACAATGTATATACTTAATTGTTTGTGAATGACAGCACTATCAAATTTCAACAATGAGTAATGAAAGATCAATTCAATTGGAACACCGAAATTTTCAAGAAAATGGCAACTGTAATATTTTAAACATTATTTGATTATTGCATTATTATATTATCTATGTCTGTATACATGAAAAATAATGAAAACAATAATAATAATTCATTCAGTTTTAAATTTTCACTCCAAAAAATGGGGGTTTTTTTTGTTTCCAAATCTGATATAAAGTTACATATTTTTATGTGCAGCCCGCGAGATTATAATGTTTTTTTGGAGTGGCCTGCAAGGTCATTTGGGTTGGACACCCGTGATTTTGAATAAACATAACTCTTTGCAAATACAGGCAATTTCCCAATGTTAATGACATTTTTCAAATTAAAATGTTTTTATTGAAAAGCAATACAAAATATTCAGAATACTGATGTATACTGCTCAAAAAAATTAGGGGAGCACATCGATTTAAGGAAATTATACAAACATTTATTCTGATAACTAACATAAAACAAAACATCCATAGTCTACAATGTAGCAGAAAATAGAAGAAAACTTCATACACAAATGCACTTCCACAGCAAATAATGACTGACATATCTTGTCAACAGCTCGCCAGGACAGAAGAACCAATGCAACACAGATTGAAAGACAGTTTCTTTTAGCAACAAGACGAGGGGTCTCAAGCCAAACAACCCGATACAGGCTTTATGAGGGTGGACTGTATGCACATATGCCATTGGTGTGTGTTCTATTGACAAAAAAACACAGTGGGGCTCCAAGAAAGTGGGCTGTTGAGCATGAAGACTGGATGAAAAATGATTGCAATCAAGTGCTGTTTATAGACGAGTCCCAATTCAGTTTAGAGTGCGACACCAGACATGTTTTGGTATGACGAGAAAAGGGCACTAAAAATAATCCTATATTCGTTCAGGAAAGATCACATTACAGAGGAAGTGGTTTGATTATATGAGCTGGAATCTTCATACATGGAGATACTGACCTGCATATCATTCAGAATGGCAATTTGAAGGCTTAAGGGTATGCAGATAAGATCCTGACACCCCATGTTGTATCTTACGCTGCAGCCATTGGTGATTCCTTTCTTGAAGCTGAAACAATGCAGTGAAGGGAGTGTCCATCATACTCTCCCAATCTTAATTCGATCAAGCATATTTAATACACACTCAAACGATATGTTGCTGTAAGACCAAGGTCTCCTGTTATTGCCCAAGGCTTGGACATCGCACTTCATCAAGAGTGGAACAGTACTCCCTAAAGTCTCATCGTTTCCATACTAAACTGGTGTATGGCAGTGTTAGCAGTTAGGAGGACCTCATACCCACAGTAAAAATCCTACTTCATTTCCAAACAATCAGTTTTTTGTTATTTACATGCAACCAAATTCTTGCCTTAAAGCATCATTTCATGTTCTTTATACCATTCCAAAGAATTTAAATTCCCATACAGTTGTTTTTTTGCTTCTTTTTTTCTGTGTTGCATTTTGTTACACCTGTATTCTCCCCCTTTTATACTCATGAAAGGCTTTTGCGCAAAGAGGTTTCTTCACTTTCTTACTTGCTCCCCTAATTTTTTTGAGCAATATATTATCTATAAATAGATTTTCATTTCAAATGCATCTCAACCATCTCAATAGTTATAAGATTCTGAGAATTTTAAAAAGCATTTGCAATTACATTACAAACAATGTATAATTTACAATTATTTTCCATATGTCTTAATCTTAGTTAACTTACAGAAGCTGTGGAAAAAAAAAAAAATTTTCTAAACTCATTATTAAAGAAATGAACAAATAAAAATTTCCATTAAAGCAACAATCATTCAGAAAAAGTTATGTTCAAATACTTTATATATTTAATATATCCTCCTCCTATTTAACATATTCTAATACATACATTTAAAAACTCAGAAATATTCAATTTAGTGATTATAGTATAAAAATTTGAATAACAATCACAAACAAAAAGGAATATTTCTCATCTTTTGTTTCCCACATTGTGGAAATTTAAATGTTTGATAACAGTAACAGACTTAGTTAAATCTAAATAACATAAGATTTTAATTTCATTATTCAATTTAAAATGCCTTTATAATAAAAATTATGGTGAGATTTTTAATAGAGATATTGTTATATGAAACAAAAATACCTCAACAAAAAAAAGGGGGAGGAGTGGGCCAAGTACTGCAAAAATTAGAATACCTATTGCATCCAATTCATCAATAAAAATAATTGCAGGGGCCTTTTCTTTAGCTAAAGCAAAAGCATCTCTGACCAACTTTGCTCCATCACCAATAAACATTTGTACAAGTTGAGGACCAGCTAATTTTAGAAAAGTTGATTTTGTTTGTGCAGCACAAGCTCGAGCCATCAAAGTTTTGCCTGTACCTGGAGGTCCATATAAAAGAACTCCTAAATAAAGTAAAGAGGAAAAAAAGTAATTAAGTAATACCTTCATGTCTCTTTCCTCCTCTGTTACAAAATAAAAACATGTTTTAAAAAATGATCATACTAATGAAATTTAACACATAGAATACTATGAGATAGGAATTAAATTTGAATTATTCAAAAAATATATTAAATACATCTAATCAATAATTTCTTAAGAAAACTTGACTGTACAGACTAAATTACATTTTGGAATTCATTGTTTAAGAAAAAACTTGGTTTCATAAGAGAATTATTTTATGAATCTGCTAGAAATAATTATTAAATAATCTCAATAAAATAAATATACAAATGTAACAATATTTACGATTTTATGTAATTTTTATGTAAATAAAAAATTTATTTTTATAGCATTAACAATCTTTATAACTATAGATAATCAGAAAATAACTGAGAAAACAATCACATTAGCAAAAATAGTATGCACTCATACACCAATAAGACTTAAGATAGTTAATTCATAAAATTTAATATGAAAATATATTAAAAGTACCTTTTGGAGGTTGGATACCTAAGTTCACAAATTTTTCCTTATGAGTCATTGGTAATACTACAGCTTCAATTAGCTGAAAAAGAAATACAGATATAACAATGTTATATCACACAAACTAAACTATGATTACCAGAAAATTCTATAGAGGCAAAGGTTATTTGTTATGGAGCCTTTCCATGTCAAACTGATTCTGAGAATCATTTGTCAGACTGAAATAACTCTCATTGGCAAAAAGGATGGGACTCAGTGCTGAAAAGATCAGATTCTGTTTTCATTACACCACTAGACAATAGATCACTGACTAGCTGCAGTAAAGGTATGCAACATTTAAAATAGTGGACAAACAGACACCTATTATTTGGTGATATTTATCATTTGAACAAAGTTGTTTGAATTAAAAATTTTCATAATTCTATTGAAGTTAAATTAAAGTAAAAATTTAGATTTACAATATATATATTAACATGTTTCAAGAAGCCCACTTCCACTCAACTCCAGCGAGGGAATGAGAGAAGAGCAGCATGGGTGAAAACAATTGTAAAAGGATTGGTGCAAGGGTATCCGAGTGTGGACTCCGAGTACTTGTATTTTACAGGGCTTTTTTTTATCAAAGTTTATATATATATGTTTAAAATAAATCAGTGAAACTAAAAAGAGGCGTTTCTTTCTGGATAATATGAGAATACGAAAGAATCAAGGGTTAAGAGTTTCATAGCGCATGCTCAGAAAATAATAAGAGATTTAACTCTTGCTAGCTAGATTGAAGTGGTTTTCACTTAGCCTGGAAGATAACCATTTTGAAATTTTAATTTTCATATATTAACAATGTCTGATTTTGAAATCCTCACTTCTATATTGGAAGAATGATAAAGTCTGAAATTGGAAATTTCTCTTACAAATCTAAGAAAATAAAACCTTAAAATTACAATCTTGACTTAAATAAAAGTTTCATTAAACTTATTTTTTATTTGATGCCAAAAAATTTTTGATAATACAGAAGAATGTCAACAAAATACAGCTATTGAAGATGAAGTTTAATTAGATGAAGAAGATCTTTAGTATAGTCAAAGGAGGAGAATACATTACTGTTCATAAATGGTCCATCTTCTTTTCTGATTTCTCATAAAGGGATAAAAACCTTAAATTTAATGTTAAACTATTTTCCCAACAAAGCTGTTTATTGCTTGATAAGATAAATTTCATAATAGATTACTTGGATATTTTTTAAGTAATTTGACTGAAGGGAATTCCCAATGATCACTCTAGACAGCTTCTACGAACTCATTACAGCAGAATTGCCTTTTAATGTAAGGAATGGTTGATTTAATTTTAAAATCTAAATTTATATTAAAATTTTATATAATAGGCTTGAAAATAAAATTATTATATAAATCCATATATAACCACTGTTAGAAAAACCATGGATAAACATTAAAACACCCTAATCAAAATTCTTGAAAATAATTCAAAATGCCATAGATAAAAATAATTAATAAAATGCAAACCTCCTGGATTTGTTTATCTAAACCACCAATATCACTGTATTGCTCAGTGGGTCTCTCATCTACTTCCATAGCCTTAACACGAGAGTCATACCTAGAATAAAATATATATATATAAATGAGATGAGCATATATATATATGTATAATAAAATACAAAAACATTATCATTCAAAATTCTCACTTACTCTTGTGGTAAAGTTTCCAGGATCAAGTATGAATCTTTGTTCACGCCCTGTAAAAATTGCATATATATATGTATAACTTAAAACAATCTATTTTATTATAAAAAGTACAAATACTACAAGTAGCTAATATGCTAAAAATGTAGTAATGTGGAAATAAACTTACACATTACACCTTGTTAAAAATAATTTGTAATTTACAAAACAAAAAACTAGTAAAGTGTTACTCAGAATTTGACTAAAACTTTTATATAAAAAGATTCTAAAAGTTAGTTAAATACTACAATATATATAGTAAATTATCTCAAAAACTAGTTTAACCCCCACTTATTTGGTGCTATGTTCATAACTGCTTTTTGACTTGATGAGCTACGTTTTCAATTTTTATCTAATTGTGTATTATTTTTCTTCTTTTAAAATAT
>BMAV01007249.1:65260-94347 GCA_019973955.1 Trichonephila inaurata madagascariensis
TATTTGTCTCTTCCACAATTTTACTCATGAGTGAAAAATCAATGAATGTTTCATAAAATTGTAGAACATCAGAAGTGTCGTCAAATTGTACGTGCACAGAGGGAATACCAGAAAATTTAAATCGAGGACACGGAACAGGTGGATTTTTCACATCAACCTTGGTAAAAATTCTTGCAGAACTCAAATCTTCATCAGAGCTGAGCTCACTGCACGAGTCATCTGAGGAATAATTTAAATAATTAGAAGAAATATCTGTATCTGCATCAGAGAATGTAGTTCATCATCTAACAAGAAAGTATTTTCGTCATCGATTCTATCCATAATTTCCATAAGATTCACAAGCATGGCATACAGTAGAACAAAAATTTCAAAGAAAAGTTCCCGCTACATAGAAAAACCCGGATGAAAAGCATTTCATTTACATGAACAAGCCACGCCATCTGTAGAAAAATAATACTGAATAGTCTCTTTCAATAATGAAAAATGCGGGCAAACCAGAAAAAGAAAGGAGAAAATATCGATGCCCGTACGCCGTACGGGCAAACCAGATAAGGCCAATATCGGGTAGCATGTACACTGTACGGGCAAACTGCTTAAAGGGTTAAAGAGAACCATAAATTTTCACAGAAAAACAGACAAAACATTAAAACAAATAAGTCAATAAAACATCATAAAATATCTACCTGTCTGGTTGATGTCTTTATAACAGCACATTTGCCTTTACGCTGCGAATCCAAATCAACATTGGCTCCATCTTCTTCACCAAGCTCTTGAGGATCAACATCAAGTAGCTAATAATACATTTTAAAATTATTTAATTAAATGCTATAGTCAGATGGAAGAAATCTAGAATTATTTTTGTTTGGGGAGAAATTTAAGTATGACACAATTTTTAGCAATATATGAAACATTTAATGTTTGTAAATACAGAAAACTGACATCTCTTAATATAAAATCTGATAATATTCTAAAAAACTTACAGTATTAAATGCTAACTTTAAATGATTAATAAGGCATTAAATGTCAGATACTTTATGAAATATAAATAATTCTTTCTTAGCAAAGGTCACACAAGTCTTTCTTTCTATACACACGCAAAAATGGTTGTTAAGCAGACAAAAAAATTCTCTTTGGTTCCCACTGTAAAAGTGTAGATGGATCTTTAATAGTTCAAGGTATTTCTTGGCAAGCATTCAGATTAATAGTCATTTTAAAAGCTTGGGTAACAACTCACACTTATTTGAAAGTACTCCAGGATCATATCTATGATATAAACAATCTTCCTTGATGGTGTTTCTAAATACAGATCATGTTCAACACTATAAAACAAATTCATCACTAGTTGGTTTACGGAACATGAGGATAAAATAAAAGTTGTGTAAATGCCCTAAGTCAACAGATTTATTGTTATTTAACCTTTATACAAACATTTTGAGTGAACAAGAGAAACAATAATTTCTTGTACTTTCACTATAAGCAGAAATAGGAGATATTTTTCAGGAGGAGGAGTATATACAAAAGTTATCCTAAAAAAGAGATCTTTATACATCCAATCAACATTCAAATTGTATCACTAATGCTTATGGTAGAAAAATACCATATTAATAAGAGCAATTCATATTCTTATGCAGTTTGCCATCTGTATATGCATACATACGTACATATACACTTGCCTCCAAAAGTCTGCATACAGGCAATCATTTTGCGTGTTTATGCTATTATTACTATTAAGTTCTCGCTTTAGAAAATCAAAATACTTGTCAGCAATTCTTCAAAATTTCCTTATTTAAACAACAGCAACAAAATTCACCTTAACAAGGAAAAAAAAGAATGACAACCAAATAATCACAACCATTCACGCCAAAAGTCTGCGTACACTTACAAAGATCTTTTAAAGACCTTTTATTGTAAAATAATTGCACTAAATAATGTTTTTAAGCAATTGTAAGCTTCTTTTACGATTTATTTAGGATTTGAGATTTGAAAGCTTTTGGTTTCCATAACAGGCA
This sequence comes from Trichonephila inaurata madagascariensis, assembly GCA_019973955.1. Classification (NCBI taxonomy): domain Eukaryota; kingdom Metazoa; phylum Arthropoda; class Arachnida; order Araneae; family Nephilidae; genus Trichonephila; species Trichonephila inaurata. The sequence continues at coordinate 67,270 of BMAV01007249.1, forward strand.
ACAGAATAGAGATCGATATACTATTGAAAGAAAAATCATCATAATCTTCAGAAAAGGGGGACATTTTTAAAGCAATTGTTGAAATTGTTAATAGGAGACATTCATTGATTCAAAAAGTGTTCATAAACTACAAATCTACTAAAATTTTAAGGTCCAAGCCAAAATCCAGCCACCCGTCTGAACAATTTGAAGAACACTGAAAAAAGATGACTTTCGTGCCCTAGTTACACTCAAGAAGCCAATCGTCTTTCAAATAAACAGAGCAAAGAGAATGACCTTTGCTAAAAAAACACCTAAATAGGACACATATTTTTTAGAAAAATGTAATATATTCAATTGAAAGTAATATTTGTAGTTTAGCATCAAAAAGCCCAAAAATATGCCTGTAAAAATTCCTGGACAGATTTTAAGAAAGAGAATCTTTTATCGTCTATCAAACATGGAGAAGGCATAATGTTTGGGGGTGCATTGTAAGCCTTCAGGCTGGTAATCTGGAATTTATTGAATCAACAATGTACAAAATTGGGTTACTTGAACTTATTGAAGTAAAATATCAGGGCATATGCCGAGAAATTTGCGGTAGGAAATGATTTTTATTTTTAGCGGCAAAAAGTTACCAAGCAAATGGCTCCCATTGTGAAGTCATGGCTGTTCTGAAATGTCCAAAAATCAACCTAGTCCCCAGACCTAAGCACAATACAGCATTTGTGGGATTTACTCAAGGGAATAATCAGGGAGAATGTAATAACATCCAAGGAAATGCTCAAATCTGTCAGAGTAGAAGAAAGGAACAAAATATCCACAGATGAAACAACTAAGCTAGTTAAATCCTTGCCAAATGTGCTGAGTGAGTTATTGAAAAAACGGAATAGCTTAAAAAGTATTTAGTTACAATCCATTATTGTAAAGGTTTTTTCCAGTGTACGCAGACTTTTGACACACAAGATTTGAGTCCTTCTCAAGTTATAAATATTTGTATTATTTTGTGTAATAATCAGGCGATTAATGTTTATACTATTTGAATTTACAACGTTAGAGGAATCAATAAAAAATAGTATTGATTCAGAAAGACTTCATTTAATAAGCGATCTTAGCATGAATATGAAAGGTGTTCGCCTGTACGCAGACTTTCGGAGGCAAGTGTATATATGAATACACACACACAAAGATTTGTCAAAAAATATTTGACTGTAAGTTTTTGTGTGTAAATAAATGAAGTTAGTGAGGTTTCGGGTTCACACATATAGACAATTTCAATGAGCATGCATTTTGGCAGACCACTGATGAGTGAGGAATATAACAAAGCATTTTCAAAGTTCCACTTTTAATAAAATGGTAAAAATTAAACTACAACAGTGCTTTAAATCTCATACAAAGGTTCCAAAATTTTTAAAAAAAGGGAGGGGGGTGCAAAAAGAAACTGGAATGGTTACCAAATTTCAGTTAAAAAAAAGACATGCAGAACAAATACAAAGCCCCAGCTGTACACTATCTCAAAAGGCATTTCAGTGATGTTTCTGACAGTGACAGAATCATCAAAGTAACTGTTGCAATGCAAGAGGACTACTTGAAAGGAGATTAGCGTGATATAACCAAATATTAATAGTTCTATGAATAAAGGTCAATATATATATATATATATACACACATATAAATATGCAAGCAATTGTCGAAAACTAATATGTTTGGTATTTATGAATGGGTTTTATGTTAATAGAACACACATAACTATCAGTTTTTTAGAGCAGACAATTATCACATTCCTCTGCCTTCCATCTCCATTTTAAAAACTATTGGCATGTGGTGGATTTTTCCTTTCTTGAATGATAAAAAAATGTGTGTCTGGCCTTGAAGATGTGCATAGGAAACAAAAGGTTGGAGTTTCTTGTCTAGTTGGCATCTAATGGAATACATACAAATGCTGACATTATGATTCTGAAGTTTCAATACCTATTTAATCATAACCGCATATAAGGGAAAATTATTAAAATATGATGAGATTCATTCATTCCAGTTTCAGTATAAGCATGTGTGGTGTGTTCTTATTTTTTAATTAAAAATATTTCGATTTATTTTCAAACACATACAAATTGTTATTTACTTGTCTGTATAGCTGCTAATCTTTGTTGCTGATTGACTACAAGTAAATATTTTGTTAATTTAAAAAGTGTGTTCTGTGTAATGACACTTGAGAGTTCAAGAGAATTCTCGATAAAACAGGTTGAACTAATTGAGGAGAGGAAGGCTACAGTTGTCTTGATGCATTAATTTCTTTAAATATTACTTATATGGTTTTTAAAGAAATATACTCGGAAGGAAAAAAATTTTACTGTCATATTTAAAGCATTGTGTCTTTTTAAACACAAGCTTTTATTAAACCATTTTTCTTTTATCTGCTATACAGGTCACTTAATACCAGGTTGCACTGCAAAAGTGAAATAAAAAAATATATATATATAAAGTCAGCATCTGGACTCAAAATGGAGTACTTCAGTTATGGTTGTGACTGCATTCAAAGGAAAACAACATCTGTGAAGGTTAACTAAGGATAATGCTGATAGAAAGACATTCTTGGATATTAATGAGAATAACTACATAATACCAGCATGAGCAGATTTCCATATTAACAATAATCATCAGAAGTGAGCAGCATGAACAAATTTATGACATAGGAGGAATTTCAAAGACACTTTTGACTGGCATGAATACTAAACTATGGTTCAATAAATTATTTTTCACAATGTCTGGAAAATGTTTTCACAAGCATTTCCTTCAATAAAGGTCTCATGAATTGGAAAGAATTTCATGGCTTTTTCAGATCATATTATCAACACTAAAAAGTTAAGCAAGTACAGGTATTATTAGCCATTTGTTTTATAGTTTATATTTTTAGATAATCTCCATTTCAGAATAAAAGTGCTTCCTTTTCAAATAAATGCACTTTACATTATCACTTTTGTATTTAAATCTTTTGGATTCTTAAAGCCTTCTGCAGTACTTGAAAATAGAATTTAGTTTATATAATTTGTTAAACATCAAGTAAGAGAAAAGGTGAGTAAATAAAGCATAAGACAATATACAACAAAAGAGGGAAAAATTGCTAGTGAAGATTCAAGCTGCTCATGGATGTTAAACAAGCAGGAGACTTTTGCTTCCTGCTGGCATTTAAAGCAAGTAATAAAAATAATACCTTTGCCAGTGCAAAGACAATATCGTAAATAATAAAAGTACATATATTTTTAATTAAAAAAATTATTTTATAAAAATGTCATAGTAAAAATTATTATTTATCATTAATAATTACACAAAATTGTAATGCAGAATTTTTGATACCATACTTACTTATATTACTAAAATTTATTGTAAGTATTCTTGCTAAAAGGAAATCACAAATTAATTGATTTTCATTCTATGGGCAATAAATTGACTGACTGCTTATTCATGTTGCACTAAAAAGCAGGATGAGGACTATTGGTGACAAATCTTGTACTTTGAACAACAATCAAGTGATTAGTATGACACCAGATGTGACACTCCAAGCTTTGACAGATTTAATGTGCATTAACTCATCTATACAGCAAGTTTTTGCTGATACCAGGACTCTATCCAATGAATTGATAGATACAATACTGGTCACAAATTTGTGATCATGACTACTTAGCTACTGTGACCATCCATATGCTATCAAACGTATTATGGATTTCTGTCAAGAAAAATTCATCTAAAGATTTACAGGAAATAACAATTACATTAATGTAATTGTGTTTGATAGTTTTCCAAACTGATATATTTCATTCACTCATTAATAATTAAGATAAAAACTGTATGCGACACAAAAATGCCTTTACCCTGCCCTTTCCTCTCCAAAAGAGTGCAAGTAAAACATGTTAAAAAATGTTAGCATTCAATTGTTATGCAGTATTAAGTAATTCTAAACTTATTAAATTCCTTTAAACAATTATTATGTCATGTGAACTTAAAATAATCAGAAATTGTGATAAGATGTAATAAAAGTGATAAAAAATAAAATATATACCTCAATAACATTTGAGACAAGGTATGGTAATGTCTTATTAACTTTTATTTTTTCATTATTCTCCTTGATTTTTTCCTTCTGAGCTTGGAGTTCATGTGATATTCTCATTACTTCACTTTTCATTATCTAAATGTAAAGAACAATTTGAAATATAATAACCACAAGTTCATATAAGTTATAATTTTTAAAAAGTAACTCATAATGAAAGCAATACCTTTTTAATGCTTTTTAAAGGCATTCTTTTCTTAAACTATACCTCAGATAATGGATGTAAAAGTAAATACATTATTGGTGAAATGAAGATTTAATGCCGTTTTTGCCATATGTACGACAGTGTAAACTTAATGCAGAGCACATTTTCAAACAGAAAAAAAAAATACCCCAATCTTTATGAAAATTTGTGACATTGTAACTCATGCATTTGTTAATAATATAGTATTTTTAAAATTTCAAAATACTTCATAAATAATCAGTTTTCCCTTTTAACATATAAAGGGATAGCTCATTTAGTATTACGATATAGAAGAAAAAATGCGAAACATTTTATAAAAGAAAAAATGCATGAACTTGGATAAAAATGAGTAGAATGATAAAACAAGTGATTCTCTACAGGATAGTGAAGCCAGAATATAATATTAATGTTTGAGAATTTTTATATCTGAAAAAATATTCCAAATTTGTGTCCTATTCTTTAACATTAGCCGAAGACAGCCTTAAGAGAAAAATTTAAAATATTTCTCCTTGTAAATGTTTAACATAAATTGAGAAACCTTAAATCAATTAAAAAACATTACAAAAATTCTTTCAAAGATCATTTCAAAAATACATAAGCAAAATTTTTAAAAAAAGTTAGCTGATATATTTTATCATTCAAATTATTTTAATAATTAATAAAAAAATGAAAAATATTTTATTGTAAAACAAATAAGTAATTAAACATTAAAAATCCTACGAATATAATCATTAAAAAAATAATAAAATTGTAAGACAAAAACAATTCTTAATAATAGCAAGTAATTTTAATCCCCAGTTAAGTATTTAAGTTAAATAAAATTCCAACATGAGTTTTATAAGAGAGAAATAATAAAACTAAATGCCACCCAGCCAGTATGGTGGATATGACCCTTGGCTTGTAACATGATGGGTTCGGGTTCAAATACCGAGTAGGGCATGGTTGTGTCTTCTTTGGGAAAAGAAGTCGGACCTTTGGCTGAAATGAATTCTCATCTCAAATGGAAAGCAGTGCACCCCCTTCTGTTATATGCTGGGATCATCATTTGTAACAAATGTCTATATTCTTCTGTTGTACGTTTCTGTTCTTCTACTCCTATTTCATATGCATCCCAGGATAAAACACACAACAACAATAAAACAAAATTCGGTTATAATGCCCACATAATAGGGGATTACTAATTTCTTTAAACATTTTTTTATTCATTTAATATTTTGTGTCACATTTATTAATAAATATAACTGTAGATCTACTATAGTTGATTCAATTTATACTTAATAAAAAGATATGTTGTGAAATATTAAAATTATTTAATACACTTTCCGACATTAAAATTTATGTCATTAATGTAATATTACCTTAATTTCATTATCCATAAGTCTTGTACGGCTATTAACTTCATCAGTTGACATACGTAAGACTTCTTCTCCCACCACATCATCTTTCTACAAAAAATTTAAAGAATTAAGATATAAATACAACATGAAAGTAGTAGTAGACAAATTTAACTCAGAGGATCAACATTTTTTCATTTATTTAATAAGTTTAATGCATATGATTTCCAAGGATCAAGAAATGCAAATTTTATACACACAGCACATTTAGATTATAAAATTTAGTACTTAGTTACTTAAGCATCAATGTTTCTCAAACTGGCTACACCATTATTCATCGATTCCATTTAACGTTAACATTTAATATTAGCATTTTCACAGGAAGCTAATCCATAATCTATATAAACTACAATTTTTCCTGTACTAAACTCAGAAAAAAACTTGGCTAACTTCCATGTTCTTCAATCAAAATTTCTTGAAGGGGGAAAAAAGGAAAGCACAATTGTTATTTAAGAAATGTCTTCTGCTTTTCTTTCATATAGAGATAGTATGTTGTGACATCAACACACCTGATTTTACATGTCTTGTATAATCACTAGTATGTCTTATTAATATCTATGCACATAGTGCTAATTTTATGACAAATGGATCCCTTCTTTGAAGGTGAAACATTTAAAACTTCAAGAAGTACATCAAAATTTGAAACTAAATACATATTGAATAAAGAATACATTTTATGACCAATTAACACAATAATAAATTTAAAAGCATAAAAGACACTAATTGAAATCTAAAAGCAAACAGGGTGAGTTAATTCTCAAAATGTTTCTTGTATAATCTCTGTGAAATTAATATTATAAAACCCAAGACTTACAATAGTAACAATCAACATAAAATAAATCTTTATTTTATGATTTTTGGCAGATAGACATTATATTGCAAAATGTTAGCAAGATTTTTGCACCAGGTTGGTAACCCTGCTAATGAAGAGGAAAATGTAACTCAACCCAGACTGGTTCCTCTACTAGTTTTGGAGTGATGGTCGTAAAGAATAGTTTGCAAGATTGGCTGAAAGTAGAGCTATAGCAAGATTTTTTTTTTAAGTAAAAGAGTTAAAAAAGAAATAATTTATTGGTGTATAATGAAGTATGAATGTCTGAAATGTGTTCAAGAGAGAATAACTGATAGTTACAAATGGCATTGATGTAACCAGAAGAAAGATGAGTACATGAGTGAAAGGAACAGCAAATGGTTCAGTGTCAAAAGCTTGTACATATGTGATATTTTGCATCTTGCAAGATAGCGGTTTGGCAGACTGATTAATGAATTCATGGTGCATGATTTTTTAATTAACAAAAGTACTGTGGTGGATTGGTATATGCCGAGAGAAGTTCAAAAGAATGCTGTAGTGAATGAAAGTGTCAAGAATTAAAATAAGATAACTTTCAAAACTGTTAAAATATCCATAGTATTTCCTTCACTTTTTCCCTCATTGCAATTTGGAAATCACGTTTTCAATTATTTGAAAAATATGTGATTTTCTTGTGAGATTTGGCAAAAGTTTTAGGTACCAAAAAATTAAGGAGCTGGACTAGGATTTTACTAAAAATGGAAGTATCTTTATTTAAAATACTTACAACCCTTATAAGTTATGACATTAAAAAAAGACCACTTATTTACATTGGCAATTAGTATAAGCCAGAATTTGCTGTGTTTGACTCATGACTCCTATAACAATAGATAGTTGATAATAGATAAATATCAGAAATAACAATGAAATGCATTTTCAAACCAGTCCTTAAAAAATTCATCAGCTTTTAACTAATAATACAACAACCAATTAATAAAGTAGAAATTTTTTCAAAGTATTCTGCCTTTCAATTTATCTGGGTTATCCAATTAAGTTTCCTAGGATGAAACCATTACTGCACCATGTCATTTTTTTTCTTTACTCCAGTTCTTCAAATTTATATTACATTATGTATACAAGTCTCAAACTGTTTACCTCCCAGATAAGGAAAGAAAATCTCAATTCTAACTGAGAAATCACTGACTATCAGCTATCAAAATAAACAGCTCAAAAACAAGAATAAGTAACTTATAAAACTATAATTGAGGTTAAAATGACATGTAATATAAACCAATGACAAGTATTTGCTAATTCTCAGACTAAAGAAAATCTATTGCTTACATAAGCAAATAGCTTATGCTGATGATAGTGACTATCTTATTAAAAAAAAATTTAGTGAGAAACATCAAAGTTCTCAACATGACTGTTTTCAAATGATATAAAAGTCCATTATATTCCAAACAACTATCTTCCACTTCATCTTTAAAAATTCATTATAAACATGTAAAAAAAAAGTATACGCTCGCAAATCAGAAAAATATTAAGATATCAAAGAAGCAATACATTCCAAGATAAAGAATTTACTTTATTGGCTTATCTAAATTAATAATTTGTCTAAACTAAAACAGCAAAATTATATATTTCTGCGATACATGTAGATTAACTTTTAATAATTTCTTCAAATCATACAAGAATAATGAATGAAAATTATGTAAATGATAAATAATAAAAAGAATTAACAAAGATAAACAATTCTCAAGAAAACATACATTCGCATTTTTCGTAGTCAATTACTAATGATGCTTAGAAAAGTAAACAAATCACACCTAAATGAAAATTTAAAAGCAAAAATTTTCAGAATCAAAATACAAGCATTCTAACTGGAAATAAAATCAACTGTAACATACAATGGGATTGAGAAACGCAAGTCATTCTATAAAGGATACAACTCATTACAAAAAGAATTTCTATTTATAAAAATCAAGTAAAAAAATTTGTGCAACTAAGAAAGAAATTAAACAATATTTTATTTGAAATTTTCACTCAATTTAAATAAAAAAACACTTACATCACTTGTTTCCATCGGAACAGCGGTGTCAGTAGACATGTTGATGATTTTTAGTATTTAAAGAACATGTTGCCAATGCTCCAAAAACAAATAAGTATTGTTACTGTTATTTTAAAACCAACTGAAAATATAAAGTGAGAAATTTTATTGTTACAGATGTTCCTTTTTATTTTCAACAAAACAAGTTTGAAAATAATTTCGAAAATAAAGCGTCTGAAAAAAGTTAATTTACAGTTGTTGAAGACCTCGCCCTAATACAGCCGAATGGAGCAAGTATCGTAAAATCCGACGTATAAATACGATCGAAATTTACGGGTGCGCGTTATACGCTGGGTATAAAAGTGAGAGCTTTAAAAATAAAAAATATGAGCATAGAAAAAAATTAGACTTCAACAAGTATCGAAATGCTGTTTATTTAAAAGAAATGACACTCCTTCTGAACTTAAATGGTTGTAGTTCTAGAAGTATACTATTTTTTTTTCTGTACCTTGGAATAATACCTCGAATAAATTACTTCAAAACATAAGAGTATTGTATATGTACATTTCAGGTTTCCTCGTAAAAAAGAGGAGTGCGTTATACGGCGAACATCTCTAAAAATTAAAAAATGCAGCTCGAAACTATAGGAGCGCGTTATACGCCGGATTTTACAGTAATCCATTTGGATTTCATTCTTCTCCAACATCATAATAAATGACAAATAAGTGTTGAAAATGAATGCTGTACTGTTTTCATTCTACCAAGTTATAGTAAATAGTTCAAAAATTATTTATTTACCATTCTAGTACCTTCGAAATGTTTTTATGAATGCATCACAGCGCCTCTACAAATGAACAGTTGATTCTGGCAACAAAAATAACCGGGAATTTTTTAATATTGTAAACAAGCCGACCATATGACAAGAATTTTGTTATATATTAATTTTATAAAAATGATTATATATATATGAGATGATATTTTAATCTCTTAAAATTCTTTCGCAGTCATTCATATAACAGAAGAATTTTCTGAGAAGGATCTGTTTCTGAGTTCAGTATGACGAACATGTTAGAGGCAGTCTTTAATTGCGATCTGAAGTATGTATCTAATCCTTCAAAAAATTTATTTTCATGAAATAATTGATATTGTCTTTAAATTTTATACTTGATTCAAGATGTGATTTAAATTTTAAAAAATGAAAACATCAGTTTAATTCACAATGTTGTATAGTTTTTGTTTCTGAGTATGAAGAATTTGTTGTAAGTGAACACTCAGTTTTTTCATTGTGATAAATCTGGATTTTTACTTCCTGTTAATAATCCGATATAAAATGTGATATTATAGTTATAATCTGCGTGAGCTTTGAATAATATTTTTTTTTCCAAAAAATTAATAGATTTTTTTTTATTTTACTGAAATAGATATACTAATTTTGAGTTATTCCTCTAAAAGTTAATTTATTGTAAGAAAACTAAAAAATAAGTTTTTTTAATGCAACTATAGAAAAATAATTTCAGTAAATGAGGAATAAGTTTCTTTACATAGCAGTGTTTTTGCTAAAACTACTTTCATTGTTCATTAATTTATATTTACCATGTATACAATATCTCAAGCATTTTACTCGGAAGCAGGTTTTTTTTTTTTTTTGCAAAACTAATATTAAAAAGATGTACTCAATTTTTTTAAGAATAATTACTGGATATCATGATCAAGCCTTGAATAAAATCTGCTTCAATGAATTTTCAAACAGATAAGGATTGTTTATAATGTAAACTCTTCTATGATAGTGATTTTTATCTTTTAATTTTCTTTAATAACATAATGGTGTGGTTGAAATTTTGCTGTATTTTTATTTATTTACTATAGTATAGCCAGAGTTTGAGAATTCCCTTTTCTCTCCCCCAAAGAAAAGTTATATACAAAATATGTAGTCCAATAATATTTAAATATTTATCTATTGTGTTTTAAAATTCAATATATATATATATTATAATAACATATCTTGGTACTTACATATTATCACAACCTATTGGCAACATTATATGAAACAAAGCACATTGTTGTCAATTCAGCGACTACGACGCATAGGAAATCACGGTTGGGAACTTGGTGAGATTAGAGTTGGCAATTGTTGTGATTATATGTAAGTACCCAAATCTTTTAATATCTGAAAGGATTGGAATCAAAATGGTGTATTATTGCAAAAGAAGTTTCGGTGAAATTGTCGAATCGGCCGCTTCTCCGCCAAATTTAGAAAAATCGCGTATTTGGCACGTTTTTGTCAAAAACGACTTCTCCTTCACTGGAGAACAAATTCAGAAGGGTTACCAGATTTAGCGCATTTATCGATTTGGCGAGAAAACACTTGGCGCGAGAAGCGGCCGATTCGACAAATCAACCGAAGTTTCATCACTTGCTCACTGTTTACCAAGTTCTGATATCAATTTCTATTTTTAGTCAGTTTATGATCCTATTTTGCTTCATGTACTCATTGTAACATTTTCATTAATCTAACATATTGTATCAATACAGTTCAAATTTCAGATGTTTTAAAATATTTATTAATCTAGTATTTAAAATTTTCCAAATATTTTTCAATTTAATATGAATAGCAGCTTTAAATATAAAATGTTTTTGCACTAAAAGTATTGATTGGATAAAAGCACTTGTGCATGATATTTAACTCAGTGATAATGTTTTAAGTTTAACTTATTTTTGAAACCTAGCCAGCTAAAATTTTGATTGTAAATAACAAGAACACTAAACAATTGAAATAAAAACCTGCTAAACTTGATATTGAGATAAAAACTTATTAAACTTGTAAATACTTTGTTAAGCCTAATTTCTAAGTCAAGGCCTTTTTTTTTTTGTGACAAATTAGAATAGTGGCCACAAGTGGGTCGCCAGCCGTTTCTGAGTGGCCGATTGCATTAAGAATTTAAATTATTTAAGAACAATGTACTAAAAATTTAGGAAATTTCATCAATCAAGCAGTCAGTTATTTAAATTTTGCTATCAATTTGCTTGTTTTGATGGTAGAATGCAAACAAGAGGCTTGCTCGGGGTTAAAAGGAATTTGACACTAGACACCATAACTCAGTAAAAATTGCATAAATGTAAATATTTGTGTGTGTGTGTTTGACAGAAAGGTTTATATAGTATTAAAATAAAAGTCAAAAATGAGTTTTAATATTTTACTCCATTTTGTTGTGGTCTTATAATGTTTTTTCCCCATTATCCTCATGTTGTGGCCCACATGAAAATACCTATCATTTGTATGTGGCATGGCAGTAGAAAAGAGAACATGAAAAGTGAATATATACATAAATAATTGGAATTTATAAAATATCCTAAAAATTGTATGCATATTTTCAAAAAAGAATTTTGTTTGGTGTTTAGAACATTATGAGCTACTTAATGAATATGTGTAATCATAACCTTCCTCGATTAAAATGTATAAAGCAAAAATTTAGTTAAAAATATAATTTACATAAACAAATAAAAGATTGAATAAAATAGAATTTCATAAGTATGAAAGCAGGAACTAAATTTATTTTATTTTTTAACATCAAGTAATATATGAATTTGAAATATATATTTATAATAAAAATTACTTTAAATATTTTAATTGATTAGAATAGTTAATTTAATTAAGTAAAACAACTTTTTTTTCCCGAGATTTCAAGAAAAATCTAGAATTTATCTTAGGGTTGGCTGAAACCAAAAGCTAATAAACAAACATTTCAGGTTATCACAAAAAATTGGAGTTTGGTGGCAAGGCATATATGATACCTAAGCCCAAAAGGTTTCTGTATGTATTTGTACAAATTTAATTACCTTTCTAAATTATTTATGAAGAAATTGAAAATTGACAAAATGGTCCAATATATACTATTTTTAACAGTATAAAGAAGAAAAATACATCAGAATAGTTAAAAATTATATTTCGAGAAACAAAAAGTTTCTGTACAAATTTTAAGTCATTTATCAAATATCTTTTTTCAGTGGCATACACAGACTACTTTTATGGGGGGGGAGGGGAAAGGTATATAGTAGTAGGCTTCGAAATCAGCTTCTTTCCTCAAAAATTAGAAGCTCATTTCATCTTTTAATAATTTATTGTTCAGTTAACTTCCGTTTCGGTGCTAATTTGATATCGGGGGTAGTAGCGCCAAGCTGTTGTTTATGTTCGCCAAGATGGGTGATAAGGAACTATTTTGATAACTGGGGTAATTGCTGCAAGTTCTGCTTGGCGTGATAAGCATCACGCCAAGCAGTGCTTCTTGTTGCTGGATTGAAATCCAATATGGTGTCCTAGCGGTAATTTAATGGTACACAATAATTTAAAAGAGTTGTTTTGAAATACATTGAAATGTATTTAAAATAAAGGATATAGGAAGAGATTGATAGTAAACTAGATCAATCAATAAATAATGAATAATAATATTATCTAATAAAAAGTAACATGAACTAATAATAGTATTATAAGCAGCATATAATAATCTTATAATATTTTATCGTAATTATATATAATATTCATGTAGTACGATTTTATAACGGTTATTAGAAATAATAATCATATAGTATAATTAAATAACTATTAATTATAAATAAGTAACAAAATATGTAATAATATTTATAAATAAATGCTAAAAGAAACAATTATAAATAATGAATATTATATAGGATTATTACCCATAGTAATAATTGCATTTTTTTTCATTATGAATAAAATAATTACATAATGTATGTTAAAAGTAATTTAGAATATCAATTACATAGTAGTGAAAGCTTGCAATATGAAACTTGCATTGTAAGTTCCTTCAACGAATTTCATCGAACAAAGAACGTAAAAAAAAACATTTTTAAAACGAAAATAAACGATTTATAGCGAAAATTAAAAGCACAACACTTATTCTTTTAAGAAATAAATATTCTAGTACTCACTCATTTTAAAAATATCCATATTCGAAAATAGAGAATTAAACAGAAGACGCAAGCAATAGAAAAATTACACTGAAAATGTTTAAATTCTAACAGAAATAAGAAGTTTTTATTAATATCGTCTGAAAGTAAAGGGTTACAGCGGGAAAAAAGAATTAAAGTTATTTCTAATATACGTTATCCCCATAGCAATGTCTATCCACAGACTATAAAAATATTACGGTAACCATATTGTAATATTATCGCCCATCTTGGCAAACATAAACAACAGCTTGGCGCTACTACCCCCGATATCAAATTAGCACAGGTGATAATATTACAATATGGTCACCTTAATATTTTTATCGTCTGTCGATGTGGTTGCCATGGGGATAACATATATTATAAATAACTTTTATTCATTTTTTCCCACTGTAACCCTTTAATTTCAGGCAATTTCCTTAAGAATTTAACCATTTTCTGTGTAATTTTTATATTGTTTGAGTCTTCTGTTTAATTCTGGGCTATTTTCGAATATGGATATTTCTAAAATGAGTGAGTACTAGAATATTTAATTCTTAAAAGAAAAAGTGTTGTGCTTTTAATTATCGCTATAAATCATTTATTTTCGTTTTAAAAATGTTTCTTTTTACATTCTTTGTTCGATGAAATTCGTTGAAGGAACTTGCAGTGCAAGTTTCATATTGCAAGCTTTCACTACTTTGTAATTGATATTCTAAATTAATTTTAACATACATTATGCAATTATTACTATGTGTAATAATCATATAATATTCGTTATTTATAATTGTTTCTTTTAGCATTTATTTATAAATATTATTACATATTTTGTTATTTATAATTATTATTATTTAATAATAATTATCTTATTTATTTATAGCTATTTCTGTTTATTTATAGCTATTCTTATGTTGTTCATTTATAGTTATGTATTACGAGTTCTCTTATGCATTATTTTTATTTTTTTACAGTTTGACGATTATTCTTTTTAATAATTACTATTTAATTATATTATATGATTATTATTTCTAATAACCGTTATAAAATCATACTATATGAATATTATATATAATTAAGATAAAATAGTATTTTCAGATTATTATATGCTGCTTATAATACTATTATTAGTACATGTTACTTTTTATTACATAATATTATTATTCATTATTGATTGATTGATCTAGAGGTTATTATCATTCTCTTCCTATATCCTTTATTTGAAATACATTTCAATGTACCTATTTCAAAACAATTCTTTTAAATTATTGTGTATCATTAAATTACCGCTAGGCCGCCATATTGGATTTCATTCCAGCAACAAGCAGCACTTGGCGCCATTACCCCCGTTATCAAATTAGTTCCAAGGTAGATTTGTGTATTGTGTGCAGGAACATTTTTCCTTACTGCTTTGTAATATCCTGAATTTTTCAACTAATGCCTGTAATGATTTTTGAAAAATCATTATAAATGCATTTATGGCTCATATAAAGCTTATAATCAGTTCGTGAGAGTGAGAAGTAAAGATTTGAAACTGTGCTAATTTATTTGTGACTTAGGTTTTCATTCCCATCATATATGTGTACCTATATATGCAAACCAGCAGATACATCCATTCTTTGCATGGGTAAATTGAAAAACATAATTTAAATGGGAGGACAAAAATGTGGTCAATTTTTTAATTAATATTTTGATTCACTAAATTAATTGCAAATTAGACTCCAAGGAAAGAATGATTTAATAAATAAAATAACAATGTCAAAAGAAAAATGTTGCCAAATCATCTTGTATTTCACAGGCTCAATAATAAAAAAAGAATGAAATATTTAATAGGGAATTTAATTAATATTTGGTGAGAAAAAAAACACTTTAGCATCAAGTTAAAAATATGAATTTCAATATAAGTTTCAAGGGTACTTACATATTATTGCAACAATGCCAATGTTCAAAATAATTCGCCAAGTTGGGAAACACGATTTTGCATGTATCATATGCACTGAATTGGCAACCATGTGCTTTGTTTCATACAGTGTGGCCAATCTGGTTGTGATAATTCGTAAGTACTGTTTCAAACAATCAATCAGAGGATGGTAAAAGGATGTTTTAGGTGCACGACTGAGTGATTTTAGCTTCTGTCATTGCCATGTCCCAATGATCAGCATTTAAGGCTGTCTTTACTTAATATTAAAGAATAGGGCTCGAATTTGGAATATTTTTTTAGATACAAAAGTACTCCAACATTTATTTTAAAATTAGCGATTTGAAAGCATTTCACTATCATCTAATCCTCAATGATAGGAGATTGTAGTTTGAAAGAAAAAAAATGGTGGAACTAATGAATAGTGTTCATGAATTTAAATACTGAGGTTCATAAAATTCCTTCGATATTGCAGATGTATTTTCTAACTGAAATGTGTTTGTTGACTCAATCCAAAATTATCAAAAGTCGCTTTTGAAAGATATATGAAGCTCCAATTCTTCTCATGGGTGAATTTAAAAAACAATCATGCTAAAAAACCTAAAGTATTAAACATGTATGCTAGTAAAAAAAATTTACTTTTTCATTTTGTCCATATTTTTTGGTGTATGAATAGCTCTTAAGTAAAAACATGCTTGAATAAAGGAATAGTTTAGCTTCTTGGATAGAAAAAAGTTGTAACATTAAACTATGGAAAAAAAGTGGGAAAAAATTAGGGTTTAATATCTTTGTTATATTTTCAATCCCAGTATTTTGAGATTACATTATCCAAATCCTGGGATTCAGATTGGGTTATTTATGAAAAATACTTACACCTTAGCATAGTTGAAATTACATAATAAAGCCGAAAAAATAATTAAAAAATTGGTATTATACCAATGCAGGTTTATCCATTGGGCACTTGGGGCGAGCGCCTAGGGCCTGGAAGGGCTCATAAAGGTAGACTCCAACTGGATCCAAGAGTTCCTTCTTGAATCCAACAGTGCCAATGGGGCCTATGGATCTTCTGTACCCAGGGTGCAAAATAAGCTTAATAATACTATTATTCGTTGAAACAAAACAAAACTTAATTCATAAAAATTAATAAATAGTATATAATGAAGTTAAAGAAACATCTCTTCATTTCTTGTGTTTCTGTAACTAAGCTTTTAAAAACAAAGCTCGTCCAGTGTTTCTTGTTCAAACAGCATTTTGTTTTTGTTACAAATTGTCCTGCCGAAAAAAAAGCTTATTCAAAATTCAAAATCTACACTTGCAGGTTTTATCATCATTAACATACATAGTAGTACATATAGTATACTTTATATGTACTACCTTCAATATTCTGTTGTTTACTATCCCTGGTTCCACAAAATAATTTTATACTCATTAATACAATTTTTTCTACAACTAAATAGTTTTCCATTATTTGAAAACTACCAATAACAGATTCCAGCTATGACAACTGCAAGGTGTGAAAAATGCCCTGGGATTTATATTTAATATTCGAATTTTAACTCCACTATTTATGTCTACCATATTTGCACCATTGTCGTATCCTTGTCCACGACAGTTCTGATTATCTAAGCCATTTTTTTTCTAGCTCTCCCAGTACTGCATTGATCAAATATTCTCCAGTCGTTTCAGTGATAGCAAGAAATCTGATCAAGTTTTCTTCTATACTTCCAGTTGATATACTACAATATCTTAAGATGGCCAACATTTGTTAAATTCTACTACAGTCTCTAGTGCAGTCGATTAAAAGAGAATAATATTTTGCCTTTTTTATACTACCAATCACTTCACTGGTAACTGTGTTTGACATGTTTGTGATCAATTCATTTTGAATATCATGGCTTAGATCAGTGATACTCAACCTGCCGAGCCTTTTTAAGTGGCCTGGTCAGTGCCCATTGCTCTGAAAAATTCATTTATTTAAGAACAATATATTAAAAATTTGGCATCAAGAAATCAAATATATCAATTTTGCTTTTTGTTGTCGATGTTGTACGAGTGTGAATTAAAATTCTTTTTCTATTTGTAATGGTTATGGTTAGTAATAACAGATTACAGTGTAGTAGTGATAGTTTTATGGGTGGAACTAATTATTAACTACCTTTCATATCTTACAAGCGAAAAATATCTGAACAAAATGTATCATTTCAAGATGATTGGGAGGTTGACTATTTTGTAGTGAAAAACAAACAGGGATCAGTAACTGTTTGCTTTGTCACAAAAGTGCTGAATTTAAAAAAATACGAATAAACAGGAATCATTCAATGACACTTTTCCTTGAAGATCTCTTTCAAGATGTAATCAATACGCTTTCTTGGAAAAATCTTTGCAATAGCAACAAAGTGTTTTGTCAGTGGTAATGTCACAGTGGTAACAAAGGCATCTTATGAAGTTTGTTATATTATTGGTAATCATATAAAACCGTTTACTGGTGCAGAAATTGTGAAGGAGTGTTTCTTAAATGCTTCTAATTCAGTATTAGAGACAAAAATAAAAAACATAAAAAAGCAAAACAGGAGTTAAAATATTTTGACCAATTTTCCACATTTTAAACCTCTCCCTTTATCCTCATGATGCGGCCCACGTGAAATTGCTTACATATGTTTGTGGCCCACCATGAAATAGCTGAAATATGTATACGGCTCAGCAGAAAAAAGGTTGCCTTAGATAATGGTGCGCAAGTTGTTTATTATCAATGCGATTTATGCATTCCCCTAACATAGGATCATATTTAGATATTAATTTAAATAAATCTATATGAAGTTTCCAGAATTCTTAGAGTCTTCGTCTGTTTTGCAATATTCTGTGTGACCTCTAAACGCCAGATTATGATAGGTTAAGAAATTTATAATATCAATTAATCTGTCAAACAAATTGTACCACATTGTTTTTGAGATTCAAGAACTCTCCTTTCATTTTCTCAATCTAATGTTTTTCTATGTTTTATTCCCTTCTCTAATGTTATCCACAGGAACATATAGACCATGTGTTTTTTAGTATTCTCATGTCTGCATAAATTACTACTTAAGTGTTTCCAATCACAATACCCTTCGTGTTTCATTTGAGTTTTTGAATTGCCAAATAATCTGCATGGAAAACAGAAAACTTTATTTTTAGAACTTGAATAAACTAACCAGAGACGACTTAGTGTGTGAATTCCACCATAATTTAGTTTTCTTGAGAAATAAAAATTGGAAAAGTGTCCATGATCATCATTTTTAGGATAATATTCATCACTGTTATTTAACTGCTGTATGGGACGTTTTTGAACTAAATCATGACCGGTGAGTGTCTGTCAAGGGAAACGTACACAATCCCGGATAAAAACTGGAAAATGCTTGTTTCACTACGTCACTGCCATCTTTGTTCACATGCAAAGAACTAATTTTAATCCCTTCTTCTTGATAGTGACTTATGTTACTCAATGTGAACACAGAAATCTCAGCATCAGATTTTGATCCTATTTCTATTTCCGAGTTTCGTCGTTCGGTATCAATAGTTGATGCATCTGGAGAAACTTCCAAATTCCACGGAGACTCAGATACGGATAAATGTTGTTGAGAAGTTAACCAATTAATTTGGCCAATTGAGAACCGATTAATTTGACTCTTACTGCCAGATTCAGTCGGACCGAGAAATTTCATCATACCTGAACTTTAAACCTGGTTGGATACAGCTCTTTCGACTATTTTCTTTTTGCTGCACCAGATCCCCATGTTCTCCCTTTATCTCTATCTCTCTTAGTGCCAAAGCCTGACATGATCGATAGATTATGAAAAATGCTCAGTACCATTATTATTTATTCTCACCTCAAGTACTTTTAAAATTTATATGATACATAAACATGAAGCGAGACTACATCTGCATGCGATACTTTAATTAGCTTTCTAATGATGGGAAGTCCCGAGTTATGCCCCGTCTCTGACCGGGGACTCCCCGCGATAGCAGCTTAACTCCGACTAATGTTGCCAGACTAAACATGAATGGATAAGCGAAAACAACAAAGTTGAGAAATTTTTAATAAAAGAAAATGAAAAACAATATTTTCGCGAACTATTTATTCACATGCTTTCATGCACCTATAAATAGAACAACTTTTAAAAAAAATGTTGATGTATCAATTTTTCAATATCTTATGGTGAAAAACAGTTAGTGTTGAGAATTTTCGAATTTTTATTAATTATAAAGAAACACTGTGGCGTAGCCTTTTAGATTTTCCTTACTTTTCATTCATTTTATTTTGGCTTTCAGGCCCGAGGCCGTGGGCAGTGGCCCACACCACCCACGCCTTGCACTGTGTATGTGCGTGTGTGTGCTTTATGTATTTGTATTTTGAAAATTTTTTGTTATCGTGTTTTCTTATCTTCCTCATCGTATAATTTTAATTATTGATTATCGTTTGCATGTGAGCAATCTTGTATTTAATTCTGTATTTGTTGAATTTGTATCCACTTTTTTTTTTCTCTCATTTTTTTACGCCTTTTGGTTCCCATTTGTGCCTATATCCTTCTACATGTAACTTCCTTTCACTATTGTTTTGAGTATTGACTTACGTTTGTAAGCCTTGTGTTATACTTGTCGGCACACAAGGAGTCTAACTAGTGTCTCAAATATATATATATTTAAGCAAGAACAGCTCTTAAATTTTTGTTTCAATATGTGAAATATACAGAATTTCCTGCACAGTTATAAACATTTATTTATATGTCATTCAGAACAGTGTATTTACGTGAAAGATATTTCTCAACTGAGTGGCTACAAAATATAATATAAAAATGAATTAAATACAGAACATGAAATGTGACTGTAGGTTATTTCAATAGACCTGTAGATTTTGACATTTTGTGTAAAAAATTGCAAACACATATCCCATTTACTAAACATAATGCATGGATAGGTGATACTTTAATCACAAATTAGTATTATTGAGTAAATTATATTAAAATTACATTAATTTTTCATGACAAATATACCGTAAAATGCGGCATATAACGTGCACTTTTAACACAAAAAATATGATCAAAATGTATTGGTGCATGTTATACACCAGGTATAAAAATGATAGTTTCAAAAATAAAAAAAAGAGATGTACATAAAAAAACTTCGACATATTCAAAGATCGGAATACTGTTTATTTAAAAGAAATGTCATACCTCATGAACCTAAAGGGTTGTTTTTCTAGAAATACACCATTTTTTCAATAAATGGCTTTAAAATATATTAGCATTGTTAATGTACATTGAAGGTTCCTTTGTAAAAAAGGGGGTGCGCGATATATGGTGAATGTACCTTGAAATTAAAAAATGGAGCTTAAAAGTATAGGTGTGCACTATATGCCGGATTTTACGGTAATACTTTTTTTTTTGTCTTTATGTAAAAGTACCTGAAACATGTTGGATCTATTTTAAATGTTATTTTAAGGTACATTCTTCTAAGTGTATGTTTGTGTAATGGGGTTCCCCCTAAACACCTTATAGCTCTAAGGGTTCACTGAGTCAATATAGTTTGAAGACCTTTGGTCTACACTATTAAAATTTGTAGGGAAACAAATGTATATATGTGAGGTTATCTTCTCATGAACCGCTGAAGGCTGAAACTTGCCGAAGGTACCAAAAGATGGAAAATGATCGGAAGAAGCTATTATTATTAACTGAAGGAAATTATTGTTGAAGTAACGAACATGTTAGTTTTACAAAATATACATTTTTTATGTGCCATACGTTAAAATTATTATATAAAAATTTCCTTCTCTTAATTTATGAGATACTGAAAGAAACTGTTTAAACAGTGATCTTGGAAAGATAAAAAAAAAAATGTTTCCGTTTCTATCAGATAATATTTTCTTTTAATGTTTTTTAATTCAGTGAATGTAAATAAACTTCTGGGCTTTTTTTCCTTACAGTACTTTCTTTATTGTTATATATTTTTCATCGAACATTCAAACTTCCAGAAATAAGCAGTCATTGAAATTGCTAACCATAAGAATTTTTTAAATCATTATATTAAAGGATATTAGATTTACATTAATAAATTTTTAAAAAAGACTTAAGTGGTGTTCTTTTTCATTATTCTTTACTAAATTAATTGTTTTAGAATAAAATTGTACTATGTTTTCTTCTAGATAAAGCTAAATTACTTTTCGAGACATTTTTATGCTAATGGTATGTAACGATTGATTGGTAAATGGAAATTTCAGATCTATTTAATTATTTTTAATTTTAATAAAATACTTATTGTTGAAGTAATAAATATGCTTAGTTTTTGTAATATATTGTATCAGAAATGTTTTCTTTGTTGCTTTAAATTAAGGTTTCATTAACTAAAGCAGTATTGTGTTTAGTAAAACATTTGGTGAAAATAGAAATTTGGAGGAAGATCTTATTCAGGGGGGGAAAAAGGAAAATGTATTACACTCGAAATTGATTGTGTAACACCAGGCTTTATAGAGGAAAGATAAGCCTGTTCAACAAAGAAAAGTGGCACAAATTTGAAAAAAGGACATTTTAATGACAGAATTATAGAAATCACTCACATTGACTTTGCACACACACCAAAGTGCTGGTGTTGAGAGGGACAGGACAAATTCCTATGGGAATAAAGTTATACACTCGGCAAAAGTCCATGCAATGTCAGGCTAAACGGAGGAGACAGAATCCTGTCGAATGGGTAAAGTAGTCCAAGAAATTTCAGAAGGTTAAATTTTAATGGCATATTAATATAGAAATTACACCCATCCCTGGAAGTGCTGGGAAGTGGAACTTTATATAGTCAAGAAAGTCTGTGCATTGTTGGGCCATGCAGCTAGTAATATTTAATTAGTGTCGATTTCGTAGCAACATCCCTTCATCAAAGGATGAAGAAAATCTTTGCTCTACTACATTTCCATTAATTTTACAGAAATTTTACTGGCTATTGAATTTCTTAATTTATTGCTATGTTCTATTAGAATTTTTCATACTGTATTAGCTGATTTGGATAGATTTTTAAAACTCATAGCTTCTAGATCTGCATGTAAATCAGAAGATCTTATAGCATTAAACAAAATTCTATCAAGAGCAGTTAAGCATGTAAGAGTAGCTTTCATTGGTTTCTTTTTACAACTAAAATCTGAAAAATAATTAGTAAGGTTTTTTGCTTTTATTCTCTGATGGAATTTTTTAATTCTAATGAATTTCTTTGGTTAGATTATTTTTTCAATATATTTATCAATACAAAATAAATAGTTGCACAAAAAAAAAAATTAATGCTCATATTTCATAAAAAAAATTCATAAATTTTATAAGAAATAAATTCTTAGAAAATTTTGAAGAGAAAAAATTTTCTGTATATAAATCAGACAAAAATTAAATATTGGGATTAGTTATTTTATTCCCAGGATTTCAAAATTTGAACAAACACTGGGATCCTGTAATTTCAGGATCCTAGGGCTGAAAATCCTAGAAAAAATATTGCGCTATCTGCGAAGGGAGAAAAAAAATGTGTGTTCGAAATCTTTTATCCAAATAAAATACTTAATTGTAAAAATTTATACTGTCCATTTTTTTATTTTTACTTCTTAATTTGAGTTAAAAACAGTCAAATTACCTCAAACTGTTGCTCAAAACAAAATGAAATTTAAAGAAATATTGTGTGTTAAAAAAAATGTTGCTGTTGAAAGATATCTGAAGCTCCATTACTTTTCACTCTGGTGAATTTTTAAAAAAAAACCAGGGATCATGCCAAAAAATATGAAATATTTCTTTGAGTAAATCAATGCTGCTACTCTATTGATGGTAAAGAAAGAGGTTTTAAGAAAAAACTCGCCAGTTTGAAAACTTTTTAGTAGCAACATGCATATACAGAGATACTTTGAAACATCAACGAAATTTCCAAAAATATTTTGAGAAATATGATCAACAATGTGGATTTGTATAAGGTGTAAATTAACAGACATTCAAATTGATATATAAAATATTCTATTCTTACTTTTTATTTAAATTTGAATTATTCTGCATTAGAACCAAGCTTTATTTCAAATAAATTGGTGAAACTCATCAATCAAAAATGTAAATTTAAAGATTTTATAGTACTTACTTATTATATATATTGTCTATCAATTTTTCTAAATCAAAAGATGTTGATTTTGCCAATTCAAAAAATATTATCAAATGCTGTGAACATTATTATTATTGTGTTTGAACATTAATGGGAATGGTTCCCACTGTTGGCTGCATATTGTGGCATTTGGTGATGTGTTGTTTTAATTTGATGAAATTGATATATGGTATGATAGGTAAGTAGCAGTTTTTCATTTTGAAATATTGACTGAGATAGCCTAGTGGTCAAGGTTATAAACTCGTGGCTGGTGTATCATGATTTCGAGCCTTGAGTTGCTGAAGACCTGTTGTGTAGCGATGGTTGATGAATGTTAAATTCGTCGAGGCTCAAACATCCTCCTGTTGGTGTGGTGTGGAAATTAGGAGGGAGGGGTACTAGCTCAGGTGTCATCCTCATCACTTGAACACGGTTCAAAATTACTAGGTCATCAATAGCCTTCGTGCAGCTTTACAGTGCGACGTTAAGAGAACTCTCACTCACTTGTTCATGTTAAAATTAGGTTCAGATTATTATACAGTTACTCTTTAGTGAAGTTTTTGTTGGGTATTTTTTTCTGTTCTGTTATTACAAATTTGTAATCAACTTTATTTTAATCAACATAGGGTAATTTAATGAATTTTAATATGTGAAAGTTTTATGATGGTTATAAAGGGAGGGTTCTTTTCTCCTTTGTTTGTATATCCTTTTATAGATTTTTCCAGAATGCTATAATACTCCTGGTACATTAGCATTCCTTAGCAAAAAAAAAAAAAAAAAAAATATTGAGTGTGATTACCATTAATGGAATAAGTTACATCAAGTATTGAGAGCATAATTGATCTTTGCCATCCCATTTAAACCAAAAAGAAAGAAAATTATTGTTCTGCTCTGATTTCATGAATGTCAATTAAAGGTGCTAAAAAATGTACTCAAAATGTTTAAAAGATGGAAATCATTCTCATATTAAAGGTATTGGTTATATTTTTACAAAAGGTGTGGCTAACAACAGGCATACATCTAGCCCTTTGCCGCGATGAATTTCATGGGCCTCGCTTTGACACCATCAGTCAGTGGCATTAGCTACAACATACACAACAACATATTTTATCTAAAATCTAGTTTTAATATTTGAAGTTAGGGCATTTTTCCTTTAAAAGTATGTAGCCATTGTATTGTTTATAATTAGAGTATAACTTTCAAACTATAATAAAATTGTCTGATAAACTTTCTTACTCCATGTTTGTTTTTGCTTTGTCTGCATAATGTTTTTCAATATTTACATATTAGCCTGCCAGCCAGTTTACTGGCAAGGATTTTGAAGAATTTGTGCCAAGGTTTTATGAAGATTTTGAAGAATTGACCCACAATTCATGAACAAGGTTATTGTGCTTGAATATGAATGGGGAGGTTTTCCCATTGACAAATGAACATTGTGACATTTGGTGATGTTTTTGATTTAGTGAAAATGGTTGATGGGCTAATATGCAAGTACTTGTTTTTCTGCATTAGCTTCATAGATATTTGTTGTATTTTTTAAATTAAATTATATTATTCAATTTTTTTTTTTTTTTTTTGGTTTTTTTTGTAGATATTTTATATGTTGTATGTATAAAAAAAGACCGTTCAACTTATAGAATTGAGTTAATTAAGCATTTTGCATTATTGCTCAGCTTTCTTTAATACAACCTTTACATTTATATAACCAATACACTAAAAGCAAGTGTAGAATATCATACATAAAAATGTTTAATTTCTCATATCTATGTCATTCCTACTAAAAGTAAGGAGGAAAATTAGGACTTACTGTAGTTATTCGAATCTAAGCCTCCATCGATTCTAAGCCGCATCCCAAATTCTCAATATGTTTTTGTGAAGAAGTGTTGTCATTTATTCTAAGCTGCACCCCGAATTCTCTACACTTTTTTGAGAAAAAATAAAAAATTGTGCAAAAGGTTCATGGATATTCAATACCAAAGGAATTTTCAAAATTTTAAGTGAGAAATATTAGGTGGTTAATAATTTATTTATTTTACCAGTAATAAAACTTTTAAATATATACGTAAACCTATAATTACTCTAACCATCAGTATCATATGTTTTGAAAATGATTCATCTTTCCCATTGTCGCATTTGACTTTGGAATTAGTGCCGTAGTCGCCATTGTCCCATAGGTTATCACCTTCCATGCCATCCAATGCATTTGTTTTGCAACATTTTTTTAAAAGGATGCATTATAAAAGAATTATTAAAGACTGTTGAACACACACATTTACAAGCAAAAATTATACTATTTTGTTTACACCATTGGTGTATATTTTTTCCATCTGTGTCAAACTTTTAGTGGCTGTTGCTCTGTTTCCCTTTTATTCTACACATCTAATTGCCTCTCTTTTTGTTCTTGTGTCATAATGAACTTGTCTTGATGCTATTACTGATATCTATGATGTTTAGTCGATTAAAAGAAAGCATATACAAAAAAATTTCCTAAATACGATCAGACAATGATGTTTAGGACATAGACTGAATACTGTAGATAAACTGCAGAATGGGATAAGTTATGAATGCAAGTGGCCAGAATGGACAGTTACATTTTTCCTTTTGAAAGAAGTGGACACTCAATTTCTCCCATCCCACAAATGTTTTGCCTTCGATTCTAAGCTGTACCCGATTTTCAGTAACATTAAGACTGAAAAAATAGTGTGGCTTAGATTCAAGTAAATGCGGTATATAGTTTTAATTCCAATTACAAAGGTAAGTGGAAAAGGTTTCTCAACTCTGGCTGTACCCTGCAATGCATTTATTATTTACTCGGAAGTAGTTGATGGTAATTGTATTATTTGATACATGGACTGGAATGTTAAAGGTATTCAATTTTATGTTGTTTTCAGCAGTTGTGTTAATGTATAAACTAGTCTTTGACATTTAAAAAAAGAATTTACATGCAGAATTTGGAATAGGATGTTAGATATTGCTTAATAACGTGTATTTACAAAATTTGAAAGAAAAAACAAACATATGCATAAAATAATGTAAGTTAATAGTCTAACCATATCATGTTTTTAGTGCTATTATAATTGGACTTGGTTGGTCAAATTAAAGGTAAATCCATACTGTATGTCATAGATTAAATAGTCTACATAGTTTTTATATGTATTTAACTTTTTAAAATTCAGTTTTATTTTTTTGGGAACTTAATTGTGTATTGCAACATGTTTAATAAGTGTTCTTCCTTTATGGTTCTTTTAATGATTTTTGTACAGAAATTTTAATCATATTTATATGATAAATTTTAAATTGATATGAGAAATTAAAGACAGAGATAATTTATTTTTGTTAGCTTTTTTATTTTTAAAAAAAATTTACATTTTATATTATAACAAATAAAATCTGTCGTATTTTACATGTCTTATTAAATTGAGTTTTAATTTTATAAAGTATTATATTTAATGTCAATTTATGTTACTCTCCATTTATAGACTCAATCTAAAAAGAGGAGGCAAACATTCAACATTATTTTATTTATCTTTTTTTCTTCCTTTCTATGTTCAGAAATAGTAATCAATTAAAATTCATGTTTGATTTAAGGGGGG